>JAXCGZ010013209.1:440000-455000 GCA_037179515.1 Halocaridina rubra
ATGCAGGACCAAACGCAGTAGTCATCCCAAGGGAAGTCAAAGAGGAAGTTACGCAAATTTTCATGTTGGGTACGCTCAAAGCAATAGAACCAAAGGTGGCGCTGAGTAGGAGGGATTGGTGGAGGGGGGGCAAAAATGGAAGAAATTGAGATCATAGAGTGGTCAGATTTGCCCAGAGGGGAAAGCACAGAATAAGATTAGTTTGAAGGGTTAGAAGTAAGAAATAGGTCAAGAGTATTTGCTGCATTTTGTGACGATCAGGAATACAAGTAGGATGTTTGATAATTTGCTCCATATCATGAGTAATAGAGAAAGAAAGGGCCTCATATGCATGTTTGTCTTATATTTCTTTATATTTATATTTATTTGCAAACAATAATTTAAGTTGTCTTCAAATATGTTATTTCACTATATATATATATATATATATATATATATATATATATATATATATATATATATATATATATATATATATATATATATATATATATTGTGAGTATGACAACGAGACTGACAAGAAAATTATCCTAATCAGACTTGTACACGAAGAAAATATTAAGAAGAAAAAGTAGAAAGTTTAGGACAAGACACAAATAGGGGAGTGAGAGAATAGTCGAAATACTGAGGACCCAGAGATATGGTAGGATTAGGCCCTGATATGATGATAGATCCGCTATTTGAAGGAAGATAGGTTATAGGAAAAAGACAGAAGGAGGAAGAGAGGTCCAGAGTGTGGAGGTGGATGGGAAGAAGCAGTTGCTGCACTGGCCAATCCGTGAGCTACAAAGCTCCGCACAGTATTTGTGAGACAAGGCCACTTGGCAAGGTATCCGTGTCCTCGGCAGTGGAGGAGGGATGCAACTCGCCAACTCATCAAAGCAGCACTGGAAATAGTTGCGATAGAAAAGAAAAAGGGATGATACCTTACAGCAAAGAGAATCAGAATCCAGATTAAAAGTAAAGGAAGGATCATTGATGAGTCTGATTGCCTTAGCTTCAACCCTGTCAAGAAGATAAGTATAAGTAGAAGCCCCCCAGATGTGCTAACAGAATTCTAAGCTGGGATAATAAGACCTTTATAGATTTTAAATAATTGTAAAGAGGAAAAGTAATGACGAATACGAAACAGAGCCCCCAATTTTTTGGATGCACATTTAGAAATTTTGATTATGTTATTCCTCCAAGACAAGCTAAAGGCTATCTGCATTCTTAATATGTAGTCGTGTATTTTGCTGGCCAGCTGACAGTTGACTGCTTCCGGTAAGGCATGATCCAGGGTCGAAACTTGATAAACCTGATAAAGGAAAATTCATCTGGAGAATGGCGAGTGACATTTCTCAGATGCTTTAACACATGGTCAAGAAGTTCTGGGGAAAGCTGTCACGAGTCTGTGACCCAGGGATTGAACCCTGGGAGAGTCTGTAACCAATGGCCGAGGGTTAAGCACTGGAACTCCCTCCCCTTTGCTTAGCCTGAAACCAATTTGAATCTTTGAGTATGTGTATTGTTGGTGTAATTGGTCTGGCATTTTCCTAGGAACTATAAGCCCCACCCCTCTGAAGAAGCCTACAAAAGGGAGGAGTCTTGCTCTTTGCAGTCAAGCAAGTAGTTAAGTAGTTTAGGAATTCAACATATCAGGCAGACTCATCATGGCTGCATTAGGCTGAGAACTGTAAGATTTAGACAACCACTAGGCTTTGGGGCATATCTGTTCTCCCAAGACCCAGTTTTATTTAAACTCCAACCTAATATATAAGGTAATGAGGAATTAAAAGAAGATAGTAAAACTATTATACAATGTTAATAAAATTAAAAGGGTACATTTCGCTAGTTTTGAAGACAATTGCTCTATCAAGAAGAGAAGAAGATATTGAGATATTCATAAAGTGTGTCTTGGGGGCATAAAATTTAACATAATTTTGGGTGCCCCACTCGGATAACCCACTGCAAATCGGATTTTGAGAATAGAAAAAAGAGCGATACAAGGCTGATTACAAGTAACAGATAAAGGTTGTGAAGAAAAGACAGTAAAAATGAAGGGTAGAATTGTTGGCAAAGGCGTGGAGAAGAGAGGAGGATGGGAACTGAAGAAGATAATTGATGATGAGAAGGAACAAAGTAGGTGAAAGAACAGAGCCCTGTGGAACACCACTGGTAACAAGGATAAATCGTTCAGAAAGAAAACTGGAAATCAGAGAACAGATAGAAGGGGTAAAGCCATGAACAGGAAGTTTGGCCAAAAGGTCCTTGTGCCAGACTCGGCCAAAACCTCAGATATATCAAGAGCGACGATAAAGGAGTCACCATAGTTCCTCAAAGAAGATGAACACACATGAGTGAAATAGGACCGGAGATCATCAGTGGATCTTGCCTTGCGGAAGCCATACTGGTGATTGGCGATAAGCGATTTAGATACATATATATGTATGCACACACACACACACACACACACACACACACACACACACACACACACACACACACACACACACACACACACACACACACACACACACACACACACACACACACACACACACACACACACACACACACACACACACACACACACACACACACACACACACACACTATATATATATATATATATATATATATATATATATATATATATATATATATATATATATACGTATGTGCTTGTAATATGCGAGTATATATATATATATATATATATATATATATATATATATATATATATATATATATATATATATATATATATATATATATATATATATACGTATGTGCTTGTAATATGCGAGTATATATATATATATATATATATATATATATATATATATATATATATATATATATATATATATATATATATATATATATATATATATATATATATATATATATATATACTCGCATATTACAAGCACATACGTATATATATATATAATATATATATATATATATATATATATATATATATATATATATATATATATATATATATATATATATATATATATATGTGTGTGTGTGTGTGTGTGTGTGTGTGTGTGTGTGTGTGTGTGTGTGTGTGTGTGATTACCTAATTGTGTTTACGGGAAAGAGCCCAAAGCTCGTATCTTCCCGTCTCCTGATCGCTTCCATTTTATACTTAGTGATACTTATCATACCTGTCCTTAAAACTATGGATTGAGATAGCATTAACTACCTCCTCGCTTAGCCAATTCCAATTATCAACTACTCTTACACTGAAAAAGTATTTCCTTACATCCTGCGAAGAAGTTTTCTTACGAAGCTTCAAACTATGACCTCTAGTTCTAGAGCCAGCCATATCAAAATATCGATCCCTATCCACTCTATCATAACCATGAAGGAATTTAAAGACTGTCACCATATCCCCCCTCACTCTTCTAGCTTCCAGTGATGGTAAGTCTAATTTCCTCAGCCTCTCATCATAACTGAGATTGCGTATTTCTGGCACCAGTTTCGTGGCATGTCTTTGAACTTTTTCAAGCTTAGCTATGTGCTTTTTCAAGTGCGGATTCCAAAAGGGGGCTGCATATTCGAGTTTGGGCCTCACATAGGTTACATAAATATTTCTGAACATTTCCTTATCCATGTGCCTGAAGGCTACCCTTATATTTGATAAGAATGCATATGCTGCCCTTACTATGCCATTTATATGTATTTCTGGAGACAAATCTGCCAGTATGTTTACTCCTAGATCTCTATCATTTTCTGTCTCTTAAAGTTGTACTCCAGCTACCGAGTAGTCAAGCTTGGGCCTTCTTGCACTTGTACCCATTCTCATTACCTTACATTTTGAAGCATTGAATTTCATTAGCCACTTTTCTGACCACTCATGCAGATTATTTAGATCCTCCTGAAGTTCTCTACCATTGTTCTCGTTTTTTACTTTCTTCACAATCTTTACATCATCTGCAAACATATTCATGAATGAATTTACAGACTCTGGTAGGTCACTTACATATACAAGGAACAAAAGTGGCCCTAAAACTGAACCCTGTGGAACTCCACTACTAACTCTTCTCCATTCAGACACTGAGTGTCTTACTCTAACCCTCTGTTCCCTTCCTTCTAAGTAAGTTTTTATCCATTCCAAAACATTTCCACCTATTCTAGCCATTGATTGCAGCTGTGTGTGTGTGTGTGTGTGTGTGTGTGTGTGTGTGTGTGTGTGTGTGTGTGTGTGCGTGTGTGTGTGTGCGTGTGTGTGTGTGTGTGTGTGTGTGTGTGTGTGTGTGTGTGTGTGTGTGTGTGATTACCTAATTGTGATTACCTAATTGTGTTTACGGGCAAGAGCCCAAAACTCGTATCTTCCCGTCTCCTGATCGGTTCCATTTTATACTTAGTGATACTTATCATACCTGTCCTTAAAACTATGGATTGAGATAGCATTAACTACTTCCTCGCTTAGCGAATTCCAATTATCAACTACTCTTACACTGAAAAAGTATTTCCTTACATCCTGCGAAGAAGTTTTCTTACGAAGCTTCAAACTATGACTTCTAGTTCTAGAGCCAGCCATATCAAAATATCGATCCCTATCCACTCTATCATAACCATGAAGGAATTTAAAGACTGTCACCATATCCCCCCTCACTCTTCTAGCTTCGAGTGATGGTAAGTCTAATTCCCTCAGCCTCTCATCATAACTGAGATTGCGTATTTCTGGCACCAGTTTCGTGGCATGTCTTTGAACTTTTTCAAGCTTAGCTATGTGCTTTTTCAAGTGCGGATTCCAAAAGGGGGCTGCATATTCGAGTTTTGGCCTCACATAGGTTACATAAATATTTCTGAACATTTCCTTGTCCATGTGCCTGAAGGCTACCCTTACATTTACATTTGATAAGAATGCATATGCTGCCCTTACTATGCCATTTATATGTATTTCTGGAGACAAATCTGCCAGTATGTTTACTCCTAGATCCTATAGTGGAGCAAATGAGGAAGGGAGGAAAAGTGTAGGAATAATACTATCCAAAGACCTGAAGGAAAGCTTACTTGGTGTGAATAGAAAGAGTGACAGAATTGTGAGTTTAAAGCTGGGACTGGGAGAAACGGTAGTCAACGTGGTATGTGCCTATGCCCCACAAGGTTGTACAGCGGAGGACAAGGATGTATTTTGGGAGGAGATGGACTAGGAGCTTCGAACAATCCCTATAAGGGAGAGGGTAATTTTGGGAGGAGATGTAAATGGCCACTTGGGAATTGGGAGGACTGGGATAGGTAGAGTTCATGGGGGCTTGGGGGTGGGCGAGAGAAATGAGGGAAGAGAGAGAGAGTGATTGATTTTTCAGTGGCATTTGATCTGGCATTGGTCAGCACATTCTTTGAGAAAAAAGGAAAACAGATTGATTACATACAGTAGTGGTGGGAGGGAGAGCCAGATAGATTTATTGTTGTGTAGGAGAGACCATCTAAAGAAGATTAGCAACTGTAAAGTAATAAATGGGGAGAGTGTAGCTGTGCAACATAGGATAGTAGTAACTGATTGTAGGCTCAGGAAATGTAGGAACAGTAAGAAGCCGAGGATGGACCCAAAGATAAAGTGGTGGAGATTGAAAGATGCAGAGCTGAGAGCTATGTTTAAGGGAAGAGTGTTGGAAGCGATAAGGTTGCATGAGGATGTACAAGAATGGTGGACAGAGAATAGTAAGGTGATTTTGAGGATTGGTGAGGAGGTGCTTGGAAAGTCATCAGGAAGGAAACCCCCAAATGATAAAGAGTCATGGTTGTGGAATGAGGAAGTGCAAGAATGGGTGAAGAACAAGAAAGAAGCTAATAAAAAGGCAGATTTATCAGGACTGGAGCAGGATAAAGAAGAGTACAAGCAGGCAATGAAAGAGGCAAGGAGAGCAATAGCAATAGCAACGGCAGAGACATTGAATGAAGTCTATGAAGAGCTGGAAACACCAGAAGGAGAGAAGAAAATATGGCAAATTGCCAAGGCCCGAGATGCTGCATCCAAGGACTTGACCCAAGTAAGACAAATAAAGGATAACCATGGAGTAGTTCTAGCAGAAGAGGATGAAATAAAAAGCAGATGGGAAAGTTATTTTGAAGAATTACTAAATGAAGAGAACCCAAGAGCAGTATTTGAAGATGGACTTCCAAATGAAGCAGTTACAACAACAGTGCTAGATGAGAGGTAGAGCGGGCAGTAAAGAAAATGAGAAAATGAAAAATGGAAAGACAGCAGGACTTGATAAGATGCCAGTGGAGGTATGGAAGAGTCTTGGAGAGGAAGGCATAGATATCTTGTGGGACTTAATGCAAAAGATCATTAGTCAGGAAAAGATGCCAGAGGAGTGGAGAGGAAGCCTAATCATCCCAATCTATAAAGGGAAGGGCGACATTCAGGAGTGTGGAAACTATAGAGATATAAAGTTGTTAAGTCATACTATGAATATATGGGAGAAAATCATAGAGAGGAGAATCAGAGAGGTAGCGACAATTGGGAATGAACAGTTTGGCTTCATGCCTGAAAGAGGGACAGTGGATGCCATATTTGCTTTGAGACAAATGATGGAAAAGCATCGGGAGAAACAGAAAGGACTGCATATGGTCTTTATTGACCTGGAAAAGGCATATGATCGAGTACCACGTCAAGAGGTGTGGAGGTGTATTAGAGAAAAGGGAGTCCCGGAGATACACGTAAGAATCATCCAAGATATGTATAAGAGGGAAGAGGCAAATATTAAGAGCAGTGTGGGCTTGACGAAAAGTCTATCAGTAAATGTTGGTCTCCATCAAGGGTCTGTTTTGAGTCCGTATCTATTTGATCTGGTCTTGGATGTAGTAAGCCAGGGTGTTAGAGATCAGTCACCATGGTGTATGCTCTTTGCAGATGACATTGTACTGTGTAGCAACAGACGAGAGGTAGTGGAGGAGAAGCTTGAGGAGTGGAGAAGAGTGATGGGGGATAGAGGACTGAAAATCAGCAGGAAGAAGACAGAGTACTTGAGGTTGAGAGATGATGAGGATGGGGAGGTCAATTTGCAGGGGAAGATGTTGAAAAGAGTTGAAAAATTCAAGTATTTGGGATCAACTGTAGCAGAATACAAGCGGGATGGAAGAACTGGAAGAAAATGTCTGGGGTACTGTGCAACTGGAGAATAGGGATTAAGTTGAGGGGTAAAATGCATTAGACAGTTGTGAGACCTGCGATGATGTATGGAGCAGAGACATGGGCAATAAAGAAGACACAAGAGAAAAAACCGGATGTGGCAGAGATGAGGATGTTGAGATGGATGTGTGGGGTGACAAGAAGCGATAAGATCATAAACGAGGTAATTAGAGGTACCTCAAAAGTCAGAGAAATATCAGATAAGATACAAGAAAGTAGACTAAGATGGTATGGTCATGTCGTTAGGAGGGATGAACAGTATGTTGGGAGGAGAGTGATGGAAATGGATATACAGGGTAGGAGAGGGAGTGGGAGACCAAAGCGTAGGTGGATGGATTGCATCAATGACGACCTGAGGTGTAAAGGTTTGTTGGGTGATGAGGTAATGGGACAGAAACATATGGAGGAAAAGATGTAGACGAAGAAGATATATATATATATATATATATATATATATATATATATATATATATATATATATATATATATATATATATATATATATATACATATATATATATTTATATATATATATATATATATATATATATATATATATATATATATATATATATATATATATATATATATATATATATATATATATATATACATATGTATATATATATATATATATATATATATATATATATATATATATATATATATATATGTGTGTGTGTGTGTGTGTGTGTGTGTGTGTGTGTGTGTGTGTATGTGTGTATATATACATACATATATACATGCATACATACATACATACATACATACATACATACATACATACATACATACATACATACATACATACATACATACATACATACATACATACATACATACATACATACATACATACATACATACATACATACATACAGTAGATCAACAGTAACAAACTTATTAGAATTTTATGATGAGGTAAGCCAATCTTACAGGAAAGAGAGGGCTGGGCAGATTGCATATTCCTAGACTTTCAGAAAGCGTTTGACACTGTTCCACATTGGAGACTTATAAGGAAGCTGCAATCAATGGCTAGAATAGGTGGAAATGTTTTGGAATGGATAAAAACTTACTTAGAAGGAAGGGAACAGAGGGTTAGAGTAAGACACTCAGTGTCTGAATGGAGAAGAGTTAGTAGTGGAGTTCCACAGGGTTCAGTTTTAGGGCCACTTTTGTTCCTTGTATATGTAAATGACCTACCAGAGTCTGTAAATTCATTCATGAATATGTTTGCAGATGATGCAAAGATTGTGAAGAAAGTAAAAAACGAGAACAATGGTAGAGAAATTCAGGAGGATCTAAATAATCTGCATGAGTGGTCAGAAAAGTGGCTAATGAAATTCCATACTTCAAAATGTAAGGTAATGAGAATGGGTACAATTGCAAGAAGGCCCAAGCTTGACTACTCGGTGGCTGGAGTACAACTTCAAGAGACAGAAAATGATAGAGATCTAGGAGTAAACATACTGGCAGATTTGTCTCCAGAAATACATATAAATGGCATAGTAAGGGCAGCATATGCATTCTTATCAAATGTAAGGGTAGCCTTCAGGCACATGGACAAGGAAATGTTCAGAAATATTTATGTAACCTATGTGAGGCCCAAACTCGAATATGCAGCCCCCTTTTGGAATCCGCACTTGAAAAAGCACATAGCTAAGCTTGAAAAAGTTCAAAGACATGCCACGAAACTGGCGCCAGAAATACGCAATCTCAGTTATGATGAGAGGCTGAGGGAATTAGACTTACCATCACTCGAAGCTAGAAGAGTGAGGTGGGATATGGTGACAGTCTTTAAATTCCTTCATGGTTATGATAGAGTGGATAGGGATCGATATTTTGATATGGCTGGCTCTAGAACTAGAGGTCATGGTTTGAAGCTTCGTAAGAAAACTTCTTTGCAGGATGTAAGGAAATACTTTTTCAGTGTAAGAGTAGTTGATAATTGGAATTGGCTAAGTGAGGAGGTAGTTAATGCTATCTCAATCCATAGTTTTAAGGACAGGTATGATAAGTATCACTAAGTATAAAATGGAACCGATGAGGAGACGGGAAGATACGAGCTTTGGGCTCTTTCCCGTAAACACAATTAGGTAATCACAATTAGGTAATCACATACATACATACATGCATACATACATACATACATACATGCATGCATAAATACATACACACATACATACATACATACATATACAGGGGAGAGAGAGAGAGAGAGAGAGAGTAATAATAATACTTTATTTCCATTTTTCAATACAATGGGTATTCGTCAGCCAGGGTAAGCCCCAACCCCCCACTGTGGTGTTCACCCACAGCAGTTCCTGCCAGTAAACAGCTTAAACTCTCGGTCTTGGACGGGAACCGATCTTTCGACCTCATGAATGCGAAGCCAGCGCGTTACCACTGTACTAGCCAGCAGAGAGAGAGAGAGCACATATATCTCACTGTTCATTAATTCTGCTAGGCGACAGTATATACTTCACTAATTCAGATTTAGTTAGAAATAACATTTTGCATAACCTTCACTAATACATGAATTTTTTTGTACTTATATCTTATTGCCCTAATGACACCCTTGTATGAACTGGTATCATAATATTATTTTACACTATTGCGTGCATATTTTATGTATTATTTTCTATTAGATTTGATATTAATGATGACACAATATTAATGGAAGCAATTATAGTTACGAAAGTAAAACTCCTGTAATATTTTAACGCCAGTTAGAGGAGGAGACTGAAGATAGTTTTACCTTATGGCCTAACAACTTTGCCTGTAGTAGCGTTTGTGGATATTATTATTGTATATCTATTACTGATAGGTGGCGGTCTGTTCTACTTTTGACCAAATCTTTCCACACGAGGGAACAGCCTGAAGCTCAGGGGACACAGAGTTAACCTCGAGATAATTATTTTTTTTTTTTTACAAACGATGTTGTTGATAAGTGGAGCAGTCTCGTACAGAATGCAGTTAGCATTACTTTTATAGACATGCATTTCTATAAAAGTATTGCTAACTACATGCTGTAGGAGACTTTTCCACTTATCAACAACATCGTTGGAAAAAAAAATAATGATCTCGAGGTTAGCTCTGTGTCCCCTGAATTTCAGGCTGTTCCCTCGTGTAGGAAGATTTGGTGCTAACGTAAATAAACTTTTGGGTAATATAAGGGTAAATCTCTAGAGAATTTTGAAGTATGTAATGAATTTTCCTCCCAGTCGTCTCTTAGCATGGGAGAACAGATCGAGTTCTCCTATGCCTTTCCTCGTAGGCCTTATTGCGGCTATATGGAATTTATTTCGATGCCTTTCTTTGAACCGACTCTAATTTTCTGTCTCTCCAAAGTGTGGACACCAGAACTGCACTGCATATTCTAGATGAGGTCTGACAAGGCAGTTGTACAGTGGCAATATGATCTCGTTAGTTTTAAATACACCTGTAAAATTCCTTTTTATTAATCCGAACATTTTGTTGACTTTCACGGCCGCCTCATAATTTTGCATTGAATATTTAAGATTATCTGAGACTCATGCCCTAAGATCTTTAACAACAGGTACGCTTTTGAATTGTTGTCCCTTAATGCTTTAGTTATGATTATTGTAGAGGCTCCAGACTGACTCATATCTTATTTGATTGACCAGTCTGAGATTTTATTTAGGTCGTCTAGCCATTTGAAGTTATCATCATCAGTAGTCATCGCATTACCTATTTTGGTATCATCGGCAAACTAGGATGAATTATTGCGTAACCCTACGTCAGTGGCGTTATATGTAATGAATAAAAGGGGTCTTAATATAGATCCCTACGGGACTCCCCTTGCCTCGGGCTTCCAGTCTGATGTGTGTCAATTTAAATCTACCTTCTCTTTCCTATTGTGTAGCCAAATTTCTATCCAATTACCGATATTTCCAGTAATCGCTTGTGCCATGCCTTGAATCATCAACTTGTCGTGGGGTACCTTTCAAATGCTTTTTGAATATCTAAGTAAATGACTTCCACTGCCTTTTTACTGTCATGGTGACCGAACAGCTTATGGCAATATTCTAATAGATATGTGTAGCATGATTTATTTTTACTGAGTCCATGCTGTGTATCGATAATATTTTTATATTCTATTTGTTCTTATTTACATTTTTTTGTATATCTATGGGTATAGATTATCAGGTCCTGGACTTTAGTTCATTTTTATTTTCTCATTTTTCTCGAGTACTTGTGTCTCTGTGACGAGGAGGTTGGGAATGTGTATGGCTACGATCCCACGTGGGTTCCTAGCCATACACAGAGCCGCGTCAGATGCGTTTATGAAATCCATTTGTGTGTGTCTAGCTAACTAACAATATGGTATCCTAGGTTTACACTGTTTAAGAAATTGGGCCTTAATTACGTCTTCGGTTTTTGTATCTTCATTGTTTTTTTTTTTTTATGAAGACAGTGTTGAAATTGTCATTAAATGATATGACCACCTCTTTGTAGTCTCTTATAATATCGCCTGATTCGTTTAATAATGGTTCTATTCCACTTTCCATTTGTTTCCTATTATTAATGTATCCATTAATATTTTGGGTCTCTCTTACAATCGCCATTAGTATTGCCATCATCATCCTCTTCGCCATCGCTTCCATCAACAACAGCACTACGATTATCAACACCATCATCAAGTTCAGCGTCATCGTCATTGTCACCACCTTCATCAGCACACACACACCACACACACACACACACACACACACACACACACACACACACACACACACACACACACACACACACACACACACACACACGTGCAACATAATCATCATCGTCATCTTCAGCTTCAAAACTACTACAATTATCGTCGTCATCATATAATATTACTGTCTTCTTTATCATCATCATCATCATCGTCAACATTATATTTATAATTACAAGCATCCTTATGAACAATAAATATCATAAACGTCAATATCACCATCATTATCATCATAATACTTCAAAAATGTCCATAACACCGTTACACTTCCTACTTCGTTTGTGATGCAGATTCTCTTCCGTTTTTTCTCGATTTCTTAAGCGGTGTAAACCTAGGATACCATAGTGTTAGTTAGCTAGACACACACAAACGGATTTCATAAACGCATTTGACGCGGTTCTGTGTATGGCTAGGATCCCAACCGCGTCAGATGCGTTTATGAATTCCATTTGTGTGTGTCTAGCAAACTAGCAATATGGTATCCTAGGCTTACACTGTTTAAGAATTCAGGACTTTGTCTCAGCAGTAGCGGCCACCTATATAGACACCAGTCAAGCCCTGAGGCCTTGGATAGGAGCTTACTCAAGGTTACTCTCTTGTCTCTCACAGCAAAATAAAAAAGTAAATAATGAAATAATATATAAATTTTGATCGTTTTACATAACGGTTAAATTGAGTTTAAAAAGTTTATATCCCAAAGATATTTCACATTTGTTTTGTTGATATCTGTCTAAGCAGCTCGTGCGCGCACACACACACACACACACGCACACACACACACACACACACACACACACACACACACACACACACACACACACACACACACACACACACACACACACACACACCATATATATATATATATATATATATATATATATATATATATATATATATATATATATATATATATATGCAAACTTTGTTAGTGTACCTTCGCATTGTTCTAATATATATATATATATATATATATATATATATATATATATATATATATATATATATATATATATATATATATATATATATATATATATATATGAATAATTTTTTTAACCCCGACCGGGACTCGATTCTTGGACTTATGATTACTAAGTCAAGCCGCTACCACTACACCACAGAAGGTTAAAAGGAATCCAACCTTATAGCTTATATCTGCTATACTTAGGAATGAACGCATTCTAACTGAATGCCACTATGTTCATATTACAGATTCCCCAACCTCACTCGTGGCTTCATTTTAGAATTTAATTCAATTCCCAATCTCATTCGGGAATTGAATTAAATGCTAAAAGGAAGCCACGAGTGAGGTTGGGGAAACTGTAATATGAACATAGTGGCATTCAGTCAGAATGCTTTCATTCCTAAGTATAGCAGATATAAGCTATGAGGTTGGAATCCTTTTAACCTTCTGTGGTGTAGTGGTAGCGGCTTGACTTAGTAATCATAAGTCCTAGGTTCGAGTCCCGGTCGGGGTAAAAAAATTATTCATGTTTTCACATATGTAATGTGCTTATCTGGTTATATATATATATATATATATATATATATATATATATATATATATATATATATATATATATATATATATGTGTGTGTGTGTGTGTGTGTGTGGATGTGGGTGTATGTGTGTGTGTGCATGTATATATGTATGTATGTATGTATGTATGTATGTATACAGTATGTTGTATAAGATTTTTGATTTCATATATTTGTAAAGAAGCCTTCAGTATTTTAAATTCCATTTCCCAACAGTTACCCCAGCATGTTGATCATTGTATAATCAGAATATATATATATATATATATATATATATATATATATATATATATATATATATATATATATATATATATATATATGCACACACACATTATGTTTCTTATATATATTTTCATTCATGGAAGTCCATGACGTAGCAGAGAGGCCAAGTGATACTGACTGACAAGTGCTTAGTAATAATAGAACCAACACAGACCGTCAATAAGAGTCTCTTCCAGACGGTTATTGGGTTTATAGGTGTCTTACTATCTTAGCCATCTTGCCAGAGCTGATCGGGATAGCTTATAGGCAACTAGCTCGAGGTACTTTTTTTGTCTTTAATTATAAATCAGATTCGTTGCACTCAAGTTCAAGACTTAAACACTAATATTGCGTTACGGAATATGGTGCAGGAAATCTTTCTAAACATTTGAATTTGCCGAGAGCATTTTGTATCGTTACTTTTGCTCCACTGAGTTACTGGAACACCTTTGTCTCTCGTAATAACAGAGATTGAAGGTCGTTTTGATGACGCCAGGCGCCTCTGAACGCCGCCAGGGCCTTGCCGCCTCTCCTGTCGGCAGCCCGGCGCCCGACGTTTCTGTTTGGGCAAAACTTCCAGGCACCAGATTTCCATAAACATTCCCAATGCCTATAGTCCACAAAATAAGAAAAAAAAATGTGCTACCAAAGGAATTTGCTCAGTTTCTTCCATATTTAGATAAGTCATCTATGCCTCACTGTATCCATATCTTTATTTAAAAAGGCATAAACTTGAATTGCTTCTTGTTTACAAGTACGTCGAAATAGTTCACATGAGAGTATTATACAGCGAATATTTCAACCTTTTATTTGGCGTCAAAGGGCAGAGGATTTAGCGCTGCTCCTGAGACAACGTTGTAATTACCTGACGACGCCATGGCGGGCATGAAAATAAAAAGAAGAGAAAAAATAAATAATGATAAAGGGTGAGAGAAGGTCTTAGGAGAAGAGAAAGGAGTACGCCGTCGGAGGTCTATAAACGGAGCCACGCACATACCAATTTGCGCATATAAAACTGTTAACTTAACGAGAACAGGATATGACTCATGTTTATCTTACCCCCAATATCTTTCCAGCGACGGATAGCATAAACCGAAACGCAAAATTAATGACGTTTAGTGATTTTGGAAATTGTCAAGTAAGCCAAAGACGATCTCTTGTCGTAGAGTAACAGATAGTAGACGGTGCATGACGGTATCAAATGGAGGCCTTTCACCGATGGCGAAGAAACATAACAATGTTTCTACGATGTTTACTCTCTTTCTTTCTCTCTTTAATCTATCTGTCTATGTATGTATGTATGTATGTATCTCTCTAT
>JAXCGZ010013209.1:457500-462626 GCA_037179515.1 Halocaridina rubra
AACAATGACAATAATAATAATAATAATAATAATAATAATAATAATAATAATAATAATAATAATAATAATAATATTAATAATAATAATAATAATAATAATAATAATAATAATAATAATAATAATAATAATAATATTGGGAACGGTGCAACACATCTCACACTGTGATCTCCTTTCTTTTTTTCAGCCTTTTATTAATACTGGAGATATTAAATTTAAGAATTAAAAGAACCTCTTTTGAATTAAATGTCAATTCCGAGAGCTTTGGAAAGGATTTTATGCAAGTCGTTAATATGAACACTTGAGATATCTCATTTTTATAGCTTTATGAATTCGTACGACTCAAACAGTAAAGTATGAGCAAGTGACCAACCTAACACTTCATTAAAAAACTATATTAATAATACATACATACATATACGCATGCCTCATTCCCCCTTGTAAGGGGGTGGCTGAGCCAAGAAAGATGCATTCACCATGATCCACACATACCTCAGCCACTTCTCTCAGCTCCTTGGAGACGAATGATTGCCACATCTCCCCCCCCCCTTCCACTCTGCTTGGGTCATCCGCAAGGTAGGCAGGCAAAAATATTCTACAATGAGACCCGACAGCAGCAGCTGGTATACCCTCACAGTTTCACCACATGGCAACTCCCCTCACACCCGTTCATCACAGTTCTCTGAGTTAGAGGTGCGAGAAATCCCTTTGGTCCGTGTCATCTATGAACAATCTTCCTCAACTCATTCCTATCTCTTGCATGCACTCTTCCCTGTTCCACTGACATTCCATGTGCATTCAGTGCTCTTTTCACTCCATCCATCCATCTCATTCTAGGTCTCCGTTTTGACCTAACTCTAATCACTTCTGCACTCCACACTCTCTTCACTATTCGTTATTCATTCATTCTTTTCTATGTGTCCAAGCCAACTCAGCACACACTGATCTAACCTTTCATTCCAACACTCGCTCTCTGTCTTACTCTATCTATTCTAGATACACCAATCATACTTCTCAAACACCTCCTCTTCATTATATTCGATTTTTCCTTTCATCCTCTCTTGCATTTCAAGTCTCTGCTCCATACAATGCTGTCGGCACAATCACACCTTCATATATCCTTCTCTTTACGATCATTCCCAAATATCTATTTCTCATTACACTTTTCAACCCACCTAGACATTTACTTGCTTCCTTCACTCTGTGATTTACCTCTACACCCACTTGTCCACTCATGATACATGTGACCCCAGATATTTGAAGCTCACAACTTCTTCAAGCAACTCCTAATTTTCTCCTTCATTGAATCTTCTAATATTAACATTCCTCATGCATTTCATGACTACTTTTACCAATATTTCACACACACTAATAAACTCAGTCACCAAATGATTCAGTTCAGTCTCAGTATCAGCCACCAGTACAGTATCATCTGCAAATAGCAAATAATTCAATTTCCACAACCTTCCATCCTCACCCACTAACTCCAAGCCTCTGTCCAATACTCTCTCATTTATTTCTCTTACCACTCCATCCATATACAGTACACATTAAACAACCTTGGCGACATTACACAACCTTGATGTAACCCTATATTCACTTCAAACCAATCACTCATACCACTCCTAACTCTTACACATGCTCTGCTATTCATGTAAAAACTCTTCACCGCATTCAACAAACTTCCATTTATTCCATACAGTTGCAACACACTCCACAACCCCTCGCTATCTACCCTGTCATACACTTTCTCTAGGTCCATAAAAGCCCAAAATGTGCCCCTACCTTTCTCCAAGAACCTCTCACACACCTGTCTTACCGCAAACACTTGATCCACACATCCTCTTACTCTCCTGAACCCACACTGTTCTTCCCAAATCAGTCTCTCAGTACCTTTCCTATTTCTCTTGATTAACACTCTTCCATATATTTTACCAACTATACTCAACAAACTAATTCCTCTAAAACTATTACATTCATACTTATATCCTTTCCCTTTGTAAAGTGGCACTACACATGCACTCCTCCAATCAACTGGGACCCTCCCTTTTCTAAAACATACATTCAACAACCTGACCATCCATTCTACTAATGCCTCCCCACCTTTTGACAAGCATTCAACATGATACCCATCTATTTCTGGTGCTTTACATGCTTTAATTGCTCTCAATGCCATATGTACCTCCTCTTTTATTATTTTTCTTTCATTCTCATCACCTACCTTTGGCATCCTCCATTCGTTTCCCACATCCACAATCTCTGCCTCTCTATCATCTTCCTCATTTAGCAGGTTCTTGAAATATTCAGCCCATCTCTCTCATCATTATTTCATCTACTAGCAGTTGCCCATCTGCTCCTCTCACCCTCTCTTCCCTATCACACTCACCTTTCTTCTCTCTTTCCACTAATTTCCAAAGCATCTTTTTATCCTTTCAAAATACTCAGACAAGCTTCTGCCCCACCATACATCCGCTTCTCTCTTTGTCTCACTCACCACATGCTTCACTAACCTCCTCTTTGCACAATACCTCTCATACGCCTCTACATTACCTACCTGCAGCCATTCCTCATAAGACTGCTTTTTTCAGCAACTACTGCAATCACCTGCTCATTCCACCATTCAACCTTTCCTTTTACTTCCACCAGTTAGTCTCCTTCCGCACACTGCCTCGGCACACTTGACAAATTCCTCTTTGTAACAGCCCCATTCTTCTTCTACTCCCTCCTCCAGTTTCCCTATCACTATATTCCACACATTTCTCACACTAGCCTTATACTCACAGTCTTTCTCTCTCTTGTACAGTTCATGCACTTTTAGCACCTCTCTTCCTCTCTTGCTTCTCCTCTTTCTCCACTTTTCTCCAGCTCTCATTCTACTTTCCACTAAATAATGATCAGATATTCCACCACTAGCTCCTCTCAGTACATTCACATCCAATACTCTTCCAATCACCCTCCTGTTCACCACAGCATAATCCATTAATGCTCTGTCAACTACTCTTTTATTATCAACTCTGTCACATGCATACTTGTGAACACCCTTCTTTTTAAATACAGTATTACCAATCAACATCTCTCTCGCAATACACAAATCTATAATTTTCTCCACTCTCATTCCTACCAGGTACTCCATACTTTTCAATTACACCATCCATTGGCTCATTTCCTACTCTAGCATTTAAATCTCCAGTCAACACCACATTCACATTCATTCCCAATTCTTCTGCACACTCGTGTAATTTCATTCAAAATTCTTCTCTTTCTTCCTCACTGCTGTCTCTGCCAGGGCCATATGCGCTCACAAACGCCCAAACCTCGCATCCCAGCTTCATTTTAACCACTATTATTCGAGAAGATACTTCCTTCCATTCCACCACACACTTATTCATCTCTTCACTTACTAACAGAGCCACTCCCTCTCTTCTTCTCCCTCTCTTAACTACTACTACACTCCCAAATGTCACCTCACTATTCCCTTTTATCTTTGTTTCGCTCAATACAAGTACATCTATCTTTCTCTCCACAAACACACTCCCTATCACCTCCCTCTTATTTTCATATACACCACAACCACGCACATTCAGAGACCCAATTACTAGGGTTCTGGCTTGATCTCTCCTGCCAGAATACCGCAGCATCTCTTGGCTACTCGTAGAAAGTAAAAATACAGAGGAGGGGATTCCAAGTTCCCCCTCTCCGCCCCATTTAGTCGACTTTTACGACACGCAGGGGAACACAGAGGAAGTATTCTTAACCCCCTCCCTCAGGATAATAATAATAATAATAATAATAATAATAATAATAATAATAATAATAATAATAATAATAATAATAATAATAATAATAATAATAATAATAATAATAAAAATTATAATAATAATAACAATAATAATTTTCATAATATTTATTTAATCTATTTCTAGAATTATTTAGCAACTGCAAAAACAAGTCCTTCGCAAGAAGGCAACCTTCCTAGCCCTTGGTAGAAAAGGGTGTCCGTGACGTAAAACCGGAACAAACATTTAGCAAATAATTTTTCTTACTGTAAGATATGCAAAAACTGCATATATTGTCCAGAGCGTGGCCAGAGCTCGTGGACATATATTTCTGTTCGTGACCGCTGTCATAAATATACTCTCTAAGCCTGCAAAGGTCACATTTGGCTAATGTGCTGGAATCCGCCACCGATTTCTTTGGGTACCAAGATCTTCTTGCAATGGTATGCTGTTACACATCGCATCTCTAAATAGATTAACTATTTAATTAATTGCTTATTTAAATGAAATAACGTTAAGTTATCTAATTAACACCGCATTATAAGAATAAATCGTAAGCTAAAAGCACAAAAACTTGAGGCAAGCAACACTTTCGTCAAAATGCCCATAAATATTGCATCACATATATCAAAGCATCATATTGCTAATCGGGCACGAAAAAATGCAACCCATGTTTACCAGTTGTAGAGCCCAAACAAACACTTAAAATACCAAGAGGATTTTTATATGATGCGTGTAAGGCACTGAGTGAAAAGAGCGTGAGTGCGAAAAGACGAGTGCTGCGTAAACCATGACATCATCGTATGTGCATTTCGGGCCACCGGTTAACTACCTCGTGACGAGAGCTAGTTGAAAAGCTTAACCTTTTAAATATTTACATGAGTCGTACAGTTCTTCTTTCGGTGTATTATGTTTGAGATAAATTTCAGTGTTCCTCAAGTCCTCCAAATTTTGTTCAATTCGTTTCAATTTTGTTCTGAACTTCGAGTTTTTATTTACACACACACACACACACACACACACACACACACACACACACACACACACACACACATAGGGTTAGGAAATGCATGTTATCGTGTACAACGATGTTGAACATCTTCAAGTATATTTTATGAATATATATGAATATTTCACAAAGCCTTATATTTTATTATTACTACTACTACTACTACTATTATTATTATTATTATTATTATTATTATTATTATTATTATTATTATTATTATTATTATTATTATTATTATTATTATTGTTGTTGTTGTTGTTGTTGTTGTTGTCATTATTATTATTATTATTATTATTATTATTATTATTATTATTATTATTATTATTATTATTATTATTTTTATT
>JAXCGZ010013210.1:5000-10000 GCA_037179515.1 Halocaridina rubra
TATTATTATTATTATTATCATTATTATCATTACTATTATTATTATTATTTATTTTATTATTATTATTATTATTATTATTAGTAGTAGTAGTAGTAGTAGTAGTAGTAGTAGTATTACTATTATTATTAAAATTACTATTGTTTGCTTCATCTTTCTTTTTTCTTCTTTTCTTATATCATCAGCCATCTAATGTTTATATGGAGTCGCAATTAGAAACATGGCTGGTCTCCAGGTATGATTTTGACTCAAAGTCCTTCGGCTGGATGCCTTTCCTTATACAAACACAAAGAGAGAGAGAGAGAGAGAGAGAGAGAGAGAGAGAGAGAGAGAGAGAGAGAGAGAGAGAGAGAGAGAGAGAGAGAGAGAGAGAGTAGCAACCTTCAAACACCTCCACTAATTACTACGTAACGACAATTTCAAATCACGTGATAATGATTTTATATACAAAAGTCGTTTTCCAAAGTAATGATTTTATTGACTCCATTACGCCGACTTATTCTAATTGCGAATGTCGAGGTAGTTAACCCTTGTATCGGTGAAATCCAACATGAAATGAATGATTAAATAAACTGCTATCACAACACAGTCGCACCCAGTTTAGCGAGCTTGATCCCCCCCCCCCCTCCCAGTTGCTGGATTAGACGGTATAAAGGATGAGTCTCAGAAGAGAAACCTGATTTAGTTTTTAGGTGCTTAACCTAGGAGTGAGGTTAGGTTAGGTTAGGCTAGACATATGTAAGGGTAAGGTTAGGGTGACCTACCCTAACTTAACGTAATCTCAATCCTACATATAGTTACTATAATTGAAATCAGTTGCCTTTTATAGGAATGCTCTTACAAAAAGAATGAAAAAGAATAGTAATTTATCTTGCATTCAGTAATATACTCCTCTTAGCTAAATAAATACTTTCAACACGAGAAAAATTACCAGTTCGAGCGCGCAGACACCCACACGCCAGAGTCTGTAAATTCATTCATGAATATGTTTGCAGATGATGCAAATATTGTGAAGAAAGTAAAAAACGAGAACAATGGTAGAGAACTTCAGGAGGATCTAAATAATCTGCATGAGTGGTCAGAAAAGTGGCTAATGAAATTCAATACTTCAAAATGTAAGGTAATGAGAATGGGTACAAGTGCAAGAAGGCCCAAGCTTGACTACTCGGTGGCTGGAGTACAACTTCAAGAGACAGAAAATGAGAGAGATCTAGGAGTATACATACTGGCAGATTTGTCTCCAGAAATACATATAAATGGCATAGTAAGGGCAGCATATGCATTCTTATCAAATGTAAGGGTAGCCTTCAGGCACATGGACAAGGAAATGTTCAGAAATATTTATGTAACCTATGTGAGGCCAAAACTCGAATATGCAGCCCCCTTTTGGAATTCACACTTGAAAAAGCACATAGCTAAGCTTGAAAAAGTTCAAAGACATGCCACGAAACTGGTGCCAGAAATACGCAATCTCAGTTATGATGAGAGGCTGAGGGAATTAGACTTACCATCACTCGAAGCTAGAAGATTGAGGGGGAATATGGTGACAGTCTTTAAATTCCTTCATGGTTATGATAGAGTGGATAGGGATCGATATTTTGATATGGCTGGCTCTAGAACTAGAGGTCATAGTTTGAAGCTTCGTAAGAAAACTTCTTCGCAGGATGTAAGGAAATACTTTTTCAGTGTAAGAGTAGTTGATAATTGGAATTCGCTAAGCGAGGAGGTAGTTAATGCTGTCTCAATCCATAGTTTTAAGGACAGGTATGATAAGTATCACTAAGTATAAAATGGAACCGATCAGGAGACGGGAAGATACGAGCTTTGGGCTCTTTCCCGTAAGCACAATTATGTAATCACAATTAGGTAATCACACACACATTGTAAAGGCTTTTTTTTAATAAACTAATACAACTGCAGTCCGTAAAGCACGAAAGAGGTTCCCAAAAACAATAAATCCTATTTTAATATGTAAAGAATTCGTAACAAATTGTTACTGTACAGTCACTCAGACAAGGAAGTGGTTCCCTAACATTATGAATTGTATGTTTATTTGTAAAGGATTAATAAAAAGTTACAGAATAGTTACTCACACACGAAAAGGGATCAGATATATAATAAATTTTATGTTGATTTGAAAAGGATTCTAACAAGAAAAAGTTAGTCTACATTCACTTAAACTCGAGACGGGTTTCCCAAAAATTATAAAGTCAATGTTGATCTGTAAAGGATTCTTATATTATCCGCAAGAAAAGGGTTCCCGAGAATTGTGATGTATGTGTTGATGAAGATGGTAACTAGAAAGCAAATACCAATTTAAGTAGCTAATGATAAAGAAATGATCCCAATGAGAGAGTGTTTCACAACGTCTCCACATCACCATTGCATTAGTTTTTGGGAATTCCTCCTCTCTTGCAAGAGTGACTGTACGGTTGAAAATGACAAAAGCAATTGATATAAAAATGCTGACACATATTAACATATAGCAAACGTTTAACATATAAAATAATCTATTGAATACAGCAACCAGTGAAATTTTGCTTATAAAAAGAACTATATTAATAAACATTCATATTATAAAAAAAGTATCAAGTTTTATATTCTAGTAAATATCGCAACAACAAAAGATCTCACTCTAAATGAAACCGTAAAATCAACATTCCTCTAATTTGCATAGTCCTAATTCTATCTATCAATGCAGAAAAAAAAATAGCTTACAATCTGAGCATGCAAACTAACACAAAAGTAGAGTAAAAATTTATTTCCAATCTTCCTGACGACATTTTATACAATTCCTTTATTTTTACTATTTTGTCTTGAAATGTTACGCATTCTAGCAAATGATATGAGGACACGCGAAACAGGAAAAGGTGGAAAAGGCTAGCAAGAAACAGCGACACCATGTAGAAATAGGTTAAAGCTAAAGACAATAATTTATCAGCAGTAGAAGCTTGAGTCGCGCTAGGTTAGTGGTAAAGCACACGAGGTAGGAAGCGACTAGCGCGGCTTCGAACTCAGCGGGGCGTTGGGAAGGGCATCCAGCCTTAATCCCCCAACTCCAGCCTCATCATATCCACCCTCATTTCAATGGGAATATGGTGACATAAAACGGTGCAGAAGAAGAACTACTCAAATATATAAGTTAATGTATCAATAATGTAACTGCTTAAATAATATCCATAAGATTTATCAGACACTTTAAAAGATTTTGAATGATAATACATATGGTAATATATATACAGTATATATATATATATATATATATATATATATATATATATATATATATATATATATATATATATATATATATATATATATATATATATATATATATATATATATATATATATATATATATATATATATATATATATATATATATATATATATATATATATATATATATATATATATATATATATATATATATATATATAATAGAATTTGCTTCATTTGTGTTAAGCAGTTTCCTTTGTTTAAAGTTAGGAAAGGCAATGATCAGAATGCATCCACTTAATGAAATATACTTAAGCAATAAAATCTCTCTTATGCTACTCGAAGGATGCATTTAGTCACTCTTAGCACTTCCACAGCCACAACAGATAAATATGTTACGTACATTTATATGCAGAACGTCAATTTATATAGGTAATAATACATTAAGGCCTGATTTTAATATTTCCCTATGTTGAAAATGACTTCAAATGCACTCTTTTCATCCTGGAATGATAATTTTAAGAAAATATTTTCTGAAAATTTTAGAGAAAATCATACACTGGTTACGTGATAGAGAACACATTAATATAATATTTGAAAGAATATTTTATTTCCAAGCACTCTGAAATAAAAAAAAAAAATCACTTTTCTGACGAGAAAAAAAATAATTAAAATGAATTTTATTGCCCTCCGTCTAAAAACAAATTGAATAAGGCTCTTAATGAAGTTAGACTATAGAGACACCAACCAATCCTTAGTTTCCCAACCGGTGATCCGTGAACACCTAGGGGTTTGCATTAGTAGTGCTTGGGTCAATGTGTTCTTTAAAAATCTCTAGAGGGTCGACTGTATAACGCATAATTACAGAAGATACGACTGATAAAATTTTTCATCTTTCTCTAGAAGTCTCCAGTTTTACGGGAATAGACTAATTTCTGGAAAAAAAATGTTTAATTGCTGCTCTTAATATTCCCATACTGTTATAATATGTTAATACTGTAATTTCTCAATTGCATATTCACTTACATACATCTATCAATGAGAATTGAAGTGATAATATGAGCTTCCTTTTACCTAGTTAGATGAGTAGACAGATCTTTTCCCAAGCTTGGGTCCGAAAGCAATTCGTTTACAGAAAAGGGGTCTCTGTTAGTGTAAAGGCTGGGGACCAGTGGACTACTAGGAGAGAGCCAGGCGCTATATCAATTGAGCCATCGCGTCATGAAAACAAAACGAGTGTTTTCCAAAAGGTTTTCCAGTTTCAAGATTTCCCTCCAACTCACTCTTTCTCCAGAGCAGCATCTGGAATGACCACAATTGTCACAGTCTGGTACCTAAGTATATAATCACCCTTCCTCTCCATCATTATTTTCACAGAGATGTACTCATTATTTCCTTCATGTGAAGTTAATGGGGCAGAGCAATGAGTGGAATTAACATGCAGTGGAAATATGTTTCAACCTGAAATTATGGAATTAGGTTCGCATGTACAGTATGGAACTCCTTGCTATATATATATATATATATATATATATATATATATATATATATATATATATATATATATATATATATATATATATATATATATATATATATATATATATATATATATATATATATATATATATATATATATATATATATATATATATATATATATATATATATATGTATATATATATATATATATCATATATATATATATATATATATATATATATATATATATATATATATATATATATATATATATATATATATATATATATATATATATATAT
>JAXCGZ010013210.1:15000-30000 GCA_037179515.1 Halocaridina rubra
TGAAATGAAAAAAAAATTATTTGCCATATTGTTACTCTGCAGCAACATTATAATTATTATAATAAAAGTGTGAATTCCTTTCATGACTTCCCATGAAAAAATACTTTAAATGTTAGACTTTAGTGCTTTACATTGGAACACCCTAAGTCGGTCTGATATATTGATTGCAGAGTGCTGCTGTTACAAGGTCAAGGCCTAAAGGGTAGAAACGCCACTGCTGTTATTACAGTTTTTATCCGGGGCGTATGTAAATCTCATATGTTTGCTTATATATATATATATATATATATATATATATATATATATATATATATATATATATATATATATGTGTGTGTGTGTGTGTGTGTGTGTGTGTGTGTGTGTGTGTGTGTGTGTGTGTGTGTGTGTGTGTGTGTGTGTGTGTGTGTGTGTTTGTGTGTGTGTGTGTGTAAATTTCGGATTAAATATTAAACTAACTTTTTTGATTAGAAAATAGGAAATCATAAGTAATGTTTTCTATGAAAGTGAGCGGGTATATACATTATATATATGTGTGTAATTACCTATTTATAATTACCTATTTGTGCTTACGGCAAAGAGTCCTTTGCTTGTAACTCCCAGTCTCCTGATCGGTCTCCATTTTATATTCAGTTATACTTACCCAATTTGTCCTTAAAACAATGAATGCAGTCAGCATTAACTACTTCTATCCTTAGCATAATCTAATCATAGACTATTCTTACACATAAATAAGAATATTTCCTTACCTCCTGTTAAGAGGTTTACTTACGAACCTTCAGACTATGGCATGGCCTCAAGTTCATATCAAAGTATCACTCTCTTTATACTCTGTCAAAACCACGAAGGAATTCAAAAACCGTCATCATATCCCTTCTCTGCCTTCTAGCTTCAAATGATGGTAAGTCTAACTCCCTCAGCCTTTGTTCATAACTGAGATTGCGTATCTCTGTCACCATGTTAGGAGGATGTCTCTGAACTTTTTCCAGCTTATTTATATGTTTTTTCACATAAGTTACATAAATATTTGTTTTGTGTGATTACCTAATTGTGATTACCTAATTGTGTTTACGGGAAAGAGCCCAAAGCTCGTATCTTCCCGTCTCCTGATCGCTTCCATTTTAGACTTAGTGATACTTATCATACCTGTCCTTAAAACTATGGATTGAGATAGCATTAACTACCTCCTCGCTTAGCCAATTCCAATTATCAACTACTCTTACACTGAAAAAGTATTTCCTTACATCCTGCAAACAAGTTTTCTTACGAAGCTTCAAACTATGACCTCTAGTTCTAGAGCCAGCCATATCAAAATATCGATCCCTATCCACTCTATCATAACCATGAAGGAATTTAAAGACTGTCACCATATCCCCCCTCACTCTTCTAGCTTCGAGTGATGGTAAGTCTAATTCCCTCGGCCTCTCATCATAACTGAGATTGCGTATTTCTGGCACCAGTTTCGTGGCATGTCTTTAAACTTTTTCAAGCTTAGCTATGTGCTTTTTCAAGTGCGGATTCCAAAAGGGGGCTGCATATTTGAGTTTGGGCCTCACATAGGTTACATAAATATTTCTGAACATTTCCTTGTCCATGTGCCTGAAGGCTACCCTTGCATTTGATAAGAATGCATATGCTGCCCTTACTATGCCATTTATATGTATATCTGGAGAGAAATCTGCCAGTGTATGTATGACTGTGTGTGTATTCATTAAAACGAGGTATGTGTCTAGGGTGTACAGATTCATAATTTGCGAATTTCAGTTACTAACTATCCTTACACTTTTTTTTTTTTTTTTGCAACCTCCAAAAGAAGTTTTCTAACAAAGTGTCACTCACTATCACCTCCTGGCCATATCATGGAGGAGTGAGTGACTGTGTGTTTGTATTTGAGTGTCTGTTGTGTAGTTCACTAGCATTATAAGTAGCTGTCATTCCGGACAATAAAACTGATAAATGATGAACACATTACTCCCAAAATACCAAAACAAAAAGCAGATCATGCGTAGAACCTGCAAAAATCATTACAATCTAAAAAAAAAAAAAAATCCTGCGAGTTTCAGACTAGTAAAAATCCTGATAAGGAAGTCAAGAGAATCAGTATTTACTTTCCTATATAAATAGGTTACGTTCAAATGAAAAACAAAAAATTGTGTTAATACGAAAAAAAATTAAATCGCGAGACAAGCAAACCAAGATAAATCATTAAAAACATATACATTCCTTAATCAAGTACAAGGAATGACGCTATTAATGGTCAGAAATTCCAATAATCATTGCCTAAATAAAAATATAAAGTCCATAAAATACCCAAATTTGAAAATATCAAATTACACCATTTTACATTAAAAAAAAAAAATTATTATACTGTCATGATGAAATATAAATTAGATTTAAAGGTACATTTTATCGTATGTTATGGATAGGCATCGCTAAATGTAACGAGTATATCCCCATATATACATACAGTCCAGAATCCCTTTGCAAAGGGGTAGCAGAATCAAAGCACATACACCCATTACGGTTCTAGTTGGAATTTCCTACCAAAACAATCTGACATATAACATTAACTTCTAGAAAGGAAATAAGAATGGAAGGGGATTCACAGTCCCCACTCTCCTCCTCCCAATCCAGTGGACAATTACACTTAAGCCTCGGGAGAAATAAAGAAGAACGTACAATGTAAGAGGAAAACAGAGAGTCGACTCTGGAGTGAAAATATGCATCACACACACACACACAGGAACTGTTTTATAAGAATTTGCAGTGGAAAATATCAAGCGTGCTCCGCAGTTCAAGGTTAGACATAAAGAAAAGTGACACCGGAAATAATCCTGTAGCTTATTTTTTTATTCTTTTTTTTTTGTATTTTTTGTTTTGTTTTATGTAATATTTTTTCTCTGGCAGTAAACAGGGAAGACAATATTAGATATAGAGCACTGCTTTGATAATGGCAAGAACTTTATATTCATATATATTATTATAAATAATGATGACAAGCATTAAAAGCGAGCAAAAGTAAGAAGCTGAGACGTTATGATGTTGCTGTTGTTATTATTATCATTATTATTATTATTTTTATGATGATTATTATTATTAGTAGTAGTAGTAGTAGTAGTAGTAGTAGTAGTAGTAGTAGTAGCAGTAGTAGTAGTAGTATCATTATTAATAGCAACATTGTTTTTATAGTTGTTGTTGTTATTATATTGGGCTGTCATTGTTGTTGTATTTTGTTGTCGTTATTATTGTTGTTGTTATCATTAGTATCAAAATAATACTCATCAACATGATCATCACCGCTAGTATTACCACATCCTTAAGCCGAAAACACCAATCCAACTAAGAACAAAAGGCTACTTCTTTTCAAAAGGCACCTAAAAAGATTCCAAATAAATAACTATTAAGTAACAGGAGTTTCCCATTCAGCCAAAGTTGCAGTTCGCGTGTTGCATCTGAAACCGTTTGTTTTCATATTTGGAACGCCCTTTTGGCCTTCCTACTGTTTGTCTCCCTTCAGGCGACTCCTCAGGTCTTGGTAAAATTGTACCATAGAAGCCACACACAACTTAGAGAGAGAGAGAGAGGCTTGTCCTTGATTAAGAAACTCGTGTATCTTTGTGGACACGAAGATAGAGACAGAGAGAGAGATTTATACATACACACACACACACACACACACACACACACACACACACACACACACACACACACACACACACATATATATATATATATATATATATATATATATATATATATATATATATATATATATATATATAAAGAGAGAGAGAGAGAGAGAGAGAGAGAGAGAGAGAGAGAGAGTTAATATAACAACAGATAACGGTTCATTCCAAAAGTTTTTATGACTTAAATACAGCATGGGTAAAATGCTTACAGGTGACTGTGATAGAGTTGCTGCCCGCATAAGACTTGGTTATAGAAATATATGGGAGGTGAATTGCAAGAAAACTAGTAGAGAGAACCCAGAACACTCAAAAGGCCATTTATGTGAGTGTGAAGGGGGCAACAATTTAGTACACTACATTACAGAGTGCACAAAGCTTAAGGACTTCAGACCTCTTGGTGTGAGCTACTTTGAACTTTGTGTGCACTTTTGCGACCCAGAGAACTTATATCCTATACTTAGTCTATACCCAACATTGAAAATGTAATTCTTTTACCCTATCTAAGCATATTCAAATGACCTTTTCTATACTGGGAAAAAAAAGAAAGAAAAAATAGGGGAAAGGTAGAGGGAATACCTTCTCTCTCTCTCTCTCTCTCTCTCTCTCTCTCTCTCTCTCTCTCTCTCTCTCTCTCTCTCTCTCTCTCTCTCTCTCTCTCTCTCTCTCTCTCTCACTCTCTCTCATATGTCTTTTTATATACATAAGCCACTTTTCCCCTTCTAAGGTGAGTGGCTGAGTGAAGGAATAATGCTCTGACTTTCTGGGAGGAGAAAGAACAGAGAAGGGGTCTCTCATTCCCTTCGCTCCGCCCCACTTAGTCTACTCTTACGACACGCAGGGGAACATGGAGGAAGTATTCTAGCCACCTCCCTCAGGAGCTCATATATATTTATATGTGAGTGTGTTCATATATACATGTATATATATGTATGTGTATGTCTATATGTATCAATATTTACTACTTTTAATTTCCAACTCTATCTATGTACAAAATCTGTAGTAATGATGATGGTGGTAATAATAATAATAATAATAAAAATAATAATAATAATAATAATAATAATAATAATAATAATAATAATAATAATAATAATAATAATAATAATAATCATGATAAAAATAGCAATAATAGTAATGATAGTAATAATGGATTAAGCTGACGTAATTCTCTCTCATGTACATAATTTGAAGGGTAGAGAAGGGGAAGAGCTTTCAGTCTTTCTTTTTCTTTTCCTTCCAAATTTCTCTTCCATTAGATGATGCTGTGTTTATGTGTGTATGTATGTATGTTTAGGTTTATATGTGTACACATATGCGATTAATTACATGCACTTTCCTTTGTTGTGTTACCCTCAGATGACAATGATGTGTATGAGTATGCATGTATGCATCATTATCTGCTGAAATGAATACCACAAACTCTCTCTCTCTCTCTCTCTCTCTCTCTCTCTCTCTCTCTCTCTCTCTCTCTCTCTCTCTCTCTCTCTCTCTCTCTCTCTCTCTCTCCTCTCTCTCTCTCTCTCTCTCTCTCTCTCTCTCTCTCTCTCTCTCTCTCTCTCTCTCTCTCTCTTTCCTTGATATGTATGACAATGAAGCCCCAGTGGCATATCTATTGCTCATCTAATTAATCATGTATGTATGAGTATATGCATGCATATGAGTATATGTATGTGCATATGTGTATATGTTTGTATGTATGTATATATATATATATATATATATATATATATATATATATATATATATATATATATATATATATATATATATATATATATATGCATGTGTGCATGTATGTGTATGTATGTATATAAGTACATGAGCATGCATGCATATGTATATGTACCTACTTATTACTCTAACCTGAAAATTGTTACTCTATATCTGCTTCAAAATGTCTGCAGTGGTACTGTGGAAAAGTGGAAATTTAACTTAGATGATAACACTCAACAAAGGCTATTGAATATATTGTTACAAATATTACTCTTAATTAATCATTGCAGAGTGCTCATCTGCTATTAATACATGTAAACCATAACAATATTACTCTTCTGCCATTAATCAAGTATTACACTATATTTTATTATTAATTACTTGCTATGATATTTAAAATTAATTGCAAATTCTATTAATATTTTACTTATACATAACCAAATAGATTGTAATGCTTATCAACTGCAATATCACTGGGAGTGCCCATGTGCACGTCCCAATGTACAGTTATCTGAATAAATAAATAAATAAAAAAAAATATATATATATATATATATATATATATATATATAATATATATATATATATATATATATATATATATATATGACAAGAAATACATGTCAAAGTAGAACAGTATTAGAATAAAGAATACCTGTATTTTCAAATGGATTTTATGAGTTTTATGATTGTGACACCAGGACTGGCGAAAAAATAATAAAATAAAACACCCCTCATCGGGCCAGGGCACGAAAAATACATAAAGCAAAGAGAAACAGAGATGGAGAGGGTAATGACTTGTCAGATATGAAGGGATAATAAAAGATGTGTAATGAATATCCAAGAATATTCAGTGTAGCTGTAGGCATAGAATAAGAACCGTAACTGAAGGAAGACTTAACATCGAACTGTTCTGGACAGACCTATTTAAGTTCAAAAAACCTTCAGCTGTAGTATCGCAATGGGCGTCTGGTGCCATGAGCCAACCTACTAGTTCTTGTTATTTCAAAGACAATACGATATATTGAGACAAAAAATTTAGTTTGTCAGAGGGAATAGACGGCACTCACACATAAGGCTATTACACAATCTATAGATAGAACTACGGAAATTTACACCCTAAATAAGTAAATATATATATATATATATATATATATATATATATATATATATATATATATATATATATATATATATATATATATATATATATATATATATTATATATAGACAGATAGATAAATAGATAGATAAGTAGATAGATAGATAAATTGACAGATATATATATATATATATATATATATATATATATATATATATATATATATATATATATATATATATATATATATAGATAGATAGATAGATAGATAGATAGATAGGTATATAGATATAGATAGATAGATAAGTAAGAATTCCTCTATAATATCCTACAATTAGTAAATCTTTTAAACTGGAATTAATTCTATGCTGATAAAGAAATGGTAAAAAATTTACACCCGTATATGACTACATATTCAAAGTCAAAGCAGTAATCAGAAGAAACCACAAAGGATATTAAAAAGAAAATCATATGCATTTTGCCTTATTCTTGACAAGGAATAAAATATAATTTTCTACTAAGCGTCAAAAACACGTGGAACTATTCCAATTTGATAAATATACAATTTAAAAGAAAAATAAGAAACTTTTTGACAGCTATATATGACTACATATTTACAATCATAGCAACAGATCAGGAGAAGCCACAAAGGAGAATAAAGATAATACAAAAACAAAAAAGACCAATTGAAGACATGTTGTTGTAAATCACGAGTGTTAAGGGATCTCCTCCTCATTTAACAAGAGCTACATAACGGACCATCTGTTTACTTCCTCCACCTGTTACAAAATTTAGAGAAGAGGGTGGGAACAGTGGCAATAATGAAAGACGAAAGGTAAGAAGATGTAGTAAAAAAAAAAGGGAAGGACGGCAGGCAAGATGGAATAGGAAAAACAAAAATCAGCAAAAAGGAAGATGCCAAAAGGGGAGAACAAATTAAACAGAAGAGACTAGAAAAATTTTGGCATATAGGAATTAATATTTATTTGATCAAATAGCAGAGCAGTTCTGTAATTACAAAAAAAAAAATATTGCGGGCGAAAAATACTAATTTCTAATAAGAGCTTTGAATGAAAATGAATGACTTGGCATTAGAATGTATATGATAAAGGGAAATTAATAAAAGGAAAACGCATAGAAGTAATGATAATTTTTTTGTTTGCACAAGTTAGATACCAGAACCCCCCCCCCCCCCCGAAAACCTCAAAAGTCGATAGTTATCACCAATATCCTTCTAAAAATCATAAAAAAATGAAGTTATGACGTTATTCTTATATAGTATCTGTATTCATCAACTGCTTACTGTGTTCTCGTATAATTGGAGTATTTGCCATTGTTGTTATAACAGGTTATTATAACACAGTTGTGAGACCTGCGATGATGTATGGAGCAGAGACATGGGCAATAAAGAAGACACAAGAGAAAAAAATGGATGTAGCAGAGAGGAGGATGTTGAGATGGATGTGTGGGGTGACAAGAAGCGATAAGATCAGAAATGAGGTAATTAGAGGTACCTCAAAAGTTAGAGAAATATCAGATAAGATACAAGAAAGTAGACTAAGATGGTATGGTCATGTCGTTAGGAGGGATGAACAGTATGTTGGGAGGAGGGTGATGGAAATGGATATACAGGGTAGGAGAAGGAGAGGGAGACCAAAGCGTAGGTGGATGGATTGCAGCAATGACGACGTGAGGTCTAAAGGTTTGTTGGGTGATGAGGTATGGGACAGAAACAAATGGAGAAAACTGGCCAGAAACATCGACCCCACATAAAAGTGGGAAAAGATGTAGACGAAGAAGAAGAAGATGAGTTATAAGAGGTTATTGCACCTATTCATTGTTCTCTTCTTTACCAACATCTACTCTTAAGTTCATATGGAATCGCTTTTTCTCAATAGGCTATCTCCAAGAGTCTAGCGAAAAACAACGACCCTATATGAGAGAAAAACTGATGAGAATGAAGAAGTATGTTCCTCACATCTCATTTACGTTAATATATATTTATTTTCTTTTGAAGGAGTAGTATTAAATCTTATATACACGAATATACGTACAAAATTATATGTATTTTGGCAAAATGATGAGTTTTTCATCTTAAGAATTACAATATAAAAGATAATGTATTTAATAAATATCACATTCGTGGGAAAAAATACTTTACTACAAGAATTCAGTAATGTGAATATTGTATTTGATTTAATGACCAAAGTGGCATTACATAAATTGTCTTGGTCTTAACGTCAAGTTAATCAGGATGAGAGAGAGAGAGAGAGAGAGAGAGAGAAGAGAGAGAGAGAGAGAGAGAGAGAGAGAGAGAGAGAGAGAGAGAGAGAGAGAGAGAGAGAGAGAGAGAGAGAGAGAGAGAGAGAGAGAGATAAAATATTAGTTCAATCTTTTTTATCAGCAGCTTTTACATGTTCACATGGGATAGGTGCTTCTACCTAGCCTCTTGGAGACTCGTGTTGTTTTTGGCCTCAAGGTTTTGCAGCCAAATGTCCTTCTTACATCAAGCCGCTCGAATAATCCGGCTTTTGGGACCGACACCAAATAGACTTGGCTCTCTCCCTCCATGAATAACCTCCCAATTATTTCAGCCTCTTGGAAAATTGTGTTAATTTTGTTTAAAAACTTGACAACCGAATGCCCTCCTTGTCCCCAAGCTGCTATAATATTCCGGGCTAGGGACTAACAAGAGTTGAGCTGGGTTACTTTCTCTATCAATAACCTCTCAATCACGCTAAGCAATTATATAATATTAAAAACATCCACCCCTCATAGCTCAGTGGAAAAGCTCTTGATCCCATTACGGAGGTCCTGAGTTCGACTCCTTGAGGAGGTCCGCAGAGCATCTCTTTATTTCAGTATCCCCTTTGAGGGTTTATAGAATATAAATGCATGACAACCATCAAATTCCTATAAAAAGCACACAAGCTCACACACACATATACACACAACTACAAACACGTGATCACATACTTACACAAGCACACATACACTTACAAACATGTGCTCAAATACTAAAAGAAGCCCACTCAAGCACGCATACGTATACACCCACACACACACAAAGTCACACACAGACAGACGCGCACATATACAACACATACTACAATTCTCATCAAGTCTGTCATGATACAGGAAGTCCAAAAGGGAATTTAGAAACTTGTTAATGGTTCCCCTCATCTCTCTCTCTCTCTCTCTCTCTCTCTCTCTCTCTCTCTCTCTCTCTCTCTCTCTCTCTCTCTCTCTCTCTCTCTCTCTCTCCCCCTCCATATCTGCTACAACAATACCATATGTGTTATTTGCCATTTTATAGTTTCTTCATCAAGTGTCAACGGTAACACTTCCTGGTTTTACTTCATCTGCAAAAATCTGTGCAAACATCTATTGTTCCTAAGCACTGAGGAAGTACAAAAAATTTGCATGTATGTATGTATGTATACAGAGAGAGAGAGAGAGAGAGAGAGAGAGAGAGAGAGAGAGAGAGAGAGAGAGAGAGAGAGAGAGAACGACCTGGAGGAAAAATTTTCGCCATGATACGCATGTCGTAGTAAGCGACTAAAGGAGATATCTCTAATATGCCAAAATGATTGCAATATCATATACCCTGCAAGCAAGCGCGCATGTTTCTGTGTTTTTGCGTGCATGTGTTTGCGCATGAGCGTTTGTTGCAGCTGACGACTAAAAGTGATAAGCAAACAATATCGTTTTTCCTATTTTTGTTCTCGTTAAAATATATATGAATTTAGAAGAAAAAACTGTGAATAGTGTAAAGAAGGACATCTTGAAAATTTTTATTCTATATCTGCTTCAAATTGTCTGCAGTAGTACTGTTGAAAAGTGAAATGTTATTTATAGCACTCAACAAAGCTACTGAAAATATTGTTACAAATATTACTCTTCAATTATTACACTATATTTTATTATTAATTACTTGCTATGATATATAAAATTAATTGCAAATTCTATTAATATTTTATTTATACATAACCAAATATAGATTGTAATGTGTATCAACTGCAATATCACTGGGAGTGCCCATGTGCATATGTCCCCATGTACAGTTATCTGAATAAATAAATAAAAAAAAAAGGACATCTGCCTTTCTTCTTTCGTTACAAGTGTGTCCACCTTAGTGGCTTCATCGGAACGTCGAAATAACTGGAATACAAGTAATAATTTGCAACAATTTATGTTACCTCCATCTGTGAGTGGAAGTTTTTGTTATTGTTTTCCCGTTTGATTTTCCCACCCAATTATTGACAGACCGGTGAGACCCTCTGTCCTTGAAGAGCAACTCATCATTATCATTATTATTATTAATAGTATTATTATTATTATTATTGTTTTTATTATTATTATTATTATCATTATTATTATTATTATTATTATTATTATTATTATTATTATTATTATTATTATTATTATTATTAGCAGCAGCAGTAATTTTGGTATCGTGGTTACTATTATTATACTTGTAAATAACATGGACAAATGGTTAACGTTATGCAAAATGAAGATAATATTACTATATGATCACTAAATTATATACTACTACTCTATATAATGTGAATGAAATGATAACAATTAGCAGCATATCTTATTACCTGTCATTACCTAACGTGGGTGGCATGAGTTTTACCTAAGATACCTCTAGAAGTTCGATAAAAGAGGCACTATAAATGCTGCCATGTTTTAGTTCTCTATTTTTTACTCCATAGCAAGGTGTAAACTAACAGCAAGAGATTGTAGAGGTAAAATATATTTTTGTCAGTATGACAACTTATTCCCTCACTGATAGTATACTATATACAAAAGCAATAAATCCTCCCAAAAGGAGGTGGCTGAGTCAAAGCAAAGCTTCGACTCTTTACGGGAGAAAAATACAAATGAAGGGATACCCAGTCCCCTTGATTCACCCCATATTGTCGGAGGAGGTTTTCTTGCTCCCCCTCAGGAATGTATAGCGTAATCTGTAAAGCACGCTGTGGAAATAGTTACTGTGTTAAAAGGAAGTAAGTGGTTTGTTTATTGTCATTTTTAACCGTCAATCCAACGCTAGTGTTTCGCTCCTTAACGACCACCATAAACGAGAACTGAAACTGTCATATCCGTCTGTCTAATAACCATACTAATGGTTTGCTGAAAGCCACCATTGACAGCCAGGAAATCGGATTGGCGATTAAAAAGGAAGAAAAACGAGGAAAGGCATAAGAAATAAATAGGAGACGGGATGATCGAACTGAACCACGCGGAAGTGAAAAAAAGGATTTCTAGCAGTGATTGTCGTTGACCATTATAGTGTAATCACACAATTAAATCATTCAATTATTTTTACCTCCAGTCGGCATTGACATCTGTGACCTATAGAACATGCGTCAACATCCAGCTATTTAATCTCCCACTATCGGGATTCGAATCTTGGACCTGTAGAAAAGGAGTCTACAGCTTAATGCACTAAGCGTGAGCTCCTGTTCTGCAAGTCCCAGTTTCTAAGCCAGACAATCAGAGGGAAAAAAAACTAAAATGATTAGTGAACTCGATATGGAAAAGGAGGAAAAGAAGATAGGATTTGGTGGAGATGGAAAGGAACAAAACGATTAAGAAGAAAAAAAATATATAACAATTAGTGGAAAATTCGGCTGGAACAGGTGACAATGAAAGTGGAGTAAAAAGAAGATAAGTTAACAGTAACTGAGAAGAGGAGGAGGAAGTATTATGCAATAACTTGTGTGGTTGGTTGGAAGGAAGAGATGGATGGGATAATATATATGCCATAAAATGCATCAAACAATAAGAAGGGAAGAAGGAAATATAATAATAATTGAAGTGGAGATATTCGGCTTAAAGAGACTGGAAAGAAGAGATAACAAAAAGGAGAGGAGGAATAGCATCCAGATGGAAAAGCAATAAGACTCACTAAGGAACAGAGATAATCGGCTTAAGAAAGGGAATGAGAAAGAATGCTGAGATTATGAAGGAGAATTCTACATTGAAGAAAAGAAGAAGGAATTACAACATAGATCAGAATAATTGAATATAAGAGAATAGAAAGGAGAGAGAATACAAAATAGATAAAAAAGAAATGAACAATGATGAAAAGAGTGAGGAATCACAGAGTGAATAGAGATAATGAGCTTTTTTTTTTTAATGATTGTGACACCAGGACGGGCCAAAAAAATAATAATATAAAACAGTCCTCATCGAGGCCTGGGCACGAAGAATATATAAAGCGAAGAGAAACAGAGATGGGGAGTGCTGTGACTTTTCAGATGTGAAGGAATAATAAGAGATATGTAATGAACTGTCTTGGACAGTCCTATTTAAGTTCAATTTACCCTCAGCTGTAGTATCTTAACGGGCGTTGGAGCCATGAACTGAGAGAGAGAGAGAGAGAGAGAGAGAGAGAGAGAGAGAGAGAGAGAGAGAGAGAGAGAGAGAGAGAGAGAGAGAGAGAGAGAGAGAGAGAGAGAGAACGAGACGTTAAAGGTGAATCAAACGATGAAGAAGGTAAGAAAGAATAAAAATCATGAATAGAAATATTCGGCTGAAAGAGAATGGATAGAAAAGAGAACATGATAATAAAGGCGAAATGAACAGTGACCAAGGCAAAGAGGAATAATCGCCCGAATGAGAAGAGAAAGATGATAGGACATTAAGAAATGCAGAGATTTAAACAGCGGAGAAGGGAAGGAAAATATGTAATAATCATTTGGTTTATTCGGTTGGTATCACACTTCAAACACTACTTGAAACCAGCTGGTAGGTGGCGCTTTACCGATTGGCACCGGAGAACTTAGTAATTATAATGAAAATTGTTTTATGGAAGAGTGATACCTTCAAGATACTGCCAAAAACACTTATTCAATAACCATTTGCACGTTTCTAAGCCATCCAAATATTCTATATCAGCAGCTCTGCCCTTGTCTTTCACTAGACTCTTGGCTACTCGTTGAGTTTCAGTCTAGGCTCAGTGTTTTACGGCCACGATTCCTTCCCGGGCTCAAACCTTCTCCATTGATCCGAGCTTGAGACAGACACAAAGTTGTGCCTGCTTGCTCCACCTGTGGCTACTACTACTACTACTACTACTACTACTCCTACTCCTACTCCTGCTAATAATAATAGTAATAATAATAATAATAATAATAATAATAATAATAATAATAATAATAATAATAACTAATAATAATAATAATAATAATAATAATAATAATAATAATAATAATAATAATAAGAATAATAATAAGAGATGCATTCATGAATTTAAAAAAAAAAGTGAATAAAGGAATATCGGCTTTATGCACAGAGGTCCCGGGGACAAATTTATATTAACTGTATTTCCAATTCACAAAGAGTATTAATACATTTGCTTCAACAATACAAAGAAAAAAATCAGGAAATATTTCGTTTGTGAAAGTACATTCAAACGAAAAATACTTAAAAAAAAAAAGATAAACGTATTAATTCTGTCAATGAATAAATAGATAGATAGATAAATAGATAAGCAAATAAATAAAAAAAATAAATAAAAGGTAAATCACAAATGAATAAACAAGGCATTTTCAGGTAAAAAAATTTATTGTGTAACGGGGACATATTTTCACTGATAATCAACACATTGCATAAAGAGATCTTTGCAGAACATCTATTTCCGATTGGATGCAAACGGGGTAATAACAGCTACTGTGTTCAATATTCTTCAGCAAAATACAAAATGCATTGTAAAATGAGCTATGTGGCAATGTAATAAAAAAGAATATATATATTTATATACTCAGCGCCGCCTTTGACACTTTGAGCATACCCAACATGAAAATTTGCCTAACTTCCTCTTTGACTTCCCATGGGATGACTACTGCTTTCAGTCCCGCAACCCTGATCAGGTAGCTCTAAATGTTGCCGAGATCATGACCGCGGGAATGGAGGGGTACATCCCCTTTTCTACAAAAACATTCTCTCCCCCTAAACCTTGGTTTGACCGTGCCTGCTCCATGGCTATCCAGGCCAGGAATCGGGCACACTGATCTTACCATGCCTCTCCTTCCGAAGTAACTCGCTCTGCTTTTATTGTAGCTAGGAATTGCTGTACTGCTCAGATTCGAAGGTCTAAGGCTTCCTTCTGGTCCTTAGCCAAAAACCTCTCCAATAACTTCTGTAACTCAAGCTTTCCCCCTCTCATTCGTTCCGATGGTTCTATAGCTTGCTCGCCCACGGACAAAGCCACTCTCTTTGGCTCTCATTTTTCTGCCAACTCTTCTATAAACGATTCCAGCGCACATGTTCCTCAGACTTTACCCCTTTCTAGCCCTATGCCCTCCCTCATCCTTTCTTCACACAAAGTTCATAAGGTTCTTCGCTCGCTAAAGAGCAAAGCATGCTCTAGTTCAACCTGTTCCTAAGAAGGGTGACCACTCTATTCCTTCTAACTACCGACCTATTGCCCTAACCTCCTCTATTGCTAAAGTTTTCGAAACTTTGCTCAATGCTCACTTC
>JAXCGZ010013210.1:47500-50000 GCA_037179515.1 Halocaridina rubra
CGTATCCACCCATCTCGCAGTGAAGCATTCGCAAAGACTTTCTAATTCTACAGTCTACTATTTCATAGTAATTTCCTTTATCAACATAAGCCAAAGATGAATTTTAAAACGATAATAGAATATTCTTATTTCTTCGTAAAATACCACAGCAGTCAAAGCCACAAATGAAATATTAAAACGGCAGCAAAACATTTTCATTGTTTAATGTCCCAAGGACGACTTGGTTAATATTGTCAAAACCACGGATGAATTTTAAAATCGTTATATTATAAACAATACCTCTATATTATAAATCGATTTAACTTAAAATTACTGATAAAATTTATAGTAATATTGAAAATAAGAAAATATCACTTTTATTATTGTTAGATTTGTCTAAAGCATTTGACAGTGTACACCATCAAATTCTAATGAGAAAACTTTCCAAAGTTCATGTTGACTCATTTTGGTTCGAAAATTATCTGAAAGATCGAATTCAATCAGTTCGAATGGGCTCGACTCTCTCTTCTTCTTTAGATATCAGTTTTGGCGTTCCTCAGGGTTCAATTTTGGGTCCTCTGCTTTTCCTAATATATGTTAATGATTTACCTCAATTTATAAGAGATTGCCTACTTGTTATGTATGCTGATGACACCCAGATTATGCTTACTGGTGACATTGATAGAATTCCTGAAATCTTAAAAAGGGCTGAAGATATATTAAACTATGCCAAAAGTTATTTTAACAGTAATGGTCTTTTACTGAACGAAAATAAAACTAAATTCGTTATTTTTGGATCAAATCAATACCTGTCCCGCATTCCTGAGAACATCAGTATAAATTTCAACAATGTTTCACTCTTCCCATCTAATAAGGTTAAAAATCTAGGAGTTATTATGGACAGTACCATGACATTTAATTTTCATATCGAGGAACTACATAAAAAAGTGAACGGGACCCTTATTTACTTGAACAGAGTCTATGAAAGATTCGAGCCTGATTGTAGGGTAATTGTAGTACAAACGTTGATTTTAAGTATTCTCAACTACTGTCTGAGTGTTTGGGGTTCCACGACTAAGACCCAGATGTTACGAGTGAAAAGGCTCCAGAATTTTGCTGCAAGAGTTGCCATAGGGGGGGGGGTGCATAAATATGATCACGTGACTCCCCTCTTTGAGAGATTGGGTTGGCTAAGGATGGACATGCAGTTCATATATAATATCTGTCTTTTAGTTTTTAAAATAAATCATGGAATATTACCGGAATGGCTCTTCTCATTGCCAACAGTTAATCAAGTGCGTATCAATAACATCAACACCAGATATCAGAATTCTTTTTACGTGCCCAGAACTTCCACTGATATTGGGGCAAGAGCCTTAAATGTAATGGGCCCGAAACTTTGGAACTCTTTACCCGCAAACTTAAGAAGCTGCCAAACATTACCCTCATTTAAATCTCATCTTTTAAATCACCTACTTAATAAGTGATTTTAGTCTCATTACTATCCTCCCGTTGGGTAGACGAAGTGTACGTATGCTTATTTTAATGTGTAAATATTTTGATTTTGTGCTTTGCAAATTTCATTTGTTTTATTTTGACATTTTACATTGTAATTTGTAATTAGATTAATTATCATGTAATAGCCATTTTTGATGGAATAAAGTTTTTTACTTTGACTTTGACTTTGACTCTCTCTCTCTCTCTCTCTCTCTCTCTCTCTCTCTCTCTCTCTCTCTCTCTCTCTCTCTCTCTCTCTCTCTCTCACCCTTTTCCATGTCATATAGTACCAGCAAAAGTACGTTGAAATACATGAATCTGCCACGGTAATACTCTCAGATTAGTATAACATATCGTTACAAGTGGTTTCAAGAGAGATCCTGTATACGACTATGACAACTCAAGAAAATATTCGCAAGCAAAATAATTACAGGAGCGTTCTAGCCACTCTTTCCCTCTATGTTAGGTCATATATTACAAGTACAAACCTATATGATATGTCTATAATTTTCTGAGCTTGGTAATACGCCTTTTCAAAGAGAATTTCCAGAGGGGTGTTGTGACGAGGCAAAAAATATATATAATTGAGGAAAGATGAACACGAGTCATGTAAAATTAGGTTAAATTCTGATTATTTTTATCTTAACAACGCTGAAGAAAGGACATATATCTGCTTTCTTGCTAGCCGGGGCCCTTTGTTACAACTACAGGTACTTCTACTACAAGAGGGAAAAAGGATAAAACTAGAAGTAACGCTATGAATGATCAGAGACTCCTACTTATATACAAGATAACGGCAGTGCGAAAGGCACAATATAAGAAAATATACTGTACTCATATATTTATTTGAATAATACTCAAAAAGTACCCTAAGCATTTATAACTATTTATTGGGATTCGGGGGAAATCTAACATCTAAGTATCAAGTGGAGATATCAGTGCAACTCATGAGCAATTACATTGGAATTGCCAGCGTCAATTGGGCTGTTGGCACTTTCCCATTTATTGCTTAAGGCTAATAAAA
>JAXCGZ010013210.1:67500-72500 GCA_037179515.1 Halocaridina rubra
AAAGTTGAAGGTTGAAAAAGAAAGAAGCAGTTGTTGACATGAGAATAATGATACATTAACAATGATGTAGTAGCATGAAAGGGCAAAATGTACAAAAGAAATAAAAAAAAAAGAAGAAGAAAAGGCAAACCACAACGTGAAAAAGGGCCAATCCCTAAATAGGCACCTGATGTAAAATCTAGGTGTTAATATGGGATTGAAGTTAGATAAGGTTACATTTCCCCAATCATACCTAACATGTGCCTAACTTAACCTAACCTAAATCCCAAAATGAGCATAAAGTACCTATTCTGGGAGTGAACAAAACTATGTATACAGTACGGTGACATGGTTCTGTCTCGCTTATTAAAAATTTAATTTCATCTTTGCAAATTATATAGGTAAAAGACTAATAAATTTAAGATGACTATTGAGAGATCAAGGTATGATTAAACAAAATAATTTTGCGGGTGTGTCATAGGAGGAGAATACAAAGAAGTTTTGGAAAGATGTGAAGAGAATAAGGAAGGGTGGATCGAGGATGGAAGAGACTGAAAGATGTGAGTGGACAGATGTTAAGAGGGAACGATGCAAGGAAAAGATGGGCAGAATATTTTGAGTGCTTGCTGAATGTTGAGGAAGATAGAGAGGCAGCTATTGTGGCAGTGGGGGCCGTTCAAGTGCCAGTAATGGGAGATGAAAATGAGAGAGATTACAAGAGAGGAGGTGAAAAGGGCATTGTATGAAGCGAAAGCAGGTAAAGCACCTGGAATGGATGGTGTGAGAGCGGAGATGTTGAAAGAAGGGGATGTGACTGCATTGGAATGGTTAGTGAGGCTGTTTAATATATGCTTTATGTTGTCAATGGTGCCAGTGAAATGGGTGATTGCTTGTATAGTTCCCCTATACAAAGGTAAAGGAGATGTGTATGAATGCAGTAATTTTAGGGGTATAAGTTTGTTGAGTGTGGTAGGAAAAGTGTATGGTAGGATACTGGTTAATAGGATTAGGGAGAAGACAGAAAATGTGATCGAAGAAGTGCAGAGTGGTTTTAGGAGGGGTAGAGGTTGTACAGATCAGATTTTTATAGTTAGGCAGTTATGTGAGAAATATTTAGCAAAGGGTAAGGATGTGTATTTTGCATTTTGGGATCTGGAGAAAGCGTATGATAGAGTTGATAGCAAGGCAATGTGGAATGTTTTGAGATTATATGAAATTAATGGTAAATTGTTGCATGCAGTGAAGAGTTTGTATGAGAGCAGTAGAGCATGTGTTAGGGTAGGGAATGAAGTGAGTGAGTGGTTTCCAGTGAGTGTGGGACTGAGACAGGGATGTGTGATGTCACCATGGCTGTTCAATTTGTATATTGATGGAGTCGTAAGAGACGTAAATGAGCAAGTGTGTGGTCGAGGTTTGAGAATGGTAGATGGGGATAATAACGAGTGGGAGCTGAATCAGTTGCTGTTTGCAGATGATACTGTGGTGGTGGCAGGGAAAGAATAAAGCTATGAGGTGTACAAGAAATGAGGATGGTGCTGGATTGAGTGTTATGTTGAATGGAGAGACACTTGAGGAAGTTGATCAGTTTAAGTATTTAGGCTCGGTCATAGCTGCAAATGGTGTAGTGGAAGCAGATGTTTGTCACAGAGTAAATTAAGGATGTAAAGTGTTGGGTGCATTGAAAGGAGTGATGAAGAATAGAGGGCTGGAAATGAATGTTAAGAAAGTTTTGTATGAGAAAGTGTTTGTGCCAACTGTGATGTATGGATCAGAGTTATGGGGTATGAAAGTAAATGACAGACGGAAACTAAATGTGTTTGAGATGAAAAGCCTGAGGAGTATGACTGGTGTATCTTGGTTGGATAGGGTTAGGAATGAAGTGGTGAGAGCAAGAATGGTTGTGAGGAGAGAAATTGCAGCCAGAGTAGATATGAATGTTCTAAGATGGTTTGGCCATGTGGAAAGGATGGATGATGAAAGACTGCTGAAAAAGGTGATGAATGCGAGAGTTGATGGGAGAAATGGTAGAGGGAGGCCTAGGTTTGGGTGGATGGATGGAGTAAGGAGAGCCCTGAATGATAGGAGGATGGATGTGAGGGAAGCAAGCGAGCGTGCTAGGAATATCAAAATCAAAAATCAAAATCAAAACATTTATTTCCATTTTGTACAATGGTTATTCAACATTAATAGTAACTTATAAGTAGGCATGTAATTAAACTAATAAATAAGAGGGTTAGACATATAGTTAAATTAAATGTAGCTTTCATAGAAAATAATAATGCTGTAATAAAAATGTTAACAATAATGTTAATAATAAAGTAGTAAGTATGCCACTAGATACAGGATCGTTATTGAGTGATGAGTGATGAGTGATTGTGACGCAGCTCTGATGCACATCTGCTGTTAACACGGGGCTGCATCTTACAAAGGTAGCCCTGTGGTAGGGGCAGTAGGGGACTTGGCAGTTGTGAAGCAACACAGGTTGTGGAAGAGCCGGGAGGATGGGCTGTGACACTCCAGCAGTGCCATCTGAACGGTCGCTAGCTCCCTCGTCAGTTTTTTTTTTCTTTGATTGTGACACCAGGACGGACAAAAAAAAATTATAAAATAAAATAGCCCTCATCGGGCCCGAGCACAAAGAATACATAAAATAAAGAGAAACAGAGATGGAGAGTGTAATGACTTGTCAGATGTGAAGGGATAATAAAAGATGTGTGATGAATATCCAAGAATATTCAGTGTAGCTGTGGGCATAGAAAAAGAACCGTAACTGAAGGAAGACTTAACATCTAACTGTCCTGGACAGACCTATTTAAGTTCAAAAAACCTTCAGCTGTAAGCAAAGTAATCCCCTTATTGTTTTCTTTTTTTTATGTCGGCTACCCCCCAATAAAAGGGGGAAACAGCCAAGGTAGATATATATATATATATATATATATATATATATATATATATATATATATATATATATATATATATATATATATATATATATATATATATATATATATATACACAAGAGCCATATTGTGGTGTGCACATTATTCCACCAAGTGTCACCAATGTGGTGGGATTTTCATCCCACTATTTTACACCAATAATTGTGGTGTGTTTCTTCTTTTGGTAGCGTGGTTGGTGATAACAGATTAGCATTTTCTTTATAGGGGTTTATTTCTAAATTTACAATTAATTCCTCAGAGCTCCAATTCCTACAGTTCCTGTCACGAACGATTCCAGATTTCCGCCCCCAAGGGGGAGACTGTTAAGTTGTGGCCGTGACGTCAGCCCCAGACAAGGTCTGACCTCTCACTGACTCTCTGTAACTACTCATGCGATGGGTGGGTATCGAGCGCGTCACTGCCATCCGGCACTTATAGGCATCTCTGAAATGCCTTACGACAATATTCCCCCTTATAAGAGGGGTGGCTGAGTCAAAGGAAAAGACATTAACTATGCGGGAAGAATATACAGAGGAGGGGATTCCCAGTCCCCTCGTTCCACCCCATTCAGTCGACTTTTACAGCACACAAGGGAACATGGAGGAAGTATTCTTATCCCCCTTCCTAAGGAAGACCCTCATCCCTCAGGGGTAACTTTACCATCGAGTAATTGTAGAGATATTTTACAAGGGTAGTTACTATATTATGATAAAAGAAAAAATAGTTGATGACATAATGAATAATCTACCTAAATCTACCTCTTCTACGTACCCTGTGGATAACCGTATATATATATATATATATATATATATATATATATATATATATATATATATATATATATATATATATATATATATATATATATATATCTGTGTGTGATTACCTAATTGTGTTTACGGGAAAGAGCCCAAAGCTCGTATCTTCCCGTCTCCTGATCGGTTCCATTTTGTACTTAGTGATACTTATCATACCTGTCCTTAAAACTATGGATTGAGATAGCATTAACTACCTCCTCGCTTAGCGAATTCCAGTTATCAACTACTCTTACACTGAAAAAAGCATTTCCTTACATCCTGCAAAGAAGTTTTCTTACAAACCTTCAAAATATGACCTCTAGTTCTAGAGCCTGCCATATCAAAATATCGATCCCTATCCACTCTATCATAACCATAAAGGAATTTAAAGACTCTCACCCTATCCCCCCTCAATCTTCTAGCTTCGAGTGATGGTAAGTCTAATTCCCTCAGCCTGTCATCATGACTGAGATTGCATATTTCTGGCACCAGTTTCGTGGCATGTCTTTGAACTTTTTCAAGCTTGGTTATGTGCTTTTTCAAGTGCGTATTCTAAAAGAGGGCTGCATATTCAAGTTTTGGCCTCACATAGGTTACATAAATATTTCTGAACATTTCCTTGTCCATGTACATGAAGACTACCCTTACATTTAGTAAGAAGGCATATGCTGCCCTTACTATGCCATTTATATGTATTTCTGGAGACAAATCTGCCAGTATGTTTACTCCTAGAAGTCTCTCATTTTCTGTCTCTTGAAGTTGTACCCCAGCCACCGAGTAGTCAAGCTTGGGCCTTCTTGCACTTGTACCCATTCTCATTACCTTACATTTTGAACTACTGAATTTCATTAGCCACTTTTCTGACCACTCATGCAGACTCTTTAGATCCTCCTGAAGTTCTCTACCATTGTTCTTGTTTCCTACTTTCTTCACAATCTTTGCATCATCTGCAAACATATTCATGAATGAATTTACAGACTCTGGTAGGTCATTTACATATACAAGGAACAAAAGTGGCCCTAAACCTGAACCCTGTGGAACTCCACTACTAACTCTTCTCCATTCAGACACTGAGTGTCTTACTCTAACCCTCTGTTCCCTTCCTTCTTAGTAAGGTTTTATCCATTCCAAGACATTTCCACCTATTCTAGCCATTGCTTGCAGCTTCCTAATAAGTCTCCCATGTGGAACAGTGTCAAACGCTTTCTGGAAGTCCAGGAATATGCAATCTGCCCAGCCCTCTCTTTCCTGTAAGATTCGGCTTACCTCATCATAAAATTCTAAT
>JAXCGZ010013210.1:77500-97500 GCA_037179515.1 Halocaridina rubra
CACACACATATATATATATATATATATATATATATATATATATATATATATATATATATATATATATATATATATATATATATGAATCAGTTTTTTTTTTGGGGGGGGGATCTGTAATATGAACATAGTGGCATTCAGTTAGAATGCGTTCATTCCTAAGTATAGCAGATATAAGCTATAAGGTTGAGTTCCTTTTAACCTTCTGTGGTGTAGTGGTAGCGCCTTGACTTAGTAATCATAAGTCCTAGGTTCGAGTCCCGGTCGGGGTAAAAAAAAATGATTCATGTTTTCACATATGTAATGTGCTTATTTGTATTTCATGGCCCGAATGAGATTGGGAATTGAATTAAATGCTAAAATGAAGCCACGAGTGAGGTTGGGGAATCTGTAATATGAACATAGTGGCATTCAGTTAGAATGCGTTCATTCCTAAGTATAGCAGATATAAGCTATAAGGTTGGGTTCCTTTTAACCTTCTGTTGTGTAGTGGTAGCGCCTTGACTTAGTAATCATAAGTCCTAGGTTCGAGTCCCGGTCGGGGTAAAAAAAAAAAAAATTATTCATGTTTTCACATATGTAATGTGCTTATTTGTATGTATATATATATATATATATATATATATATATATATATATATATATATATATATATATATATATATATATATAAACTTATCTAAATTATATCTATTCGCTCTTAGATACTCTTATGCCCTGCATAGTAAAGAAGAAAAGGCCTATGTAAAAGCAAATCAATAAATAAAAGTAGAGAAAAAATGCAAATTATGAATGGATGAAAAAATAAGAGACGTAAATAAGTGAAACGTGGCTTGGAAATAAAAAGAAGAAAAAAGAACGATTCATTTCACCTATACCTCCCAGGCGGATAATAATAACGAAAAAAGCCAAAGGTTAGCTGTTCTAATCTTAGTGACGTGATCTTGCTTACTGACAAAAATCCGATAAAACTTCTGATGTTGCGCAAGACCAAAGGTGAAAAAACGATTAATGTCCCCCGTCCCCTCCGAAAAAAATAGTTTCTATTTAAATGGAGAAAAAAATTAAGTTAATAATGCTAAAAGCGTTAACAGTGTAATCCGGTCAGGACGGAAAGTCACAAGCATAAGCCTCTTTACTACATACATACATACATGTTTGAAGCTTCATAAGAAAACTTCTTTGCAGGATGTAAGAAAGTACTATTTTAGTGTAAGAGTAGTTGATAAGTGGAATTCACTAAGCGAGGAGGTAGTTAATGCTAACATAATTCATAGTCTTAAGGACAAGTATGATAAGAATCGTAAGTACAAAATGGAACCGACCAGGAGACGAGAAGTTACGAGCTTGTGGCTCTTTCCCATAAGCACAATTAGGTAATAACATACATACATACGTACATACATAAATAGAAGAGAACTAGAGACATATTCATATATGCAATCCTATAGCTAATCCATTTTTCATGTTCTATTGAATGTTGAGGTTGTTTTCCTTTTTTGGTAGTGTTCTAGGCTGTAACAAAATAAATCTGCAGGATTAAACTTAGTGACGGGGTGAAATGACAACAGTTAAAAGCAGCATATCTATAATCTCATATGTGTGTATGCGTGTGTGAAAATGCGGGACGAAAAGAGAACTGCAATAAAGGGGACGCGAGAAACGTGGTGGGTAGTGAAGGAACGATATGTATGTATGTATGTGCATGTACGCACGCACGCACGTACGTACGTACGGACAAAGGCGGCTATAAAGAAAATAGATGATCTGAAATGCTTACAAGCAGATACGTGAATTAAAGAAAGCTAAGGACTGAATATATAATAATATTATAATAGATTCTAATTTTAATTTATTGTAAGTGCTTAACAGAATATACCTAAATAGAATATACAATTTCATGTAAAGGAAAACTAACTCAATAAGTTAATATTAATTGGATGCTTTATTTTAGGTGGTTGGCAAACAGCTAATAATGAAAAAAAATTCATTCGTAAAAGCACTATATATCTGGAGGCGGTTTCAGAAAGAGCAAGAAGAAAAAAAAAACTACAGAGAGGGAGAGAGAAAGAGACAGGCAGACAGACAAAGAGAGAGAGAGAGAGAGAGAGAGAGAGAGAGAGAGAGAGAGAGAGAGAGAGAGAGAGAGAGAGAGAGAGAGAGAGAGAGAGAGAGATTACTGTGGAAATCACTAATCATCAGAAATAAAAGCAATAGACAGATAGATAGATATATAGATAGATGGAGAGAGAGAGAGAGATAACGGAAAACATTAAACATCAGAGAGAGAGAGAGAGAGAGAGAGAGAGAGAGAGAGAGAGAGAGAGAGAGAGAGAGAGAGAGAGAGAGAGAGAATTATTATAATCTAGTAAATAGGTCCGTGTGTCAGCTGTATGATGATGAGTCTTCCGTGAGCTAATTGGCGCCACAAACACATTGTTAGGCAAAGCCATGATGGCACTTGAGGTTATAAAGGACCACAAGAACAATAGGAACTATAGCATAATGGACTTTCCCTCTTATCAACTAAATTTGTAAAGTTGGAGATTCTAGCTCATAATATATATATATATATATATATATATATATATATATATATATATATATATATATATATATATATATATATATATATATATATATATATATATATATATATATATATGTGTGTGTGTGTGTGTGTGTGTGTGTGTGTGTGTGTGTGTGCGCGCGCGCGCGTTTGTATACTTTGGCAGTATATTTTCATTTAAACGTATCTTGTTAAATAAGAGCGCTGTATTTGCATTTGCTATTTTCTTATTTAAATTCTTCTATGCTTCTTACTATCTTCATCTCATTCTTATTGTTGAGCTGCCTTAGTAAATCGAAGAATTTTGGAGTCATGACGTTTCGTATAGCTTTATTCATTATCAAATGATCGATTTAATTGTAGTGGATGGAGTTTATCGCTCATTTTTAATACCCACCTGTGTCATATACACACACGTTTATATACGCACACATATACACATATTTTTTCAATTACTGGAAACTGTCTCTAATGTTGGCCGTGACTGTCTTCGAAACTTCGCTCAATTCTCACTTCTTGAAACATTTTGAATTTAAAAATGTACGGCTTCAGCAAGGAAAGATCCATGGTCATTTTCTCTGCAAAAGTATGGGGAATCTTTTGTCGTCGCTTTTGACATCTCTAAGGTTTTTGATAGAGAGTGGCATAATGCTCTGTTGACCAAACTTCCTGCTAATGGCTTTACCCCTGATCTCGGTTCTCTGATTTCCAGTTTTCTTTCTGACCGTTTTATAGCTGTGGTTATTGAACGGCGCAACATCTAGCCCATGTTCTGTTACCAGTGATGTCCCGCAAGACTCTGTTCTTTCACCTACTCTTTTCCTTTTCTTCATCAACGATCTCCAGTCCCCATCCTCGTCTCTTCTCCCCACCTTTTACGACGATTCTACCTCTCATCATACCTTTGCTTTCTCTTCACAACCTCATCATATCTCTGCTTTCTCTTCACAACCTTCATGTGCTACTCGTAATCAGCCTAGTATCGCTCTCTCTCTCTCTTGAACTCTCATGTAAGATTTACAAAGAGTACCTGAGTGGGGCATTTACAATTTAAATTTCATGCCTCTAAGACGCAGTTTCTGGCTATTTCTTTCTCTTCTTCTCTTCCTGATACCCTATTTTCTTCGTAGCTAACAAAAGTTACCCTCTTAATTCTATTAACATATTAGAAATCCAGATAGTCTCCCTAATAGTGATATGTTTTTCGTCAAAGAAGGTTTCAAAACCTGACGATGAAGGAAGACGAAAGGTACTTCATCATTAATGACTTTTCGGGAAAGAGGGATTTTTACTTTTTGGGAGAAGAATCTCTCTATCTTTTCAGTGGGGATATCTTGACCAATGAGTCCTGAAACCTTATGTTATATACACAGTCCTCATTGATGCTTAACCAGCATATGAAATATTCAGAGAAGTCTTCACTACCATTTAATATATATATATATATATATATATATAATATATATATATATATATATATATATATATATATATATATATATATATATATTATTTTCGTCTAGTTCAGTCGTAGTTCAAAATGTGTATACTGATAGAATATTATAAACTTTCAAAGTCTTTTATTAATAAACAAACAAAAATTACTCTCTTAATAAAGTAAAAAAAATGTCGCTCAGACATTCTAATTTCGTTAGAAGAAATATTTTGATTCTATTTGTTTATTACTTTATTATTCCTAATATTCTGTGTTTAACTATTTCAGTAATTTTCTTACCTGATCAGGTAGCTCTAAAAGTTTCCTAGATCATGACCGCGGGAACGGAGGCGTACATTCTCCTTTTACAAAAACTTTCCCTCCCCTTAACCTTGGTTTGACCGTGCGTGCTCCAGGGCTATCCAGTCCAGGAAACGGGCACACCGATCTTACCAAGCCTCTCCTTCCGATATAACTTGCTCTGCTTTTATTGTAGCTAGGAATTGCTGTACTGCCCAGATTCGAAGGTCTAAGGCTTCCTTTATAAGAAGGAAAGTTTATGACCTTAACTCCTCTCCCACTGACAAATGCTTCTGATCCTTAGTCAAAAACCTTTTCAAGAACTTCTGTAACTTAAGCTTTCCCCCTCTCATTTGTTCTGATGGTTTTATAGCTTGCTCACCCACTGACAACGTCCCTCTCTTTGGCTCTCATTTTTCTGCCAGCTCTTCTATAAACGATTCCAGCGCATCTGTTCCTCAATCTTTACCCCTTTCTAACCCTATGCCCTCCCTTATCCTTTCTTCACGCTAAGTTCATAAGGTTCTTCGCTCGCTAAAGACGAACAAGGCTTCTGGTCCCGATGGTATCCCTGCAAGATTCCTTAAGGAGTTTGCAGATGAGCCGGCTCCCGTGCTTTGCCGTCTATTTCTCCTCATTCTGTCAACTAGTATCTATCCTTCATCTTGGAAGCATGCTCTAGTTCAACCTGTTCCTAAGAAGGGTGACCACTCTACTCCTTCAAACTACCGACCTATTGCCCTAACCTCCTCTATTGCTAAAGTTTTCGAAACTTTGTTCAATGCTCATTTCTTGAAACGCCTTGAATCTAACTCACTTATCTCCAGTCACCAGTACGGCTCCCTATGGCTTTACCCCTTCTTTCTGTTCTTTAATATCCAGTTTTCTTACTGACCGTTTTATATCTGTAGTTGTTGATGGCGCAACATCTAGCCCTTTCTCTGTTACCAGTGGTGTTCCACAGGGCTCTGTTCTTTCACCTACTTTCTTCCTTCTCTTCAACAATGATCTTCTACAATCCCCATCTTCCTCTCTTCTTCATGCCTTTGCTGATGATTCTACCCTTCACTTTTCCTCTGCCTTTTCTTCACAACCTTCATATGCTATTCGTAATCAGTCTCGTATCACTCTTTCTTCTACTCTCAACTCCGATTTGCAGAGAGAATCTGAATGGGGCACTCAAAATTTAGTTAAATTCAATGCTTCCAAGACACAGTTTCTGGCTATCTCTTTATCTTCTTCTCCTCCTGATAAGCCTATTGCCTTCGAAACTAATGAAATTTTCCCTCTTAATTCTATCAACATATTAGGAATCCATATAGCCTCTAACTTGTCTTGGAGGAATCACATCATCCAAAATTCTAAATCTTCAGCAAAAAAAATTGGGGGTTTTGTTTCGTGTTCGTCATTACTTTTCTTTTTTACAGTAAACTTAAAATTTATAAAGGTCTTATCCATCCCTGCTCAGAATACTACTCCCACGTCTGGGGTGCTTCTTTTTTATACTTATCTCCTTGATAGGGTTGAATATAAGGCAATCAGACTCATTACTGATCCTTCTCTTACTTCTAATTTAGATTTTCTCTCTCTTCGACGTAAGGCATCTTCCCTTTCTCTTTTCTATCGCTACTACTTCCATCGCTGCTCTGATGAGTTAGCGAGTTGCATCCCTACCCCACTGCCGAGGCCGCGTAACCCTCGCCAAGCGGCCATATCTCACAGGTACTGTGTGGAGATTTGGAACTCTCTTCCTCCTTCTGTCTATCCTAATTCTTATGACCTTTCATCCCTCAAAAAGCAGATATATCGTCATCTCAGGGCCTAGTCCTCCATATCTCTGGGCCCTCTGTACTTTGACTGTTATTTCTGTCTGTCGTTTTCCTTTATGTGACATTACCTTATCCCTGCCTTGTCCTTAGCCTTTTTCTTTTCCTTCGTCTTGGTATTTTCTCGTGCCCGGGCCTTTATTGATGAGGGCAGTTTCTGCCTGTCCCGGTGTCACATTCTTAAAAAAATCTAAGAAATAATAAAGCAAAAAGTAGACGCACAGCCAAAGGTAGTGAGTGGCTAGTCAGAAAAACCCACAGTTAATGATGTATAAAAAGATTCCATTTCCACATGAGAACAACATGTGGAAGTATATCTTATAACCAAGTCTCTCTCTCTCTCTCTCTCTCTCTCTCTCTCTCTCTCTCTCTCTCTCTCTCTCTCTCTCTCTCTCTCTCTCTCTCGCTAACGCGCACGCATACAAGAAAACTATAAGTTGTCAAAAAGTACTGTTTTAATTTCGAAGTATATGGTTGGTTTGTCGCTTTATGTCCTCATTATGGGTGTCAGACAGACAGGCTGGAGCAGTGGAAATAAGTTTGGGTACCCTTCCAAACGCACCGCGGTGAGCTTGATCGCGATGAAAATGTGACTGCGCTCAATGCATTCATAAGTTTTAGGACAGATTCCATATGTGTTACTGAATTAGGCAAAGAAACTGATCAGGAGAAAGGGAGTTACAAAACACGGGCATCTTTTTACAGATTTATAATAGTAATAAGGCGATACAACAACATCAGTCTACCATCGTGTTCCATCTAAAACAATTTTTTTTATGTTTATTAATATCATAGCATATAGAAAACAATGACAAGGGAGTCAGGACTAATACAAAGAAATCGTAAGTGCATGGTCATAAAACTTTCAGAAGGATACCCGGACATCCTATCCTCCTCCGCCCCCTTTCCTTGAAAGGAGTGATGGAAATGACGAGGTAAATGATTATTGTGAACTTTTCACATCACACCTCCGTTACATATGACAACAGGTGGTGGGGATTAATAACTAGCCTTCATAACAATAACAAGACGGTATGTGTATGTCCATTTGTGATGAGAAAATTGCCTTGATGTTATTATTATTTCTTTATTTCCTACTAAATAAATGTTACAATTTTGTCATGAGATAATTGACGCGAGGTTCCTATATATTTTTTTTCCGTTTTTTCCTTTTATTTGCAGAAATTCATTTTCATCGCTAATGGATCATACAATATCGATTTTGCAGGTGGTATAAACTTAGCGTGTGCTTCAGTGCACAGTAATTCAGTACTGTATCAGCAATAATATACCTTTCTGTCTCCACCCCCATTCCAATGGGGATAAATAAAGACACATGAATCGGCAAATATAAAAAAAGCAAGAAATATATATATATATATATATATATATATATATATATATATATATATATATATATATATTTATATATATATATATATATATATATATATATATATATATATATATATATATATATATATATATATATATATATATATATATATATATATATATATATATATATGCATATATATATATATATATATATATATATATATATATATATATATATATATATATATATATATTGTTCTGTTCTGTTCCGGTTTTACGTCACGGACTCACTTTTCTACCAAGGATTAGGACGGTTGCCTTCTTGCGAAGGACTTGTTTTGGCAGATGTAATCGTTACCCTGACTGCATGCCCTTGCTAACCTCAGACCGTGACGGGGCGCGAACCCTCGCCCTGACGCCTCAAAGTCGAGGACGCTACCGCTTGAGCCACGGTGACTACATATATATATATATATATATATATATATATATATATATATATATATATATATATATATATATATATATATATATATATATATATATATATATCAATGAGGTAAAGGTACGTTAAATCAGATGATGAATATAAAAAAGAAAGATCTCTAGGGAGACAGAACAATGTGTAGTGGTTATCCCAAAGTTTGCGTCTTTATATGAGAATGTGATTCTTGACCAGGCTTGACAAAAAGGAAGTTAAAAGGAGATATATAACTGATAGAAAAAAAAAGTACGGAAAATAGAGGCACAAGCACATAATCAGATCTCAAATAATAATAATTGATAATGATAATAATAATAATAATAATGAGTAGTAGTAGTAGTAATAATAATAATAATAATAATAATAATAATAATAATAATAATAATAATAATAATAATAATAATAATAATAATAATAATAATAATAATAATAATAATAAAGATCGAGGGGGAGGGAGCAAATGATGATCATAAAGTTTTCTTTATTGCACAGTAATTTGATAATTAAGCAGTCATTATATATAAAGGGAGTTAAGAGAAGAGGAATAACTTTGATAAAAATAAGTAAAGAAATCAAAGCCAAAACACGTAAATTTAAATCTCGACTTAAACCAAAGGAAACCACAGAAGGCACGTTACTATAATGCAAAAGGTTAAAGGAAACATAATGCAGATGATGAAATTAAGGAAACGATGCCTAAAGGATAAAAATTCCTATCACCAAAGAGAGAGAGAGAGAGAGAGAGAGAGAGAGAGAGAGAGAGAGAGAGAGAGAGAGAGAGAGAGAGAGAGAGAGAGAGGAGAGAGAGAGAGAGGGTATTCTATGCCCCACAGAAAGCCAACAAACTAAGCAAGAATTATTTTGCATGTTTGTACTGTGTTCCAATTGTGACAGACTAATAATATGTAAGGATCTTATAAAATACAAAGCATTTACTCATAAGAGTGTTACTTTTTACTCAATTACCTCCACACATTCAGTTTTTTCCTGCTTCAAGCACCAGACAGCATTTTCTGCTATGGAAAAACGTCTTGCATTGGACGTGATCCAATAGTGAACCTACAAGAGATAATATTCTTTATATATATATATATATATATATATATATATATATATATATATATATATATATATATATATATATATATATATATATATATATATATATATATATATATATATATATATATATGTATATATATATATATATATATATATATATATATATATATATATAATATATATATATATATATATATATATATATATATATATATATATATATATATATCAGAGTGTTTCCCATATCCGTTTAAGGTCGTTGTAACTATCTGGCCCCCGGGAGACTATTGTTGGCTATGGGTGAAAAACTTACGGTCGAGTTCCCTTCCTGACCCCATCTTTCTCTATTAATTAAGCTATTTTGCTCTTCCATTGGCTGGATTGTTGCACAAACTGTGTTAAAGTTCAGATATGAAAGAAGTTCAAAAAAAAGCCTGAAGAGGTAATATTATATGTATAAAACTCTAATCAATCCCATTTACTTCCAGATCTGGAACTCTCTTCATCCTTCTGTCTTTCTAACTTTTTATGACCTATCTTCCTTCAAAAAGCGGATCTATCGTCATCTCAGGGCCTAATCCTTCATATCTCTTAGGTCCTCAGAAATTTGACCAGTTTTTCAGTCTGTCCTCTTCCTTTTTGTATCATACCTCATCTCTGCCTTGTCCAAAACCATTTTCTTTTCCTTCGTCTTAATATTTTATCGTGCCCGGGTCTTTATTGATGAGGGCAGTTTTTTTTTCGCTTGTCCCGGTGTCACACTCATGAAATATATAAAAGAATGAAAGATATTGAGAACCAATTTAATAAATCCGACACCTGTATATTTTTCTCCTAAGAGTAATGTAAGAAAACACTAACACTTAAATTTCTCGCAAAAATATGGGAAAGTATTCTAATATGTAACATTCTTTTCATTCCAGAATTCAAAAGAAACATGGTAATTGTCAGTGTTGGTGGAGGCCTGGCAGACAGCGGAGGTGGGAGAGTGGGAGGGAGAGGAGTAACAGTAGCAGGAGATACAGAAGGTTGTGGTGTAAGAGATGGGGTGCAAGACCCCGAAGGACCCAAGTTGGCCCATTTCCCTCAACATTACAACGCCCATTACCCTTCAGACTCCGTTCATTACCCACCACCCCCTGCAAAATTCGCCCAGCAGCGTGATTATCCCCCTGGATACGACAGCGACTCCAACAGCGATCACAGCAGCAGCGGCAGGGGAAGCGGAGACAGCGACCTTGGCAGTGAAGTTGACAGGTAAATAATTTTACTACCACCGCCTCTGCAACCTAGGCTATGGATCAAGTCACCATAAAATGCATCCAGCATTTTTACTAATTAAATACTTACTAGAAAAAATAATTTCCTATTTGTTTCCCAGTCCTATTACCCTGGAGAGAACACCTGATATTAACAGAAAATATTTTGTCATGATTATGATGAGGTATATATATATATATATATATATATATATATATATATATATATATATATATATATATATATATATATATTATATATATATATATATATATATATATATATATTATATAAATGAGTTGAGAGGGGAGATTTGTGTATTAAAAATAAAGAAAAGTTTCTTGAAGAGAAAGCCAGGTTAAATTCGTCTAAGAACTGTTTTAGTTGTACAGTGGTAGAGACATGGGAAGGTTGCTGAAATCCAATTCATTAGAGGAAATTTGACAGAGCATTAAATAATCAGGAACTAATATTTAAAAGACTAGATTGCACTTACTGAGAAATGCCACCTTCAAAAACCCTCAGTTTAATCACAACGAAAGACCCGAGCTGGGGTTATAAACGTAGTCTTTTTCCAAAATTATTGCATGTCAATCTGTGAGTTACTCAGCTTTGTGAGAAAAAAAAAATCTCAAGTTATTCAACTTTCAAATTTCCATCATTAATACCATTATTTATATATTTTTTCTCATTTATCTATTTCTCTGTTTATTTACAAATATTCCTCTTTACTTATTATCAAGGGAGAGCTCTCGCATGGAAGACAGTGGGCGCTATAGTGCCGACGGTTGCGAGAGCATCACTCCGCCAGAACCCGAGAAACCCCATCAGCAAAACCAACAGCATCCAGAACCTCCAAACTTAAAGTCTCCAACTAACATTCAAACTACACAACACAACGTTACTATCATATCACCCACCCACAAACCCTCAAGGCATTCATCCCCGGTCCATGGACATCAAGCAACAACCCAGTCCAAAATTCTCTCGGGAGGTAACAATGGACAAGAAGTGGCTGTCACACACAGGTAACTTTTTCTCTCTTCTTTTATCAAAACTAAAAAATACACCTCTAAAATGGCGAATTACTGAATTTTGTTATTACTGAAACTTCATTTTTTTCTTTAAAAAATTTAGTCTCCCTTCTCATTATACAGAGATAAAAGAGTCTCAGCGTCTACTAACCTCGAATTTCCACAATATGAGTTAATGGGATATTTCAAGTACTTTAAATTATTGTTCTTACGCTATCTACAGACATGTCAAAAACTTTAGTATAAAAATAAATCTGTTTTTAATACCAACAAGTTCTAACTTTCTCAATAATGAATTACACAAAGATTACAACAATTTCTTTCACCAGCCGCCCTTCAAGAAGTGTTCCTGTCATACATCCTCCCGTGGACGCTCCTTTATGTAACCAATGCAGCCGCAGAGGACTGTTCTTCTTCGACCCCGGCTGCAGTGGATGTTCTGCCCTCTTAAGGCGTCCCACAACCACACCTTCTCACGTCTTTGCCGTCATGAGGCAATGGGTCCCACAAGTCCAGCATAATATCTATCATTTGGTGGCACAGGTGAGGATAGAAAATGGAAACATGTAAATATCTGGAGTTCATATTTGTCTCCAGATTTTCCTACTTTCATGCTAGGTCTGCTAATCTCATCTCCGTCATATTTTGCTTTATGTAAGAGATCCTCCTCTTTATTGGTCTTTTTTTTCTATGACCTTGCATATCAATATTTATTATTACTATATCTTCATCTTCATTTCTCATGATTAGCCCATACCACTTCAACCTACTCTCTTGTTTTATATATATATATATATATATATATATATATATATATATATATATATATATATATATATATATATATATATATATATATATATATATATATAACCAAGCAAGCACATTACATATGTGAAAACATGAATAATTTTTGACCCCGACCGGGACTCGAACCTAGGACTTATGATTATTAAGTCAAGGCGCTACCACTACACCACAGAAGGTTAAAAGGAATCCAACCTTATAGCTTATATCTGCTATACTTAGGAATGAACGCATTCTAACTGAATGCCACTATGTTCATATTACAGATTCCCCAACCTCACTCGTGGCTTCATTTTAGCATTTAATTCAATTCCCAATCTCATTCGGGTCTTACAATAACCAAGCAAGCACATTACATATGTGAAAACATGAATAATTTTTTACCCCGACCGGGACTCGAACGTAATAATCATAAGTCCTAGGTTCGAGTCCCGGTCGGGGTCAAAAATTATTCATGTTTTCACATATGTAATGTGCTTGCTTGGTTATTGTAAGACCCGAATGAGACTGGGAATTGAATTAAATGCTAAAATGAAGCCACGAGTGAGGTTGGGGAATCTGTAATATGAACATAATGGCATTCAGATAGAATGCGTTCATTCCTAAGTATACCAGATATAAGCTATAAGGTTGGATTCCTTTTAACCTTCTGTGGTGTAGTGGTAGCGCCTTGACTTAATAATCATAAGTCCTAGGTTCGAGTCCCGGTCGGGGTCAAAAATTATTCATATATATATATATATATATATATTATATATATATATATATATATATATATATATATATATATATATATATATATATATATCCACTTCATTGTCCCTCTGATCTTCCTCTCATTCATGACTATATGACAAGAAATGTTCAGTGAAACAGTATGTGAAAAGAAAAAATATCCGCAATATTTCGGGTCCTACATAAGGCCCTTCTTAGAGCCAACTGATGGGTTTCCTTACCATTCATGACTAAATGTTAAGTTTTGGTATACATATCTAGACTCTCTCTCTCTCTCTCTCTCTCTCTCTCTCTCTCTCTCTCTCTCTCTCTCTCTCTCTCTCTCTCTCTCTCCTCTCTCTCTCTCTCTCTCTCTCTGACATCAATTAAGCAAAATTAGTAATACACTGTAAATAATTTAAAAATATGAACTAGTTAAGTCTGCACGTTAGCAGTTATGGTCTACATATCTAGAATATGTTTCTCTTTCGCTTAAACATAAGCTGTTACGTATATCTAAATCATCAAATACTCCAAGTTTATATACAACAGTGACGTAATTTCTAAATTGTGTAATGAAAAACAAACTAATCTAGAACCAGATTAAAACTAAATATGTAAACCATTTTTCTATATATCTCTTTCACTACAACATATGTTGTATACATCCCCCAATATTCCAAGTTTATTTATAACCAGTGATTGAAGTCCTGTAATAGATAATGATAAAAAGAGCAGTAAAAATGCTTCGTTCAGAACTATTCATGGAAAAGAAACCGTAAATAAGGAGTGGGTGGCGTCATCCGAGAGATATAATGCAAAGCAGAGGAACGGTATTTGTGGCTCTCATAGTCATATAAAGCAAAATATATGACTTCAAGCAAATGGCGAAACCTGTTCTTTATGGTACGAAAATCACAATAATTTCCTAGAGAAGTAGAATTGGAATACTTTTCCACTTGATTATAGAACTTAGATAAGCCCCTCTATAATACTACTACTACTACTACTACTACTACTACTACTACTAATAATAATAATAATAATAATAATAATAATAATAATAATAATAATAATAATAATAATAATAATAATAATAATAATAACAAAAATAATAATAATAATTATAATTATAATAATAATAATAATAATAATAATAATAATAATAATAATAATAATAATAATAATAATAATAATATATGTGTGGATCTTTGTGAATGAGTATTTCTTGGCTCGCCCCCCCCCCTTACAAGAAGGAATGAGGCCATGTGTAAAAGTATGTGTGTGTATATATATATATATTATATATTTATATATATATATATATATATATATATATATATATATATATATATATATATATATATATATATATATATTTTATATATATATATATATATATATATATATATATATATATATATATATATATATATATATTAAAATTTATGAAAGCTTAATTATTTAAATAGATTACATAAAGAAAGTAAAGCATTAATTTTTAGTTCGTTATAGTACATTAGTAGTAGAGAAGAATAATAAGAAACAGATTATTTTCTCAAGTTTTATCCCTCTTACAAAGGATATTAAATCACGAATCATTGTCCTCTTCGTTAATTCTATGAAGCATGAGCTTGTGAAAATACTCTTCTACCAGTGACCTTTCACATTTAATGGTGTACTTCTTAATAAATTTGCTAAATTGGCAAGTATTACCACAAGAAAGATATATCTTTGTCATAGATTTACCAATAATCAATAAATATCTGTCCAAGTACCGTTGCTTTCCATATCGAATCCTACATACTTGTATACTGAACTCATTCTTCCGAGATTCAGCGGTCAGGGTAAACAGAATATCGACTTGCAACGCGTTCCGTCTCATTAAGAATAGGAAATAATTGAGGTTCTTGAGAAAATATCTGAGTTCCTTCCCTGGTTTACTAGCCGAAGTCACACATTGATCGGCTTACAAAGGAAGAAATGAAGCCATTCCAGCTGTCTAGAACATATGATGGATTTCTTCACATAATAATAATAATAATAAATCTTTATTTCCAATGTACATTGGGTATTCAAATAAGATGCATATATATTCCAGATAGACATCTGTGGTGTACGATATAGACATACTAAAACAAACAAATCATAAAGATGAGTGTACCATTAAAATTTACAAGTAAAATCTTCCTTTAAGAGTAACTTCTTAAGATTATATTTAAAAGTATACACTGAACCAGCATTTTTTAGTTCTCTGGAAAGCTGATTATATAAATGAGGTCCACGAATGTTTATATCTCTTGAGCCAATATCAGTTTTAGACCTTCGTACTAATAAATCTTCCCCTTGACGGGTAGTTAACCCGGTAACTGAGCTTACTGTAGAAAAATTATACAAGCAATCAGGAAGATTGTTTCTTAGTATATTAAAAACAAAGGTACATATATCAAAAACATATTTATCTCTAATCTTTATCCATTCTAGATCTTTTAAAACAGGAGAGATGTGCTCGTATTTTCTTACATTGCCAACAGCCACTCGTGCTGCAAAGTTTTGTAACTTTTGTATTCTTTGTAATTGAGTCTTATTTGTACATCCCCAAACTTTGAGACAGTAATTAATTAAACTCATAGCTAAGGACTGGACAATTATTATACGAGTTGATGTTTCAAATGAGTCTTTTACCCTATTTAGATATATTAGAGTACCCATTACTTTTTTATAAATTTCATCTATATACATTTCAAAATTCATGTAACGGTCAAAATAGACACCTAGGTTCTTTACCGAGTTCATTGGCTTAATGATATTACCGTTAAAATTTATATGAAGATTGTCATCAACTTCTGATAATAATTGTAAAATTGTAAAAATAAGCGTAGTTTAGAGAGTCTTCAGCGGTTAGAGAACATATAGATATAGATTCTAGGAATATTTGCTGTTTTTTTTCAGTGCGAATAAACATAGCTATATATTAAGGATATATATAGTTTTTTTTCCAGCTGTGGGTGAAATTAAAGCGAGATACTGAGAATTTTTAGAGGGTTTCTAGATGTTAGAGAAAATATAGATAGATATTAATAATGTTAGAGGGGTTCCAGGGGTTAGAGAAACAATAGCTCAATATTAGGGATGTTTAGAATTCAAGCAGTAGGAGAAAATATAACAAAATACTAAGGATATTTAGAGGGCATCTAGAAATAAGAGAAAATATAACTTTATACTAAGTATATATAATTTCCAGGGGTAACAGAAAAAAATTAGCTGGATATTAAGGATGTATAGAAGGTTTCCAGGGGTAGGAGATAATACAGCTAGATAATCAGAATGCTTAGAAAGCTTCTAGCGGTTGGAGAAAGTATAGTTAGATATTAATGATGTGTAAAGGGTTTCTAGCGATAGGAGAAAATACAGCTAGATACTAAAGACGTTTAAAGGGTTTCCAGCGGTAGGGGAAATTATAACTAGATATTATGAATGTTTAGAGGGTTTCCAGCGTTTAGAGAAAATATAGCTAGACACTAAAATTATTTAGAGGGCTTCCAGTTTTCTGAGAAAATATAGCTAGATATAAAGGATGTTTAAGAGGTTTCCAGCGGTTATACAACAAGATCTTAAGGATGTTTAGAGGGTTTCCAACTGTTTGAGAATATATAGTTAGCTATTAAGGATTTTTAAGAGGTTTCTTACAGTTAGGAAAAATATAGTAGACCTCAAAGAAAAGTTATACATTTCCTAATCGATGCGGAGAATACTAGACAGTCTTATGAAGAGCCCGTAACTATATGTACACATGTTAACGTAATACGGCTAAAGAAAAAAAAACAATTAGCACCAAGAGAAATTAGCTTATATTAAGACAAAAAATGCAGATACACTAACCACATGAACAAGGAATAAGTCTTATAATGTTACTAATACATAGATATGTTGCAACAAAATGAACATAAAAATATAATTTTCCAATTAATATTAACAATATTCAGAATGACAAGAGTTATATGTCAAATTTCATTATTGCAAAATTAATATCCAGTAGGGAAATGAATAGAGAGAGAAAGATCATTTTTATCATCATGAATTGTAGATCTTAATAACATGGGTTTAATACCTGTCAGTCATCTTTTATTCATTTCTCGTTCGTTCTATTTGACAGCGACATTCATTCGTCAACGCGCGCTACAACTCAGCATTTGTGTTTTACATACAGTCTTACATAGACTATTTTTAATCGTAACTACAAAGCTTGCACATTTTATAAGAAGTAATTGACTGGTCATCGACAAAGGCATTATGAGAACCCTGACACTCTGCAAAGGCGAGAGACTAAGCATATCAACAAATTTTAAAAGTAATTCATTAAATTAAATGAATTTTATTTCCAGTTCCCTAATTATTGATAGAAATCTATTATAATAGAAAGATAAAAAGTCTACCAATAAACAAATACGCAAACAAGTAAATAAGAAGTAAACAGAATTAAAGATGGCAAAATATTAATAATAATGATAATAATATACGGATACTAAATTACGGAAAAGCATATATAGAAAATAAGGATATGAAATATGAATGAAAAAGAAAATGAAACTTTCCAAAATTGCGATTATACTCTCACCATTTCCATCCTCATATACATAAGAACATAAGAATAGGGGACACTGCAACATGCCTACTGGCACACACGAGGCAGCTCCATTTTTGAAAATAAAATTCCCAAAAAATACCCGAGATGAGATCACAAAAGAATACATTTAATAATTCTAGACCCTCCAACTAACCATGACAATGTTTAGAATTTTCAAAAAGGCAAATTATCACATTACGGTTTTTTTTTTTCTCCATTAAACACAGAGGAGTCAAGCACAAGTATCCCAAAAACACACATGTGAGAAAAGAATGATCTCACTTCTGCATAGACATAGTGAATTATGGGGATCGATCCCATCTCACATAATATCGTGGCAGCTCTGAGGTCTGATAATTATCTAACCTTTTCTGACAGCAAACTAATGTTTTATGAGAGTTGTTCCTCTTTAACAGTTAAACGGAGAATATTACGCTCATGACTCTACAATATACCGATGACATATAGTGATCAGTGGAGAATTATTCAAAAGGTTTTTTGCTAAATAGGAGACTGTATTATTATCGCTCGGGCTCGCTAGCACTACTTCAACAACATTAGAAGTTAATTCAATTCATTTATTTATGTTAAATTTGCATTGATATATGATGACTCTTATTTATGCTGATGGCTCTAATGCAAGACGTTTAATCATCTAAGCCATGTAAAAATGGGATCAGTTTTCCAGGAATTTAAGATATAAGAAATATTACAATAGTCGCTAAGGAAACTGCCCAAGAACATGATACATAGTCCTATACATTTGTTCATAACACGGGATTTGTTCAATATTCTTAGTAGTTCAATACAGGTAAAGCTACAGACTAAGGAAATTAGACGAAATGGATGAAATAAAAAATTAAAGAACGAAATACAAAAAAATAAAAAATCGATTACATATCGTACTTATGAATAAGACTTAGGAACTCAGGAGAAATATGAGAGAAAAATAAGTCGAAAATAATATATTAAAACACACACACACACACACACACACACACACACACACACACACACACACACACACACACACGCCAAATCAAAGGTAAGCGGGTGCTCAACCCACGAAAGAAACAAAGCCACACTTATAACTGTTGACATTTAACTTTAGAAGAAACAATACTTCCTGTCAGCCACTCACGTTAACATTGTTAAGGCGGAGCCGGCACTTCCTCTATATGACCGAAGCCCATCTATTTCACCAACAGCCTTTGAGGGCGGTTTACACGGTCATACGGTTCGTCGAACGCGGTTCGACAGACAAGTGTTTGAAGGGATGTCCGAACGTGTGAACGAGGTATTTGGTTGTCGAACACGTTCGACAAACGTGTTCGACAACCAAATACCCCGTTCACACGTTCGAACATCACTTCAAACACTTGTCTGTCGAACCGCGTTCGACGAACCGTTTGACCGTGTAAACCCCCCTTTATACCTATACCTAACTATCAACCTCAAGACTTCCGGGTACTTTATATAACTGTTACTGTGGGTAACTGAAATTAAACTGGAAACACCTATGAGTCATGGAATACACACAACAATAATGATAAATATGGAAAACTTATGAGAAGATTTTTTTTCTGGTATGAAATTCACTGTAAGAACTCAGAGGAACTTTCTGTTTTAAAATAGAGATTTCACGTTAATTAGTTGATAAGTGTGGTAAGGAGTATTGCTCACACACTAAACATCTGCTAAAATCAAAACAAGAAGTGTGTGTTCGTAAAATAAGTTGTGTGCACACACTCAAAAATAATTGAATAAATAAGTAAATGGCGCGAGTGTGGTGGTGTTTGTATGTTCGAACTCATTTCCTAGTGAGCATGCCAGAAAACAATGGTGGTAGAATAAACACTAACCATAACCTAACAAGAAATGTTCACATTCACTGAAAAACACTTACTGACTGAATGTGGCAGAACATACTACCAATTTTTAGTATTAAAGTGACAAACCTGATGACCGCAATAAGTCTGTGCCCATCCCCCCCCCCCATTCGAATGGGGACGAATTGTGACACAGAAGACGGTGCTCTTTTGTAAGATGTAGTGGATATCCAATTAGTAACATAGGATCAGCAACTATCATTAGTCATGAAAGTACTTCTAAATATTATGGGGGAAAAGACCTTTATAGCTTCTGGTACATGCTCAAAAACCCTGAAGTACTGTGTTTATACTAAACTACCTTATTTAATGGAATTTACTATTCAATTTTGTGAGTATATATTCTAAAATACAACACCTTCAGTGTCCTATAAAGCACGTTCGAAAAAGAACCAAAACTGACTAGGCGTTATCGCCTTTCATGTAATAAATGTATTATATAAGAAGCAGACTTGGTTTTGAGGGAATTTCAAAATCCACGTCCTTTCAAAAGTCGTAATCCTCACTCATTTCTAGTATATATTCCCGAGTGAAAAAATAGAAGTTTATTCTCTACAATGAACTATAAAATTTCAACAAAAATTCTATGATTTACCTCTTGACCGCTTTACAGTTTGTCAACATGTCTGCTTTCAGGCCTTATCTTTGGGCTGCCACGT
>JAXCGZ010013210.1:110000-125000 GCA_037179515.1 Halocaridina rubra
TAAAGCAGCTATAACTTGACCATTTCAATAAAGCGCTTCTTAACTGGGGCTGAACTAACCTAACTAAGTTTATCAAACCTAACCGCATTTCATGATAAATTTTTAGAGATATGTTTTCCTGAGTGAAGGTGTGAAAGTATACTATTGCCGAAGGGAAAAGAAACGATACTTCATTTTATTTTTTTTTATTTCATGGCATCACTTCGCCTCATTAACACTTTCCCACGCGTTCGTGTCGTCACCGATACATTTTCTGTTCTCTTCTCATCACCTTGATCACAGTACATAGTTTGTACTTTCCCTCCTTAGGCAAAAAAATTTTCATGAAATCTATTATATCGGGTTAACTTTGGTTAGGTTACTGTGGTTAGGTCATCCCCAGTTAAGAAATGAGTTTACAGTTGAAATTGTTTTCTTAATTGTTTGAGGCATATTTTATTTTTATTTTTCTTATTGTCATGTCACTTGTTGAGTGAGTGAAAGCAAACATTTACCAAATTTCGTATTTTAATGCCTGGAATTAATCGGTGGCTTTATGTAAATGTAAAAAATATCGATCTCAATATAACTTAAACTGTTTTTGTACTTAAAAAATGTCATTGAATACAATCCCTAACTTTCCTATTCGAAAGCAGATATACATTATAATATCGAATATATGCTTATTTTCACAAACACACATCCCTTAGAAAGGAAATCGTGTTTGATTCATATATGCGCATGTTAGGTTAGTTACGAAGCGTTTTTCAAATTTTAGCTATTTTTTTTCTTTTTAGTTTTTAGATATATTATTTTTCGTGAATTTTGCTTCATCCTCTTGTTTCGTTTTTCAATCCCTGATGATTACCGATTTTAAACCAAACAGCCTATCTAACCTAAACTGAACAAATTTTACCACATTTCTTAGTCGGTGGCTGTGTTGAGAGTGTAAGTAAACATCATTATTCGCAATAAAATAAAGTTCATCTTTTGTACAGTATATACTCAAAGAATGCTCAAAGCCTAACCTTCCTATTCAAAATTAAAATTATTTCAAATATCAAAAACTTACTTATAGCTCCTTATATGATAAAAAAAAAATATCCTCGATTTTTCTTTTATACTACCACTTGTTACCTGATTTTTTTTTTCTTATTTTACCTATATCCCCAGAAGAGAGTGGGTAGAATACTTCCTCCGTGTTCTCCTGAGTGTCGTAAAAGTCGACAAAATAGGGAGGGGCGGAGGGCTGGGTATCACCCCTTCTGTATATTCCCAACTAGTGGCCAAGAAATGAGGGGGTATTCTGGCAGGAGAGATCCAGCCAGAACCCTAGTAATTGAGTCTCTGAATGCGCGTGGTTGTGGTGTAAGTGAAAGTAAGATGGAGGTGATAAGGATTATGCTTGTGGAGAGAAAGATAGATGTACTTGCACTGAGCAAAATTTAGATAAAAGGGAATTTTGAGGTGACATTCGGGAGTTTAGTAGGTAGGGTGTCTGGAGCTGAGAGAGGGAGAGGAAGAGAAGGAGTGGCTCTGTTGATAAGTGAAGAGATAAATAAGTGTGTGGTGGAATGGAAGGCAGTATCATCTCTAATAATAGTGGCTAAAATGAGACTGGGATGCGAGGTTTGGGCATTTGTGAGTTCATATGGTCCTGAAAGTGAAAGAAGTGATGAAGAAAGAGAAAAATTTTGGATGAAAGGAAATGACTATGTGGAAGACTTGGAAATTAATGCAAATTTGGTGTTGATGGGAGATTTAAATGCTAGACTAGGGAATGAGCCAGTGCATGGTGTAATTGGAAAGTAAGGAAAACCTGTGTACTGAGAGAGAGATGTTGAATCCCAATACCATGTTCAGTTTTTAAAAAGAAGGATGTGCACAAGTATACATGGGTCATAGTATATAATGGAAGAGTAGTGGACAGAGCATTGTTGGATTATGTTAAGGTGGACAAGAGGGTGATTGGAAGAGTATTGGATATGAATGTACTGAGAGGAGCTAGTGATGGAATATCTGATCATTATTTATGGAAAGTAGAGAGATTGGAAGAAAACTGGATAAAGAGGACAACAGGGACATGAAGTAAGGTGCTAAAAGTAAGTGAATTGAATAAGAAAGAGAAAACTGTGAGTATAAGGCTAGTCTGAGGAATGTGTGGAATGTAGTGAACGAGAGAGTGGAGGAGGGAGTGGAAGAAGAGTGGACTTGTTTCAAGAGGGAAGCTGTGGAGTGTGCAGAGGGAGTGTGTGAAAGGGGACTAATAGGTAGAAGTGAGATGAAAGGTAGTGAATGGTGGAATAAGGAGTGGCTGAAAATAAGCAGGCTCTTGAGGTATGGTTGCAGATGGATAATGAAGAGGCATATGAAAGGTATCATGCAAAAAGGAGGTTCCCAAAGCTCGTTGCAAGGGAGGCAAAGAGAGAATCGGATGAAATGTGGAGTAGAAGCTTGTTTGAAAATCTTGAGAGGAGTAAAAAGATGTTTTGGAAGGAAATGAAAATAGTAAGCAAAGGTGAGTATGGTAGAGAGGAGAGGATGAAAGGAGCAGATGGGGAATTGCTCGTAGATGAAATAAAGGTGAGAGAGAAATGGGCTAAATGAGGAAGATGATAGAGAAGCAAAGATTGTGGTTGTGGGAAATGAATGCAGAATACCAATGATGGGTGATGAGAATGATAGAGAAAGGATGATTAGGTTGCTGAATGAATGTTTTAGGAAAGGAAGGTTTCAGTTGATTGGAGTGGTGCATGTGTAGTTCCACTATACAGAGGGAAAGGAGATAATTATGAGCATAGTAGTAGTTTAAGAGGAATTAGTTTGTTGGTAAGGAATACGGAAGAGTGTTTATTGAGAGAATTAGGAGAGATACTGAGAGATTTAGTTGGGAAGAACAATGTGGGTTCAAAAGAGGAAGAGGATATGTAGATCAACTGTTTGTGATAAGACAGGTGTATGAGAAGTTCACAGAGAAAGGTAGGGACACATATTGGGTTTCTATGGATTTAGAGAAAGCATATGACAAGATTGATAGAGTGGCTTTGTGGAGTGTGTTGTGATTATATGGAATAAATGGAAGCTTGTTGAATGAAGTGAAGAGCTTACACATGAAAGTAGAGCATGTGTGAGAGTCGGGAAAGGTATGAGTGATTGGTTTGAGGTGAATGTTAGGTTACGTCAAGGTTGTATAATGTCGCCACGGTTGTTTAATGTGTATATGGATGGAGTGGTACAGTAAGTAAATAAAAGAATATTAGATAGAGGCTTGGAATTAGTGGGTAAGTATGGAAGGTTGTTTAAATTGAATCAATTATTATTCACGGATGACACAGCACTGATGGCTGATACTGAAAAAGGACTGAATCATTTGGTGAGTGAGTTTGTTAGGGTGTGTGAAAGAAGGAAGTTGCGAGTAAATATTGGTAAATGTAGTCATGAGGTGTATGAGGAGTGCTAATGTTGGCAGATTGAATGTAGGAGTTAACAGTTTTAAGTATCTGGGGTTGCACAAATCAAAAAATGGACGAGTGGATGTCTAGGTGGGTTGAAAAGTGTGATGAGAAATGGCATATAGGAATAAATACAAAGAGAAGGATATATGAAGGTGTGATTCTGCCGACAGTACTGTATGGAGCAGAGAGTTGGAATGCAAGAGAGGATGAAAAGTACAAGATGACTGTATTGGAGACGAGGTGTCTGAGAAGTATGATTAATGTATCTAGAATAAATTGAGTAAGAGGTGAGGAGATCAGGCAGAGAACAGGTGTTAAAAGAAAGCTTTTGGATAGGTTAGATCAGAGAGTATTGAGTTGGTTTGGACGCATGGAAAATATGAGTGATGAACAAATAGCGAAGAAAGTGTGGAGTGCAGAAGTGGTTGGAGGTAGGCTAAGAGGAAAACCTAGAATGATATGGATGGATGGATTGAAAAGGTCATTGGCTGCATGTGGAATGTTAGTGGCGCAGGGAAAAGAGCGTACAAGAGATAGGAATGAGTGGAGGAAGATTACTTATAGGTGACAAGGGCCAAAGGGATTTCTCAAACCTGCTAGCTCAACAAACTGTGATGGACTTGTGTGAGGGGACTTCCCATGTGACGAAGTGGTGGAGGAAAACTAGCTGCGGTTGTCAGAACTCATTGCAGAATGTCCTTGCCCGTCTACCTTTTGAATGACTAAAGCAGTGTGGTAGGGAGGGAAATATGGCAACTTTTAATCCCAAAGAGCTAAGATGAGTAGTTGAGGTATGTGTCGATCGTGGTGAATGCGTGTTACAAAGGGGTATGCGGTCATGTATATGTATGCATGTATGTATGTATGTACCTATATCTTAAACTATCCGGCCTTTTCCTCTCATGGCACTCTTGCAATCATCTGCCTACTTGCGAGACTGCGACTCCCACCTTATTTGTAAATAGTGAGAGAATCAGTAGGGGAGCTAATTGTTGAAACTGTGCAAAAGTTCTACAATGCTATAACAAAGCATAATTGTTGAAAGTGTACAACCATTTTACAATGCTATAACAAAGGAGACGGGAGCTTTGTGTAACTCTCTTAATTACTGGATGATGGAGTGCGTTGAAAACCGAGGGTTCCTTTATTTTGTATTATTTTTTGTATATACTTATAAATTACAATTTTTACTATGGACATGAGCCTTGCATTTAAATCTTGCTAAGTGAAATCTTATGTTTGTAATTACCTAATTGTGATTACCTAATTGTGCTTACAGGAAAGAGCCCAAAGCTCGTATCTTTCCGTCTCCTGGTCGCTTCCATTTTGTACTTAGAGATACTTATCATACCTGTCCTTAAAACTATGGATTGAGTTAGCATTAACTACCTCCTCGCTTAGCGAATTCCAATTATCAACCACTCTTACACTAAAAAAAAGTATTTCCTTACATCCTGCAAAGAAGTGTGTGTGTTTACCTAAATGTGTTTACCTATTTATGCTCAGGGGGAAAGAACCTATGATTGCAACTCCCCATATATTGTTCGACTTCAATATTTTCGCATGAACATTTATCATATCTATCCTTACAACTATGAAAGCATTTAATACATTCTGTTTCCTCACTTAGCGAATTCCAGTTACCAACTATCATTATATTAAACAAGTACTTCCCATATCCTGCAGACACGTTTCCTTACGAAACTTCTAATATGACCTCTAGTTCTAGAGCCATCTATATGAAAATTTCGCTTCCCAGTTACTCTGTCAATACCATGAAGCAATTTAAAAACCGTCCCCATATCTTTCCTCTAACTTCAAGTGATGGTAAATCTAACTCGTACAGCCTTTATCATAACTATGATTATGTGCCTCTGTCACCACCTTCTCCAATCACTTTAAGCCCTCTTATAGGTGAGGATTCCAGAGAGACGCTGCGTATTCAAGCATAAGCTTCACATAAGCCATGTAAATATTTTTTGACACTTCCATATCTATATCCCTATATTTTAGGTCACCCGTATGTATGCTAAAAAGTAAATGTTGCTTTACTGCACAATTCATGTGCATTTCAGAAGACAAATCTACCATTACAATTACCCCGACTATCTCTTTCGTTCGGAGATTTTTGAAGTTCATCTTCTGTTGTTAAATACCTAAGCATTAGCCCTTTTGCGTTCTGCTTTATGCCAATTATTTTACATTTTGGAGTTCTGAATGTCAATAGCCACTTGTCTGACCGCTCATGCAGGCAATATAGGTTTTCCTGAAGTTCTGCGCTATTATCTTCGTTTTTACTTTTTCATAAAGCTTGCAACTTCTAAAAACATTAAAATACGCAATTACAGTCTCGCCACAATGTTGTTTTTTTTTTTAATATATCTTTGGTATCTCATATATATATATATATATATATATATATATATATATATATATATATATATATATATATATATATATATATATATATATATATATATATTACGGCCGCATGCTCTTCCTGGCACCGACGCTTACCGTGATCTGGGCTTGGAACCGGCACTAAGTTGAGATTGATTTGTTCCCCCAGTGGATTCTTGAATGGGCCACCCACCAGAGGTTGGGTCTTACCTTGTAAAGATGTAAAGATGCAGTTGAGAATATAAATATATATATATATATATATATATATATATATATATATATATATATATATATATATATATATATATATATATATATATATATATATATATATATATATATATATATCGGGTCCAATTTGAACGCTTTTTCCAATAATATATATATATATATATATATATATATATATATATATATATATATATATATATATATATATATATATATATATCGGGTCCTATCTGAATGCTTTTTCCGATATATATATATATATATATATATATATATATATATATTATATATATATATATATATATATATATATATATATATATATATATATATATATATATATATATATATATATATATATATATATATAAATATATATATATATATATATATATATATATATATATATATATATATATATATATATATATATATATATATATATATATATATATATGTATATCACAAAGAAATTTAGATAGATACACAATGCCACAGCTCAAGTATGTAATTTCCCTGGTCATATTACTTAATCCACTTCGAAGTACCACCCTTCCTCTGATTACGTTTCTTGAAGTCGCGACGGCTAGGTATGAAGGGAAATGAGACGCGTGCATTACGTCACAGAACGTGCCATCGCTTCCGTCAACAGCGTCACGCCTCCAGTAACACTTTTTCCACTTCGTGAGAAAGTTGACTGCGGTAAACAGAAAGAGACAAGAAGACAGACAGACAAAAACAGACTCATAGAACGATACACAGAGAAAGGTAGTATAAGTCCAAAGACAATGTTGCGTAAGGGCTGTAATCTCATTCCTATGTAATTAAGTGGGTGATAATAATAATAATAATAATAATAATAATAATAATAATAATAATAATAATAATAATAATAATAATAATAATGATAATAATAATAATAATAATAATAATATAATAATAATAATAATAATAATAAAAATAATAATAATAATAATAATAAAATAATAATAATAATAATAATAATAATAATATAATAATAATAATAATAATAATAATAATAATAATAATAATAATAATAATAAGTAATAATAATAATAATAATAATAATAATAATAATAATAATAATAATAATAATAATAATAATAATAATAACAATAAATTTAGTAATTAAAAAATTAATGCAACCATCTCACTAATAATCATATTCTTCGCAAGTAAAAAAAAAAGGTACAATATTCGCTTTAGATTATTTATATACATACGTGTGTGTATATGTGTGTGTGAGTGCGTGCGTGTGTACACAAACTGTGGCTTAATATACGAGAATTTTGTTGTCATGAAGCTTTCTTATTAATCTATCTTCTCCTGATGAAATACATTCCCTCGCCATTACAGTACTTCTCTCCGTTGTTATATATTATGTATGATTAACATCATGAATAAAAAAATAAAAAAAAACTGAGCACTGGCCCTTTCATTTCACACGGAACTTGCAGAATACCATCCACGAATAATGGCAGCGTCCTTTTGTTTACAGCATCATTAGCGGTGTATTGTACTCGTCTGTTTCTCTCTCTTATTGAAACTCCTCTCTGTAGATAAAAGAAGAGGCATTTCGCATCAAAGACTCATCTGCATTATTATTCTGTACATAATCAAAAGGTACTTAGGTCATTGCCATTTTATTTGTAATGAACTAATTCTATAAGCGGATCTCTGTATTACAGTTCTCTCTCTCTCTCTCTCTCTCTCTCTCTCTCTCTCTCTCTCTCTCTCTCTCTCTCTCTCTCTCTCTCTCTCTCTCTCTCTCTCAATAAGAGAATAAACTGAATGCTATTTTCTTTACAAAAATCTCTTTATGTATCCATATGCCTGTATTATGATCATTCTCTCTCTCTCTCTCTCTCTCTCTCTCTCTCTCCTCTCTCTCTCTCTCTCTCTCTCTCTCTCTCTCTCTCTCTCTCTCTCTCTCTCTCTCTCTCTCTCTCTCTCTCTCTCTCGCAATTACTAACTTTCACACCTATAAAAAGGGATTGTAATGTCTATAAAGAAAGTAACTACGAAATCCATTGTCTAAATATACTTCCCATATGTTTGGAAGGCCGACAGCGATAAAAATATCTAATTTTCTAATGATGATGCCCCAATTCGTATCAAAAATGACGATAGCCATACACAGGGTTGTTACTGTGGTTGTTGTATATGTCATGGCTGTTGCTGTATTCGTCATTAGCGTTTTGTGAGAGTCGTAGCTGCGCTGAATCGCATCATTGCTTCTCAATGGTTTTAGTATTGTTTTTTTCCGCTTTATTAACGTTAATACATTCTTTGTTCATTGTTCTCTTTAGAAACACCGATGTTGCAACGATTGGTGTTGTTGTTATTGTTAATAATCATACAAAGGCCTCTGCGATAGTAATATGCTGCATATAAAAATAGATGATGTCTTTATGTCATCTTAAGGGATTTTTAGGTGCAAGTTTCACCAAGCGATGCTCTAAAATATACACATACAAACACATATTGCACACACATACAAAAGTGGCACCTGCAGTGATAATGCAAATAATATGATGTTCTGCGGTTTTGGTGTTTAACATTCGTAAACGCCCGTTGCACTATAGATGCATAATTTTACTAACAGTCTAATAGGATTGAAACGTATTGCAAAATAAGACACTAATAAGACCAACTTTTTTTTTTTACAAGGATTGAATGCTAATAGATAGCTTAGCCAGGAAGTTTTGTACTATTCTTGAAGTTTTCCGTCAATAAGAAGAATATTTATCCAAAACTATAAATAATTTAAATTTAATATTTAATACATCTGAATTTAAAGATACATTTATATTTTTAAATTTAAAGAGAGAGAGAGAGAGAGAGAGAGAGAGAGAGAGAGAGAGAGAGAGAGAGAGAGAGAGAGAGAGAGAGAGAGAGAGAGAGAGAGAGAGAGAGAACATTTTCAAGTGAAAGAGCCTACAATAAAAGAGGCTGTAAATGGGCATTTTTAAGTCTATAAATTATAAAAGACACTAAATAAAGCAACGCTGAAGATGAAGATAGGGAACGAAGTTGTACATAAATAAATATTTAACTTTTCTATTAATAACGAAAGAAATGCCAAACTCTCTACCTCCCATAATCTATCAATAAGGAAATCAATAAAAAAAGAAAAAACATAAATGACAATAAATATTCCTGAATATAAGATATTTAAATTTATTTATGCAATATGAATTCATTTACTGACTAGGCATCAAAACAAATTTCTCTCAACATTTCATTTAATATACGAAAAACGAGTAAAACAGCTCAACAGACAAGCTTAAGATTATGCTGGCGAGGCCAAACGCACCTGTCTGTTACTATTTTCCTGGGAAATAAAGCCAGAAAACAGACAAATAAATAACCAACAAGCTGAAAGTCATTCATTTATAGTATCCAAGTGACCAATCACATTTATCACGCCTGCAGGTAGTCAAGGAACTTCTACGAGATGGCGCCGACGTCCACCAAAGGTGTCGATGGACCCACATGACCGCCTTGCACTACGCCGCCTACTTCGATGTGGCGCCTGTGCTAGATCTACTTCTCTGCGATCCCAAAGGTATTAAAAAGGAACTGCATGATATTAAGTAGCTTGCTTGGTGTGGTATGGAAGCTCTGTTTAGGTATTCTGAATAAGCTGTCAAAGTGCAAGTTATAAAACTCTTATTATATTCTGAACATGTACAGCGAGACAGAAGTGTATGTGATCTTAAAACCTATATTTGGTTATGGTATGGGAGCTATGTCTGGGTTTTCTGAATAAGTTGTTGCAATACTAAATGTGAATTCTTAGTCATATCCTGCATATGTACAATGCATTGCAGAATTACCAATGCTGTATAATCAGCTAAACAGTATACCTTTAGCACACTAATACTGACACACACCAACTTTAAATCATACAGGAAATAATAATAACAACGTCCCAGCCTTCATTCTATAAGCATATCTCATTTATGAATATCAGTACACCAGAACACAATTATTACGATACAACGAACAATATCGCAGGAGTTCAAACACTAATACTGAGATACAGTATCAAAAAGTCAGTCGCAGGCAAACACAAATATCATAGCTTTTATCATCAAAACATAACTGTTTTCTGAAACGAGCACAACACAGAACCACCATTACAATATAATCAACAACATCATAATCATGCAAACATATTTGCTCTTTCTGATATGGGATTAGTTATATTATATCAGGTTGGAAGAGCAGACGCAAAGATGATTGCTAGTAACCCCTTGAAAGAAATAGTTTATATTTCTTTCCTTTCATCATCGCACATACAATAATCGTTGCTATTTCCAGGTACAGATCACAAAAGCAACTCTAAATTATTCCATTGAGCATTCAGCATAATATATCACATATTCTACAGATCTTTTTAATTCTTGAAGGCGTGTGTATCAATGATGCCTGCCTGGAGTATTCTGGAGGGGCACCTCTGCACATCGCAGCTGCTAATTTGTGCCTGGATGCCACAAAAGTCCTACTGAAACATGGAGCTCTTCTCAATCTAACCGATACACAAGGTCGCACTCCATTCCGTAAGTTTTTCACATTCTACTTTCATGGTCTAGTCTTTGTGTCTCTTTTATATCCTCTTGAAGGAAATAGTCATGATATTTTATAATAAATTTATATTAATCTTACTAAAACACTGAACTCCGATACAAAAGATCACACGCTATTTCGTAGGGAGATGAATTCTATGCTCTCATAATTAAGACAAAAATTTTATAGTCTCTGTGTCGCATTAAACTTCTTTGGAGGAAAATGGTGATATATTGTATTATGCTTGAAATAAAACATGGAACCATCCTAAGTCTTACTGATACACAACATCGCAGTCCATTTCGTATTCTACTAAATCACTCCTATTTAGTCTCTATATTACAATAAAAATATTTTAGGCTTGTGTTTCTTTTAGTATTTTTTAAAGAAAATAGTGATAATTTTCAATCAAGACAATACCCTGATATTATCTTTTTCATTAGAAAACAAAAATATATGTCTGTAATACGAAATTCAAAAGCTAAATTTTTATAGTAACTGAGACAGATATGTAATATATACCCAACGAATATACTTCGTGTATCAAGAAAAACTTGCATCTTAACATTAATATTCAGCTCTTTCCCTATATCTTTATTGCTGAATGAATTCCAGAAATGACGTGATACTCTGTTTAAATTAGTAGAATATAAATAGAATACTAATATAAAAGGTATTTCTTTATAAATTAAGGTGAATATGTGATACAGTATACATCTAAATATAAGTAAAATACTCTTCTGTTCCGTAACTACTCTCGTAACTTTTTAATTCAACTTTTTCCTCAAATTTCCCTTTTACACCTGAGGCCATCCCAAAAATAAAGTGACATTTTTTTTACATTAGTAAAATATATATGACATACTAAAATTCAAATATATGTTTAATTATAGCTGAAATTAATAAGTAAAGCATATATAAACTACTATTCTTTTATGAAGTAAAAAAAAATTCATTAGAATTCCCTTTTACAACAGAATGCATCCCCACACCTGACCAATACGAATTGGTGCCTGATGTGCAGAATGTTATAGCTCAGTTGAGATCTTTGCTTTCCCCATCATCTTCCCATTGCTACAGCAACGCCTACGATTACTCAAGCCACCCTACTCAGGGCTTCTCTGGGAGGGCTGTCCTCAAAGCAATGGGACTCAAGTTGGGCGACAGGGTATTGGTCAGTGGAGTGAAAACAGGAACACTGAGGTACGTATTTTGTGTAGTTACTTAATTGTAATTACCTAATTGGGCTTACGGGAAAGAGCATATGCTCGTAACTCCCCGTCTCCTGGTCGGCTCCATTTTTATACTCAATGATACTTATCATATATGTCCTTAAAACTTTGAATGCAGTTAGCAGTCACCTGCTCGTTTAGCGAATTCCGATCATCAACTATGCTTACACTAAAAAGGTACTTCCTTACATCCTACAAAGAAGCTTTCTTAAGAAGCTACAACCTATGACTTCTAGTTCTAGAGCCAGCCATATAAAAATACCAATCTCTATCCACTCTTTCAAAACCTTGAAAGAATTTAAAAACCGTCACTTGAACCAGTTTATACTTCTAGCTTCGAGTGATGGTAAGTCTAAATCCCTCAACCTCTCCCATTACTGAGATAGCATATTTCTGGCATCAGTTTCATAGAATGTCTTTGAACTTTTTCCAGCTTATTTGTGTGTTTTTTCAAGTGCGGATTCCAAAAGGATGCTGCATATGCAAGCCTTAACCTAATATAAGTTACATATACAATTCTGAACATTTCCTTGTCCTTGTGTCTGAAAGCTACCCTTACATTTGCTAAGAAAGCATATGCAGCCCTTACTATGCCATTTATATACATTTCCGGAGACAAATCTGCCAGTATGTTTACTCCTAGATCTCTCTCATTCTCTGTCTATTGAAGTTCTGCACCTTCTCATGAGTAGTCAAGCTTGGGCCTTCTTGCACTTGCACTCATTCTCATAAACATACATTCTGAAGCATTGAAATTCATTATCTACTTTTCTGACTACTCATGCAGACTATCTTCCTAAAGCTCTCTACCATTGTTCTCGTCATTTACGTTCTTCACAATCTTTGCATCATCTTCAAACATATTCAGAAATTAAGTTACAGACTCTGGAAGGTTATTTGCATATACAAAGAATAAAAGTGGCCCTAAAACTGACCCCTGTGGAACTCCACTACTAACCTTTCTCCAGTCACACAATGAATGTCTTTCTCTAACCCTTTGTTCCCTTCCTTTTAAGTTAGTTTTAATCCATACCAACACATTTCCACCTATTTTTGCCATTATTTTCAGCTTCTTAATAATTCTCCCACTTGGGGCCATATCAAATGCCTTCTGAAAATCTAAGAATATGCAATCCGCCCAGCCCTCACTTTCTTGTAACATATTGCTTACTTCATCATAGAATTTTATTGAGTTTGTTACTGTCGATCTGCCTTCTCTGAAGCCATGTTGTCTCACTTACAAAATGTTGAAGGATCCCAAGCGAAGAGAGATGCGCTTTCTTAGTAGTTTCTCTACAACTTTGTAAACTGTGCTTGTCATGAAAACAGACCTAAAGTTTAAAGCTGTATCTCTCCTTCCCTTTTTGAAAATATGTACCACGTTCACTTGTTTCCAGCATCTTGGAATCTCCCCAGATTCCATCAAATTTTCAAATATGATGCAGAATGAGATCAATGTTGGTTTAGTTCATTTCTTAAATACGTAAGGGGATACGTCATTAGGACCTGTAGGTTTATGAACCTCTAATTTCATCAACACTGTGCATACCTATGTAGCTGAAAAGATGATGTTGTCTAATACTGGACCTTGATCTCTTTTCTCTGCAATCTGAATGGGTGGGGTAGCTTCTAATGTACATACTGACTAAAACTCCTTGTTCGATTCTTCACAGATCTCTTCATCTGTCTCAATTATGCTTTCATCTGCCCTCTTTAATTATAAAACCTGTTCTTTGACCTTAACTTTTCCTTGTACAAAGCTGTGGAAATCTTTGGGATTTTCTTTAGCTTTCCTGGTAATATCCCTTTCATATTCTCTCTCTGCCTCTTTTTTTACTTAGGTAATCATTTTTTGCTCTTTGTTAGTCTGCAAGGCATTTATATTTTCACTCCTATACCTATTCAAGCATTTATCTCTCCACTCCTTAGCTCTCTTACACTCATTATTGAACCATTTCTCTCTGGCATGAATATCTCCTACAATGGTGGATGGTATGCAACAAGTAACTATTTTCCAATATTCCTCACAATAGATTCCGTACATCTATTGTACAGTTTTGTCATTAAATAAGGTCATCCAGTCAAAAATTACAAAATGATAATTTATTTTGTTGTAATCTCCCTTCGGATAGTTCATTTTCATATCCTTTTCAGTGCCCCTACTTTCAGGCAGAACATATTCGATGATATACTACATCAACAATACAAAGTGGTCACTTTTTCTGGTTGATGGTTCATACTCAATTTTGTCAATAACCAGCACATTATTTGTGAATACCAGATCGAGCAGTGGTAGCTCATCCCCACCCCTGGTCCTCGTTGGTTCCAGTACATGTTGGTGTAGGAAATTTCTTATTACACAATCTAGGATATCTTCCCCAAATGAATCCTCCCCACTGTGCAGGTCAAGATTAGTCCAATCTATGATTAAAATCTCCCATACCTAAACTCCTACGCTTTCTCTCCCGTGCAATGCTAGCAACTGAGTTTATAACTTCGATTGTACCTATATGACTTTCCTCGTAAGCTTCTAGCCTTTGTTGATTCCTTGGCAGGTTAAATATAACAGCTATTATACTGCTTTTTGAAAAAGTATTTATTCAAGCAACAAGAACTTCCCTGAACTAATTTTTCATAGCAAAGTTTATTTTTTCAATCTGCAACCTTTCCATTATGAGCAATGCTATCCCTCCCCTAGTCCTCTCATATCTTTCAACCCTTAATATTCTGAAGCCCTTAGGAAAAACTATGACACTGCTTTTGTCTTCACGTAACTTTGTCTCTGTAACTGCTACTGTGTCTGCCTTGTTGTTGTGAATCCTATTGTTTAATTCTACTGCCTTGCCATCTACCTGATCAGCATTTGTGTACAGCACTCTTAATGATGCTGCATCCCCTGATCTCCTAATATTATTTTCTTTATCAACCCTTTGGCTGGAAGAACCCTTAACCTAAATTTTTCTAATTTTCTTCATTTCTTTCTTCATTTAGCATATCATCTTCTCGCAACATGCTTAGAATAGTGCTTGCACATCTTGGATGCTTCTTCTGACACTTATCTCCTTGATAGGTTTGAATGAAAGGCAGTCAGACTCGTCAGTGATCCT
>JAXCGZ010013210.1:130000-150000 GCA_037179515.1 Halocaridina rubra
CCAGCTGAGTATGATCCCACGCAGGAATCATCATGCAGAGATAAGAAGTTATATGCTAGTGAATCTCGTGCTGTGAAACAAATGCAAAGTACAGATTATAAAGCATCTCTGGAAGAAATGTCGAAGGAAGCACAGAGAATCATACCTCACCCTCCTCATCCCCGCCCCCATGTGGGAAAGGTGCCCAGCATTAAGAATTGTCCCATACATTTTGACTCAGGGACAAATTTGCTGAAACATCGTTCACGAAGGCTGAGAAACGTCAAATGGAGAGACAAGCGGTCAAATGGGGAGGAAATTCCTGTGCGATTCACGAAGTACTTCACCGTGCATAGGACTGTGAGTGAGATGTGAATCGGCGACCTTATGAGAGGTCAGAGGGAGAACCAAAGCACCCTGAAGAAAGGAAAACCCCCTCCCCCAGTACCAAAGGCAGTGACGTCCTTCAGGCAGCATCCCAAAATAGCTAAGTACTTGTAATTTTTATGCAGTGAGTAATGGGGGTACAATTCAAAGAAATTGAGGTTGGATGACTCCTCCATTTTGCTTTGTAGACATGCTTTCACACAGCCACCCCTCATATAAGAGGGAATATGGCTTTAGTAAATTAATAGAAGTATAATTTCTGTACCCATTACTAAACTAGATTATTTGTAATAATAGCTATAAGCAATGATAAACTCGTTTTTGTTATAATTAAAATAGTATAATGAGTAATTGCGTTTGAATGGTGTTCAATTATTTTTTTTTATTACCTAGGTTAAGCATTGAATAGGCAAAGGTATTGATCGATTTGAAAAAAATTAATATACATGTGAAATTATTTGTTATATTTCCAAAGCGGAGGTAGAGTAATTTAAGTCACTGAGTGTCGCTCGCAGGAGTGAGTATTCAAGAATAAAATAAAAGCAGTAATGTGTTTTCTATACTCCGAAATGTGCATAAAAATCACCTTAAGAACCAAACTTGAATCTGCTTTTAGAGTTTTTCTTTTGTCACAGGTGATGTCGCGGCTGGCGAAATAGTTTACAAGAAAGAAAACGCGGGAAAGACTAATCTCTCAGCTTCGTTATTATAAAGTAATTGTAATTGTAATGATCAGTTACTCATAATATACGTGTATGTTAAATCCATTGAAGAATCAGAGAGTTTTGCGATGTTACATTTTTTTATGATTGTGACGCCAGGACGGGACAAAAAAATAAAATAAAATAAAACAGCCCCCACCGAACCTGGGCACGAACAAACAAACAAGCAAACACACAAACATTTATATCCATTTTGTACAATGGTTATTCAACATTAATAGTAACTTATAAGTAGACATGTAATTAAACTAATAAATAAGAGGGTAATACATATAGTTGAATTAAATGTAGCTTTTATAGAAAATAATAATGCTGTAATAAAAATTTTAACGATAATGTTAATAATAAAGTAGTAAGTATGCCACTAGATACAGGATCATTAATATTGGCATCATTTCCATATTTGTTTCCTTACAATGAGAATAATTAGTTCTTAATGAGCAGCAACTATTTGTCCAAAAGAAAACTATATAGTTTGCCTTTGAAAGCTGTGAGGGAGGATGCATTTTTAAGATGCTCTGAAATATTATTCCTGAGTGTTTGCCCTTTAATAGTGATCATCTTTGAACCTGCTTCAGTGTTTGTTCTGTGAATAAAGAGCTCACTGCTCTGTCTTGTGTTGGTTCCCCTTATATCCCTAACTGTTTTTAAATCAAATAGCCAGCTAGGATAATGATGGTCCAAAATTTTGAATACAAAAACATAAATAGCATAAGCGACCTTGTTTTCTGCCCGCAGCCACCCAAGTTTATTGAGAGCTGGTGTGATGTGGTCATATTTTCTTATTCCTCCCAGGGCAACTCGAGCTGCAAAATTAATAAGCTTCTGTATTCTGTTTATCTGAGTCTTAGTGGTAGCTCCCTAAACAGTTGTGCAGTAATTAATGTGACTTAGAGCTAGAGATTCAACAACGGTTATCCGTGTGGTAGTCTCAGAATTGTCTTTTATACGTGATAGGTACATTAATGTTCTTGTAACCCTTTTGCATACTTTATCTATGTGGGAATCAAACAACATGTGGTTATCAAAGTGAATTCCTAGGTTTTTGACTGTTTTGCTAGGTGTGATAATATTGTCGCAAAAATTAATTGTTGTGTTTTCTGGAATTTGTGCTATGTGGAACCTTGAACCAAAAAACATGCATTGTGTTTTACTTTCGTTAAGTAACAGCCAAATTTCTTGAAAATAGGGTTTAATTTTGGGCAGAGTGTTTTCTGCTCTTAAACTTAGCTCTGGGAGATTATTAATATCACCACTAAGGAGTAGTTGAGTGTCATCTGCATATTGTACGAGTAGACAGTCAGAAATGAAAGAAGATAGATCATTTACGTAAATGGAGAAGAGGATAGGACCAAGTACTGATCCCTGTGGAACACCAAATGATACATTTTTTGGCACAGAGATAATGTTGTTAAGACGTATAGACTGTTTACGATTAGATAGATACTCGCTAAACCAGCTCGGATCAATATTTAAGTTATTACATTTACTTAAAAGAATTTCATGGTTTACACTGTCGAAGGCTTTTGATAAGTCCAATAATACAAGCAGAGATATTTTTTTCATATCTATATTATTATAGATACTATTTGTAAGTTTGAGCAGTGCAGTCTGAAACCATGTTGGTTAATAGATAATAGTCTATTTGACTCTAAATATGACATAAGTTGGCATGCAACAATTGTTTCTAATATTTTAGAGAAAATGGGTAGCAGGGAAATGGGACGATAGTTTGTCACATCTTCTCTGTCCCCCTTTTTATGCAGAGGTATTACATGTGATATTTTCCAAGAGTCAGGAAACTTTATAGTAACAATGGAAGTGTTCATAATAGTTAGAATATAGGATGCAATCATGGGTAGAGCATCTTTGATGGACTGAAATGGTATGCCATCTGAACCATAAGAGCCAGAGTTTTTTAGGCTCTTTATGGTAAAAATTAGGGTAGCACAATCTATAGGATTTATCTTGAAGTACTCTCTTGTGTTTACATTGGAAGAATTGTCATTTAAGCAATTACTCATATTCACTGAGTTGATGTTTTCTTGAGTTTTTTCATATGTATTTTTGCCAACGTTAGCAACATAGTTATTAAAGATTTCCGCTTTGTCTTTCAACCCCGTAATATTTTCAAAACTTTCTGAGGTACTCTTTTCATTTGGTATCATGCTTTTTATCACTTTCCATGTTGCTACTGTATCATGTCTAGAGTCATTAAATTGTTTTTTGTAAAAGTCTTTTTACTTACTTTGATGAGAGATCTGACACGTTTCTTTTCTGTTATATAGCGTTCTCGGCGAGTCATATCATATCTATTCATTTTTAGCTCTTTTTGTATTTGATTTCTGATTTGCATTGCCTCTTTGATGTCATTAGTTAGCCAGGGGGCTGAGGGGCGGGTTATTTTTCTTGTTATAATGGGTGCACAACTATCTAAGCATTCAAGGAAGACTTTTGTTAGAATCTCAACCTGCAAATCGACGTTATCTGTGAACTTAATTCTGTTAAGTACATTTGTGTTGTTGATTAATGTTTCACAAAAGATAACAGGGGAGTAATTTTTTAGACACCGGAATGTCTTGAAGAGAGGCTTCCTTTTGGGCTTGTTTATGTTTAGCATAGCAATGTTCAGCTCGTGGTCTGCAATTGGGCAGGGAACTATGTCCCAATAGGGTATACTTTCCACTTTATTTGTTATTGTCAGATCTATAACAGTCCTAGAATTCAGGGTTATGCGGGTCGGTTTTGTCACTATTTGTGTTAACTTCACAGTGTTGATCACCCTTTTCATTTTGTTATCTGCTGAGAGCAAGTCATCATTAAAGTCACCAAGTATGTATATGGGTTTATGGCATACACAGATATTTCTGAATGTTTCTAGCAGATGATTGGATGAACTGGTAGGTGCTTTAGGGTGACGGTAAACACACCCTACAATGAAAGATGGAAGTTTCTGATAATGCACAGTGATCCACAAATCTTTGAGCTCCTCAGTTTTTTCGAAACCTGTGGTTATTTCTGATGCACTAGGATATTTTCTAACATAAATACAGACCCCACCCCCTCGGCCATGGTCATTGCAAAATATCTTAAGCTCTGGGATATTCACATATTTATTTTCAGTTGTAGGCGGAAGCCAAGTTTCACTTACACAGAGGATGTCTATGTTGTAGTCTTTTGTGAGCATTATTATTTCCTCAAAATGAGAGAACATAAGAACATAAGAATAGAGGACACTGCAACATGCCTACTGGCACACACGAGGCAGCTCCATTTTTGAATTGTATTTTCAGCATGTCTAACCTATTCTATTCTACTCTACTTATTTATTCTATTTTTCTTTTTATGATTTTTCTAACAAGCACTAACCTATTCATACCCACCCTACCTCTGTCATATGTCTATCTAATCTACATTTGAAGGTGTCTAAGGTATTGGCATTTACTATCCTACTAGGAAGCTTGTTCCATGCATCAGCTACTCTATTACCAAACCAATTTTTACCAATTTCCCTTCTGAACCTAAATTTATCAAGCTTAAATCCATTATTACGAGTTCTGGTTTGATCATGAATTTTTAAAACTTTATTAATATCTCCCTTGTTAATCCCTTTAAACCATTTATACACTTCAGTCATATCCCCCCTAACTCTTCGCCTTTCTAGAGAATGTAGATTAAGTTTTTTTAATCTGTCCTCATATGGTAGATTTCTGATATTGTGTATCATCTTGGTCATTCTTCGCTGCACCCTCTCCAAGGATTCAATTTCCATTCTATAATAGGGTGACCAGAATTGCACAGCATAATCTAAATGGGGCCTAACTAATGCAAGATAGAGCTGCAAAATAACTTTTTCCGTCCTATTGCTAACGCTTCTTGAGATAAATCCTAAAATTCTGTTTGCTTTATTTCTGACTGCTGTGCATTGCTCTCTTGGCTTAAGACTACTACTCACAAGAACTCCCAAATCCCTTTCACACTGAGAACTCATGAGTTCATGGTTATTTAGCTTATAACTAGTATTGTCTTTTATAGTACCCATTTTAACTACTTTACATTTTTCAACATTAAATTCCATTTGCCATTTGTCCGACCATTCAGATAATCTATTTAGATCTTCCTGTAAAGCATGAATGTCTTCTTTTCCATTTATAGTTCTACCTATTTTAGTGTCGTCTGCGAATTTACTTAGGTTACTACTGATATCCGAATCCAGATCATTTAGATATACGATGAATAATAGGGGACCCAGTACCGAGCCTTGTGGTACCCCGCTAGTAACCGAGCCCCGCTCTGATTTCTCTCCATTTATGCAAACCCTCTGTTTTCTGTCTTTTAACCATTGTTTGATCCATCTGAGAACAGCTCCTCCTATACCATGAGCTTCCAGCTTTTTAACTAATCTTTTGTGAGGAACTCTATCAAAAGCTTTGCTAAAATCTAGATATATTGTATCATATTCTTTGCCACAATCTACTGCCTCGTAAACTTCTGAATAAAAAGACAGTAAGTTTGTAAGGCACGAAAAACCCTTAAGAAACCCGTGTTGTGAAAGTTTTATCAGTCTGTGTAATTCTAGATGTGCCCTTATTTTATTTGCAATTATGGATTCTAGAATCTTACCCACTTTTGACGTTAAACTTACCGGCCTATAATTATTCTTTTTAACTCGTTCTCCTTTTTTAAATATTGGTACCACATCTGCCAATTTCCACTCCATGGGTACCGATCCTAATTTTACTGAATTATTAAATAATGCAGTTAGTGGACAACTAAGCTCTTCCTTGCATTCCTTTAATATTCTAGCATATATTCCATCAGGTCCCGGAGATTTATGAGCCTTTAATTTATCTATTTCTTTTATTACCTCCTCTCTCGTAATATTTATTGAACTAAGTATTTTATCGGGACTGTCTCTGTAAATGGATTCTACTTCCGGAATATTTTCCAAGTTTTCATTGGTAAATACAGATAAGAAATAATCATTTAAACATGTACACATCACTTTATCGTCATCTGTGATATGGCCATTGGCTACTTCAATTGGTCCGACTTTTTCCTTAAATTTTGTTTGATAATGTTGATAAAACCCTTTAGGATTTTCTTTAGCTTCTCCTGCTATTCTAACTTCGTATTTTCTTTTCGACTCTCTAACTATCTTTTTAACTTCCCTGTTTAACTTTATATATTGCTGCCTCACATGCTCTTCACCTCTTTTTAGTTTCTTGTGTATTCCTCTTTTAATACCTATAAGATTCTTTATTCTATTGTTCATCCATTTAGGGTCATTTTTTCTTGATATGCAATGTTTCATGGGAATATAGTCTTTCTGACTATTCTTAAGAGTCATGACAAAATTGTTATATTCCTCATCCAAATTTATATTAACTGACGGACTGCTGTTCTTTCCTGTGAGAGAATTTAATGTATTGATCTTATCTTGTGATAATCCTTGGCATGTGGTACTCAAATTTCGGGGTAATCCGCTACCTGCGACCTGACCTGCTGGATTAACTACCCACATCTGTACCCCAGAAATCCCTTCCCATACCTCATTAGATAATTTAGTTTATAAGCCCTCAAAATCTCCTGCTCTAAAGTTTGGAACAATATTCTTATTTTCCTTTATAGTTTCCTTGAAAATTATGTTAAATCTAATGGAATCATGGTCACTGTTGCCCAATTTTTCACCAACTTCTAAATTTGTGACCATATTCTCTCTATTACTAAGAACTAAATCTAGTGTATTCACCCCCCGTGTTGCTTCATGTACATGCTGAGAAAGGAAATTGTCTTCTACTACTTCCAAAAACTCCTTAGAGCTACTATCACCTGTTATGATTTCCCAGTTAATATGTCTAAAATTAAAATCGCCTACAATGCAAACTCTATTTGACCTGCTCACTTTAGAAATTTCATCGTATATAACTTGCCACTCTATATTATCTAGCTCCCAAAGGCGGACGCCTTCAAATACTTCGGCTCCTACGTAACGAAGGATGGAGACCTAGAGAGAGAGATTGATCATAGGCTCCAGGTTGCGTGGAACAGCTGAAAGAGAACATCAGGGGTGCTATGTGACAAGAAAATCAGTGCTAGAGTGAAAGGAAAAGTGTACAAGTCAGTTGTGAGACCAGCGTTGCTGTACAGAGCGGAGACGTGGCCGGTGAAAAAGGTTCAAGAAAGGAAGATAGATGTCGCAGAAATGAGAATGCTGAGGTGGATGTGTGGGGTGACGAGGGAGGACAGGATACGAAATGACCGGATCAGAGGTACAGTGAAGGTGGTGGAGGCGTCGGCGAAAGCGCAGGAGAGGAGATTACAGTGGTTCGGTCATGTGAAGAGGAGAGAAGAAGACTACGTGGGTGTGAGAGTGATGGAGATGGACGTGGAGGGCAGACGTAGACGAGGAAGACCTAAACTACGGTGGAAGGACCGATTGAAGGAGGATCTCAGAGAGAGACAGCTGGAGGAGGAGCAAGTGATGGACCGGAACCAGTGGAGACGACTAGTGAAGAGATGCGACCCCATATGAAAATGGGAACGCAAATAGAGGAAGAAGAAGAAGAAGTGGTCTGTAGACTACTCCTACAACTAGACTTTCTATATTATTTTTAATTTCAACCCATAAGGTTTCTGAATTTAGATTTGTCTTAATTCCAGACTTAATGCAGCTTCTGAGGCTATCTTTAATATACATAATTACCCCTCCCCCTCTTCTATCTGCACTACGATCAGCATTATAAAGTTTATATCCTGTAATTATGTACTCAGCTTTAAGGTGTTTGCTTTCTAAATTAATCCAACTTTCACTAATGCATATTATATCCGGTCTCTCACTACATACTATGGCTCTCAGTTCTTCTATCTTGTTACCTAAACTACGGCTATTTGTATAATATACTTTTAAACTTTCTCTAGCTTTACCCTTCTTGTTAATACTTGTTTATGTAACAAATGGTTCTTATCCTTAGACTCCCAGTTATTTGACCCACTATTTACTGAACCCTTACTGACTAATTTCTCTGCACAAGTATTATTCATTTCATTATTTGTGTCTAACAAAACCCCCCTACCTCTCTGTCTATCATACCAGCCAATACCAAGACACCTGAATTAGAGAGAGCAGGGACTGAGCGTTCACATGTACTAATGTTATATACTTACCATGTTTCATTAGGGTGGTATCCATAGTCATAGTTGTAGTTTGTTCTTGGGTTAGTCCATGACTTGTTTCGACTGTGTGATTCTTCTGGGAATTCATCATTGTAGCGTGTTGTGGGGTTAGCCCATGGATCCTGGTGTCTGTACCTGAAGTAAAAAGTAACACAGATGGAGAGTGTAATGACTAGTCGGAAGTGAAGGGATAATAAGAGGTGTGTAATGAATATCCAAGAATATTCAGTGTTGATGAAGGCATGAAATATAACCGTAACTGAAGGAAGACTTAACATCGAACTGTCCTGGACAGTCCTATTCAAGTTTAAAAATCCTTCAGCTGTAGTATCGCAACGGGCGGATGTGCCAGGGACCAACCTACTACATGTATATATTAAGATTAATGCAGTTCAGTATAAGGGGATATTATTTTGTTAATGTTTTGTGCAGTCGGGGAGAGAAGATAGAGTAGCCGGTGCCCTGAGAGGGGGGTATTGGTAGTACTCTACCACGCCGTTGATGGGAGTATAGAGGGGACCTAGGACTTTTGTCAGAGACAGGCCGAGGAGACTAGAGGAGTGGCTTCGAGAGGACACCCATCACAACACTCCTTCAGAGTGATGGGGGGAAAATGTGCTCAATGAGTGGGGGAGTGAATGGGGGAAGGCACCAGCAGAGAATGGGTGAGCTAAAGCAGTGGATGGAAGAGAGAGCAAGAAGGGGAGGTAGAGTGAGTGTATATGACTGCCTTTGCGTTATATAGGGGGGTGCTTGGGGGTGGATTCGAGAGACACTTGTCGAAGAGCAGGATGGGGGAAATTATAAGAGATATATAGGTTATGACATTGAAAGTGTTAGATGTTTTGAGAGTCAGTGTAGTACCATCCCTCCTGCTAGGATATGGCCGAGTTGCAGTCTTAAGTGGGGGAGCAAGCCCACCATGTTTTCATTGGTCCCTTGCTCCACCCATAGGATGGTTGTGTCATTTTCGAGATTCCAAGAGAGATCATAACTGATAATGAATGCGAATCTATGAATTATTTTTTTTCTCAAGCTGAAGTATATAAAGTATATATATGGAAAAGAAGACATTCATGCTTTACAGGAAGATCTAAATAGATTATCTGAATGGTCGGACAAATGGCAAATGGAATTTAATGTTGAAAAATGTAAAGTAGTTAAAATGGGTACTATAAAAGACAATACTAGTTATAAGCTAAATAACCATGAAATCATGAGTTCTCAGTGTGAAAGGGATTTGGGAGTTCTTGTGAGTAGTAGTCTTAAGCCAAGAGAGCAATGCACAGCAGTCAGAAATAAAGCAAACAGAATTTTAGGATTTATCTCAAGAAGCGTCAGCAATAGGACGGAAAAAGTTATTTTGCAGCTCTATCTTGCATTAGTTAGGCCCCATTTAGATTATGCTGTGCAATTCTGGTCACCCTATTATAGAATGGAAATTGAATCCTTGGAGAGGGTGCAGCGAAGAAGGACCAAGATGATACACAATATCAGAAATCTACCATATGAGGACAGATTAAAAAAAACTTAATCTACATTCTCTAGAGAGGCGAAGAGTTAGGGGGGATATGATTGAAGTGTATAAATGGTTTAAAGGGATTAACAAGGGAGATATTAATAAAGTTTTAAAAATTCATGATCAAACCAGAACTCGTAATAATGGATTTAAGCTTGATAAATTTAGGTTCAGAAGGGAAATTGGTAAAAATTGGTTTGGTAATAGAGTAGCTGATGCATGGAACAAGCTTCCTAGTATGATAGTAAATGCCAATACCTTAGACACCTTCAAATGTAGATTAGATAGACATATGACAGAGGTAGGGTGGGTATGAATAGGTTAGTGCTTATTAGAAAAATCATAAAAAGAAAAATAGAATAAATAAGTAGAGTAGAATAGAATAGGTTAGACATGCTGAAAATACAATTCAAAAATGGAGCTGCCTCGTTCTTATGTTCTTATGTTCTTATGTATTCTTTCAGCATTTGTATTAGCGACATTAGGCTCTAATTTCCGGCCTTAGAATCTACTTCAGGCTATGTTCATATTTTTCAGCTATTGAAGGAAGATGCGCCTCATTTGAGGAGGGGCGTGAGTTATGGTCATAGTATAGGACCACCTCAAAAGTTGCATGAAAGCGGGCGGGAGGGGTGCCGGTTGATCTGGTTGATACATCAACGCCCTCCCTTTGTCAGGCCAGTCTCCAGTTAAAAGGAGGATTCGTGGTACGTGTTACAACCCAGACCTACCTCAAAGTTGTCAGGCAAAGGTCCCAGGGAATTATAGAGATCAGATTGCAAGACCTAGCAATGATGACCCAGCAAGGGACTGGGGAAAGTAAAAATCCCTATACGTATAGTAATTTTAGTGAAGAAAAAAGAAAGAAAGGTATGGAAAATCTCTTATTTGTTAAATCACATAGTATTTACCCCCACGTATTAGAACTGATAAAAAATGGGGAAGAAAATCTCCCCACCGTTTTTGACCGATTTGCGAAGACAAAATCTTGTACTTTTATTTTACTTTCTTTTTTCTAGTTTTAAGATAATTTTAAGCGAAAAAACCTCAGAGTCTCCCTTAGATGTAAGTTTATTAGAATAAGTGTCATTGTTAATTGTACATGTTGAATTCTATTTTTTTTCTCTTTTTTAACATGTGTTAAATTTTACAATTTGCAAAAATCATATATAAGTTGTTTTCTGCTTAAATATTATCATTGTTTTAAGTCATGATTTTATCTTTGTGTTCATTGAGTTTGCAGAAAAATCAACTCCTCATATAGTTCTTAGGTTGAGGGGTGGTATGTAGATCTTTGTGAAGATAGATCATAGACGAATGTGTTTTATATTATGTTCATTTAATTCTCCTATCAGTTTGTCCTTGAATAGTAATAATATATTGTTATTGTGAATGTTTTTAACTCTTTTCACAACATGGCAAATGTTTTGTACTTGCATGTATCATGTCCAAATGTATTGTGTACTGCTTGATAAATGAAATAGCTTAATTAGCTTTGTTCTTAAATAATTTTGCCAATGCTTACTAGCTATATATTGCAATTGTGAATACCTAATTCTGAATTTTTTAATTCAATTGCAATGCTTATTATAAAGAACATATTTTTCTTTGTCAGCTTTTTGCATAGTAATTTTGATATTACTGTAATCTATTTAGATAATTGTATGAGATTGTAATAGTTTCATAAGTTAGTTTTTTTAGATAGTTCTGGCCCATTTTTGTAAAATAAAGATAGTTAGAAAATTATAAGGCTCTCATGGAAGTAGATATGCTTAGTCCAAAATATTGGAGATATTTCAGTTTGGTGGTGGGGAGTGTCGTAAGGCATATTATAGATGCCTATAGCCTCACACTGCATTTCATAGATGCCTATAATTGCCAGATGGCAGTGATGCACTCGATACCCACCAACATCCACGTCTGGCAACAGAGCCCAGTTAGTTAGAGATCAGACCTTGCCAGGGGCAGAAGTCACGTCCACAACTTAGCAGTCTCCCCCTTGGGGGTGGGAATCGATAGTGACAGGAACTGTAGGAATTGGAGCTCTGAGGAATTAATTGTTTGTCCAAATAAATACCTATAAAGAAGATGCTTATCTGTTATCACTGACCACACTACCAATAAATAAGATATTATAATCCAGGTGAGAAGAACAGTCAGAGAGTGAGAACTACAACACCACAATAATAATTATTATTATTATTATTATTATTATTATTATTATTATTATTATTATTATTATTATTATTATTATTATTATTATTTTTTTATTATTATTATTATTATTATTATTATTATTATTATTATTATTATTATTATTGTTATTATTATTGTTATTATTATTATTATTATTATTATTATTATTATTATTACTATTATTATTATTATTATTATTATTATTTTTACAATAATCATTCATCTTCCTAGGTTTGTGGGGTCAACAGAATTCTCCACCGGTCTGTGGGCGGGAGTGGAACTTGAAACGCCTTCAGGTCGTCACAACGGCACCGTTAAAGGAGTCATGTACTTCAGATGCGCAAATAACTATGGTATTTCTAAAGTACATTTATTAATATTCTAACAATATCTTAATCTATAGTAAATATCTGTAATGTTTGTCAAGCAAGATGTCATATTCCACTGAAACCAGCAGGAATACCACAACAATAATAATAACAAGGGAATGTAGTAGTGGGGAGGCAGATTCTCGACCCTCTGCAGTTGCTTCTGGTCAGAAATAATGTTATGAGGGCATCATTATCAGACCCAGCCCCCGACCCCTCTTAAACACCTCCTACGTTATGCATGAGATATAATGCTGTTTCCCTCATCAACAGTGATATCTCTTTTACTTCCCTACAACAAATTGGTCTGTTACCTGTGTTACAAGCCAATAATAAATATTCGTTTTTTTAAGGTATATTATAATATTTATTTATTAATACGTACGATGCATAGACTGCATTGAAAGTAATACTAATTACGTAAAACTAATTCATGCATAACATCAAGTGAATAATATTTTTAAAAATTTCTCTTAAATATTGCAGCAATGAAAATCCTATGTGGAGGATTCTAAGTTTGTTGTCATTATTTTTTCACACACAATGCATACGTATCTGATACAATATAAACAATATTTTGAAATATTTTAGCACTATTGAAAATACTGGAAAAGTTTGAATGCATTTTATATACTTCTTAATGGGGCTTATGCATTATTAGGATCAAAATAAAATAATACATCTAAAATCATCTGAACAAAGTGACTTGTAAAAGAGCCTAAGCTAATCTAATCAAATATTTTTCCAGGCATCTTTGTTCCCGTCAATAGACTGACCAAAATTCCCAACGTCAGCGGTGGACGACAAGGCCGCTCAACATCAGTTGCCCAGAGACAGAGGGCTAAAGCCGCGGCAAGACGTTCCATTTCACTTCCACCTGGAAGAGTTAACCATGGACGAGTAGACGTCTCAAAAGTTTCTTCCAGAGTGGCACAAGGTAGTTTATAATGAAAGTACCTTCTACACACACAAACACCCACCTTGCTACTCAAACACACACACATAAACAAACTGGAGAACGTAATAGACAATATGCAAAGCTGGTGACAGAGATATGTAATCTCAGTTATGAGGAGGGGTTTGGAGTTAGGCTTGCAATCAATCAGTGATAGAAAAAATAGGGACGAAACAGTTATTGCTTTAAATTCCTCATTGGTTCTGATAGAGTAAATAGGGAGCGATACTTTCATATTGGTGGCTCTAGAACTAGAGACCATAACGTGAAGATTCGTAGAAAAGTTTCTGGGCAGGATGTGAGGAAATTACTATTTTTTACTGGAAGAACTTTTGATAATAGGCATTTGCTAGGTGAGGAAACAGTAAATACTAAATGTATTCATAGCTTTAAGGATGGATATGATATGTTGCAGTGAGTAAGAAAGTGAGAACAATCAGGAGTAAGGGAATTATAAGAATAAGGCTCTTTCCCGTTGGCATATTTAGGAAAATTTGGTAAATACACATACTCTCACACACACGGATGAAGAGATCTGCAAAGAATTGAACAAGGAGTTTCATTCAGTATTTACAGTAGAAAATACCCCACCCCCTCAGACTGCAGAGATAGAAGCTCATGGGCCGGTATTAGAGAACATCATCCTTTCAGCTACAGAGGTATGCAAAGCGTTGATGGAGTTAGATGTCCATAAACTACAGGTCCTGATGATATATCCTCCCATGTGCTTAAATATGCTCAAACTCATTATCAGTGGTACTAAGTATCATATTTAAAAAATCACTAGAGTCAAGGGAGATTCCAAGATGCTGAAAACAAGCGAACGTGATTCCTATCTTCAAAAAGGGAAGGAGGGATACGGCTCTAAACTATAGACCAGTTTCCTTGACCAGCATAGTTTGCAAAGTCATGGAGAAACTACGAAGGAAACATATCTCTTCGCTTGGAATCCTTCAACTTTTTGTCAGTGAGACAACATGGCTTCAGAGAAGGTAGATCAACAGCAACAAAGTTATTTTTTTCTCTTTTTAAGAGTGTGACACCGGGACAAGCAGAAACTGCCCTCATCAATAAAGGCCCAGGCACGAGAAAATACCAAGACGAAGGAAGAGAAAAAAGTTAAGGGCAAGGCAGAGATGAGGTAATGTCACACAAAGGAAAACGACAGACAGAAAAAAAAACATTTCAAAGTACAGAGGACCCAGAGATATGGAGGACTAAACAAACAAACAAACAAACAAACAAACAAACTTTATTTCCATTTCAATTTTATGGGTATTCGTCAGCCAGGGCAAGCCCCAACCCCCCACTGCGGTGTCTAACCACAGCAGTTCCTGCCAGTAAACAGCTTAAACTCTCGGTCTTGGACGGGAACTGAACTTTCGACCTCGTGAATGCGAAGCCAGCGCGTTATTACTGTACTAGCCAGCTCTTAGATGACGATAGGTCTGCTTCTTGAAGGATGAAAGGTCATAAGAATTAGGAAAGACAGAAGGAGGAAGAGAGTTCCAGAGTCTGGAGGTAGATGGGAAGAAGCGGTCGCTGCACCGACCAATCCGCGAGCTACAAATCTCCACACAGTATCTGTGAGATGAGGCCGCTTGGTGAGTGTTACACGGCCTTGGCAGTGGGGGAGGGATACAACTCGCCAACTCATCAGAGCAGCGATGGAAGTAGTAGCGATAGAAAAGCGAAATGGAAGATACCTTACGGCGAAGAGAGAGAGAATCCAGGTTAGAAGTAAGAGAAGGATCATTAGTGAGTCTGACTGCCTTAGATTCAACCCTATCAAGAAGATAAGTAAAGGAAGAAGCACCCCAGATGGGTGGGCAGTATTCTAAGTAGGGGCAGATAAGACCTTTGTAAATTTTAAGTAACTGCAATGTGGAAAAGTAATGACGAAAACGAAACAAAAACCCCAATTTTTTGGATGAAGATTTAGAAATTTGGATTACGTGATTCCTCTAAGACAAGTTAGAGGCTATATGGATTCCAAATATGTTGATAGATTTAAGAGGGTAAATTTCATTGGTTTCGAAGGCAAAAGGGTTATCAGGAGGAGAAGAAGATAAAGAGATAGCCAGAAACTGTGTCTTGGAAGCATTGAATTTGACTAAATTTTGAGTGCCCCATTCAGATACTCTCTGCAAATCGGAGTTGAGAGTAGAAGAAAGAGTGATACGAGATTGATTACAAGTAACAGATGAAGGTTGTGAAGAAAAGGCAAAGGAAAAGTGAAGGGTAGAATCATCAGCAAAGGCATGAAGAAGAGAGGAAGATAGGGATTGTAGAAGATCATTGATGAAGAGAAGGAAGAGAGTAGGTGAAAGAACAGAGCCCTGTGGAACACCACTAGTAACAGAGAAAGGACTAGATGTCGCGCCATCAACAACTACAGATATAGAACGGTCAGTAAGAAAACTGGAAATCAGAGAACAGAAAGAAGGGGAAAATGATGAGGTAAGCCGAATCTTACAGGAAAGAGAGGGCTGGGCACATTGCATATTCCTAGACTTCCAGAAAGCATTTGACACTGTTCCACATGGGAGACTTATTAAGAAGCTGAAAGCAATGGCAAGAATAGGTGGAAATGTCTTGGAAGGGATAAAAACTTACTTAGAAGGAAGGGAACAGGGGGTTAGAGTTAGACGCTCAGTGTCTGAATGGAGAAGAGTTGGTAGTGGAGTTCCACAGGGTTCATTTTTAGGGCCACTTTTGTTCCTTGTATATGTAAATGACCTACCAGAGTCTGTAAATTCATTCATGAATATGTTTGAGGGTGTTGCAAAGATTGTGAAGAAAGTAAGAAACGAGAACAATGGTGGAGAACTTCAGGAAGATCTAAATAGTCTGCATGAGTGGTCAGAAAAGTGGCAAATGAAATTCAATACTTCAAAATATAAGGTAATGAGAATGGGTACAAGTGCAAGAAGGCCCAAGCTTGACTACTCGGTGACAAGAGTACAACTTCAAGAGACAGAGAATGAGAGAGATGTAGGAGTAAACATACTGGCAGATTTGTCTCCAGAAATGCATATAAATGGCATAGTAAGGGCAGCATATGCTTTCTTAGCAAATGTAAGAGTAACCTTCAGGCACATGGACAAGGAAATGTTCAGAAATATTCATGTTACCTATGTGAGGCCAAAACTCGAATATGCAGCCCCCTTTTGGAATCCGCACTTGAAAAAGCACGTAGTTACGCTTGAAAAATTCAAAAACATGCCACGAAACTGGTGTCATAAATACGCAATCTCAGTATGATGACAGGCTGAGGGAATTAAACTTACCAACACTCGAAGCTAGAAGATTGAGGGGGGATATGGTGACAGTCTTTAAATTGCTTCATGTTTGTAATAGTGTGGATAGGGATCGATATTTTGATATGGCTGGCACTAGAACTGGAGGTCATAGTTTGAAGCTTCGTAAGAAAACTCCTATTGCAGGATGTAAGGAAGTACTTTTTCAGTGTAAGAGTAGTGGATAATTGGAATTCGCTAAGCGAGGAGGTAGTTAACGCTAACTCAATCCATAGTTTTAAGGACAAGTATGATAACTATCACTAAGTACAAAATGGAACCGATCAGGAGACGGGAAGGTACGAGCTTTGGGCTCTTTCCCGTAAGCACAATTAAGTAATCGCAATTAGGTAATCACACACACACACACACACACACACACACACACACACACACACACACAAACACCTGAATATAAACTACCCTCCTGGAGTCCACAATTGAAAAACATACATAAATTGGGACACCTTCAGACATTGCTGCAAAACTGATATCGTGTCTGTTTTTCCAGATTACGTTTTCTTTAAAAATAATCACAGAAAACAAAGAATTACATATGGAGTACTTCGCAATATTTTCTGTATTTAATGCGTACTTATGTCTTCTAATTTACAACACTAACTTCGTGCTGCCCACATATTGCTTAAATTTTGAACGATACGATAAAAACGTAACAACAATAATATGTAAGTAATCCGTACATTCTCCTGAGAATCAATTACCCCTCTGCTCAATTCTACTCCTACATTCTCTCTCTCTCTCTCTCTCTCTCTCTCTCTCTCTCTCTCTCTCTCTCTCTCTCTCTCTCTCTCTCTCTCTCTCTCTCTCTCTCTCTCTCTCTCTCTCTCTCTCTCTCTCTCTCTCTCTCTCTCTCTCTCTCTCTCTCTCTCTCTCTCTCTCTCTCTCTCTCTCTCCAGAGACAGCTAACACTTGAAGACTTTTATAGTCAGTTTGAAAATTTACCAAGACTCACCTAATGAAATCATATAAATTTGTGTTACATCCTCTTTAATACTTCTGTACGAAAATAGCTACAAGACGAAATAGCTTAATATATTAATTAAACGCAAAACAAAGGATAACTGCACAGCGGTGATGGACTGCATTGTCCGAGGTAACAGATCAGTCTTTTCTTATAAAATGTCACTGCTATTCATTAATTTATTTTATTTATTATTTTGCGAAATAGGTCTACTGACCTTTTATAGAAATATAAATAAAACTGAATTAAATAGACAAGAACTCTTTATATACCGAATAATTACAACGGTTCATAACATGAAGAACACGAATTATTGCGTCATCAGAACTAGTTATAACTTTAGTTACCATTTGTATAAACACAACAAATTTATCTGTCATCCTATAAAACGCATGTTTCTTTGCCATATATTCGTAACAAATCCAAAAAAAATTCACAACTGTAAGTAAATACTGTGTATGCATTAATATATAAACCGCATCGCTATAATAAACTTTAAACAGTTATCTGCCTCGTTTCTTTAGTGTACACCAACCACTAAATAAATATGTTTTCTTCTCTGACAGACATCCGCAACACAACCCGAAAAATCGGTGTGGGCGATCGTGTTTACGTGGATATGGGCATTGGCAATGGATCAACTCGTGCCGTGATGGGTGTGGTGAGGTACACTGGAGGAGTGCATTTTGCATCGGGTTATTGGATTGGTGTGGAACTGGACGCTCCTCGCGGCACCAACGATGGATCCGTAAATGGCAGCAGATATTTTGCTTGCCGTTCTGACTATGGTATATTTGCAGCCACGTCAAGAGTTATCAAGTAAGAAAATTGATATTTTTCAAACTATTAAGGGGTATAGAATTTGCTAGGCCCTACTGAATCTAGTATAGATAATGACATATATGAAGAAATAACAGGAAACTTTCCTTATTACGAGAAATTGTCATGGCATAAAAATGTAGTACTTATATTACATGAAAGGTTTCCCTTCTCTTCAACGCTACAATTCTCAAAATTTCAGAATAAGTGGTGAGCATAGTGCTGAAGATTGCACTGATGCTCCATATGAGCAAAGTTCCTTAAGCTACAGCCGTTATTCTCTCAGCTCTGGTCACGGCTCCCACAACAACATCCTTTCCAATGGACCCATGAGCCTTGGCTGTACTTCCACCAGGAACTACAACAGTCACGGACCTATGAGTCTTGGATCAAACACTGCCATGAACACAAGCTATAATGGCGCTATGTGTTCTAGTATGAATGATTCATGCGCTAAATGCCTTTCATCACAGCATCTACTGGACAGCTACGGCGAAGGTGCACTGAAGAGAGCACATTCCCTCAAAACAGCCATTTATCCACCCACATCCATGACGAGTTTAAATAGATCCTTCTCTGCCCGGTAAGCATTATATCACAGAGTAAACAATGAATACTTCTTGCCTTGGATAATGCAGGTTTTACATTGTATATATACACAAGTTCTTATAAACTTAGAACTTATATCTTAAATGGAGTTATTCATATTACTTAGTCCATGTGGCTATGAGCCAACAGATCCTAGTAAGAAGTGCAGTTTAATGCAGTCAGCGTACTGCTAAAAACATACACTATGTAATTATTTCTGTCAATTTATTTTCCAGTGTTTTGAATGCGTATTATTATGGCTTTTATTTTTATTTTTCAATCGTGCAGCTCCCACTCACAGTCAAAGCAAAGGTACACTTTCTTTAACCTTCCAAGGCTTAAGCATTTGCTGTACATACTGCCTTTAAGCCTTCTTAGTACAACCCATTACTCCTCTATTGTAGATAATTTATTTGTAAGCTGTTAATTTGCAAATCATTGATGCACCCTATAATTTAAGAACTTGTGCCGATTTTGATCAAACTTACAACTATGACTTTCCATGCAGTTTTCTACATATACTTATCAAATTTAACGTAGTCAAAACCCTAAAATTTACTAGTTATAAACCTTTCAAAAGTTGCATACATATTTCATTAACATCCAGGATTCCTCATGTGCTGTAAATGTTCATGACTCATCAACTTTACATTAAAGTATACAACTTATTTTGCTATGTATGTGTTAAATGTAACTACCCAGCTCCCCATCTTCATAGGTTTGGCAACTAATTTCCGAGATTAAGTTTGTAGTACAGTATTCATTACGTAGATTTCCTACCATAGGAGTAGACTTTAACACCTTTATGTAAAAATATCAAATATATATATATATATATATATATATATATATATATATATATATATATATATATATATATATATATATATATATATATATATATATATATATATCCTATAAACATTCCAAGAATATAACAAGACTACCTTATATTCTAAATATACGGCATACCCCAAGAAGGAACTTGATTTTTAATCTGTAATTTAAGT
>JAXCGZ010013210.1:152500-185000 GCA_037179515.1 Halocaridina rubra
AGTTTCAAAATCTCGTAAGGAGTTGTACATGAACAATTCAAACAGAAAATATATATATTCTTTTACTATCTCGAATTTAACTTATTTAAATTACTAAACAACAGAATTTCCTTCAGAACTGGGGGAAGTCCGCCATAAGACCGTTCTGTCTGTCCGCCCATACTTACGCACGGTGATGTACTTTTATTTTTACCACCCCTTTTATTTCATTATTCTTTCTGCTCTTATCCTGCCCAAGGTTTGCCTTCAGGGCTCCGGCTGACTAGCTTTTACGGGGGTTTGCGGATATGGGTGCTGTTTTCTCCCCCGTTCGTACTAGAAAAGCATAAATATTTCCTACTTGGATATCCAGTAATAATTCGTAGCGATCATTTGCCGTTGAAGTACGTGTATGCAAACCCACTAAATAACCAAAGGCTTTCCCGATGGCTGTTAAGACTTATGCAGTTTAATATACAGGGGTTTGAGTATGTACCCGGAAAAAGTAACAAAGTAGCAGATGCCCTGAGCAGGGGAGTGCGGGAAGCCCCCGCCCTGGCCATTACCCGTTCAATGAGGAACACGGGCCATCGGACTGTGGACACGAACCGTCCTGCAACTGCGGGAGCCGATCCCGATTCCGCACACACACTCCTTCAGAGTAGTGGGAAAAAACATCCTTATAAGGTACCTAAAAGCATGAATGGGGGGAGTAGAAGTGAGCGAGGATCGAGTGAAAATTGCGAGACTGAGCATGAAAGTGAGCGAGGACCGAGTGAAAATTGCGAGACTGAGCATGAGAATGAGCGAGCGAGTGTGAATGAGGGAGGGGAGGGTTTTTGTGGGTGGAATCGAGAGGAGCTCGTAAGGAAGCAGGACGAGGACGCATTGTGGGGAGAGGTAAAGAAACTCCTACAAGGAATAAATGGCGAAGTCCCTGTTAAAATTAGACGCCAAATAAAGTTATTCGTAACCGAAGGTGGAATCTTGTATAAGATGTTTAAGAGAAAAGACGAAGAGGGGGGATACGCGGCAGTACTCCCCGAGGAATTCCACCATCACGCCCTCTTTCTGTGTCACACGAATCCCACCGCTGCCACCACTGACGTAATGATTAATTACTACGTTATAGTTATTAGTACCAGACGAGTACAAGGTAAGAATGGACAAGCAGTGATTCCTTTATCTTAATTTATTCTAGAGTACAACACATCCGACGCCTCAATGCCCCCACCCTATGATTATCACAATGTCTGATCTATTCGTGCCCCTGGCAAAGTTCTAACTAACTGTGTCTGCCCTGGGTGGTTCTTGAAATACCCCCGGGGCAGGGCGTGGCTTGACATCCAATCCTGCCAATGAACTCGAGTGACATCTAGTCCTGCAAATCAACGCCAGGTTCGAAGTGGAGTCCGCCCCTATTTTGGGGTGGAGCTGTTTCAACAAACCTATAGAACGGAAAAGTTCCAGGTCAGAGCGTGGCTATTGGGTAACTCTCCAGGGCATGTACATACGTACGGGTTAATTGTTTGTGTTTCTTGTGGTTTAGGAATTGGCTAACTTCTTGGCCTTTCCCACCCTCCTCAGGCACTCCATGTCGGATGCCAAGTCTCATGGGTCCGGTCATATATCTCCTTGACACTTTCTACAAACATTGGCTGTACCGCAGAAAACAATTGGGAGAGTATTCCATTTCACGCTTGACTTCTAGCCTCACATGTTTCTCTTCACGCCTTGTGGTGTTTTCGAGGACCGAGGGTCCCTTATCCTGTAGGCCTCTTGGGGGTGCATGTAATAAAATATCTGTGCCCTCGACCAACCGTTACCCCTCAAGATTTGTTACAAGTTTCAGATTCTCGCTTCAGTATGACGGAAGTCATACGACATCCCTCCCAACCAAAACTGAAATATCTCTTATTTCAGTCGAAGCATGGGATAATTTTTCGAGAGCTCTTTAAGTAAGATTTTAAAGATTTCTTCAATACAAAAAGAACTATAACAAAAACGGGTATCAACGAATATAAAAAGTCTATCTCTGTGTATGCAATAATAAAAACAAAAAGTATATTTCATTAGCAACAGTAAAGAATGCATTTTGCTTAAGTTTCAAAATCTCGTAAGGAGTTGTACATGAACAATGCAAACAGAAAATATATATATTCTTTTACTATCTCGAATTTAACTTATTTAAATTACTAAACAACAGAATTTCCTTCAGAACGGGGGAAGTCCGCCATAAGACCGTTCTGTCTGTCAGCCCATACTTACGCACGGTGATGTACTTTTATTTTTACCACCCCTTTTATTTCATTATTCTTTCTGCTCTTATCCTGCCCAAGGTTTGCCTTCAGGGCTCCGGCTGACTAGCTTTTACGGGGGTTTGCGGATATGGGTGCTGTTTTCTCCCCCGTTCGTACTAGAAAAGCATAAATATTTCCTACTTGGAAATAATTCGTAGCGATCATTTGCCGTTGAAGTACGTGTATGCAAACCCACTAAATAACCAAAGGCTTTCCCGATGGCTGTTAAGACTTATGCAGTTTAATATACAGGGGTTTGAGTATGTACCCGGAAAAAGTAACAAAGTAGCAGATGCCCTGAGCAGGGGAGTGCGGGAAGCCCCCGCCCTGGCCATTACCCGTTCAATGAGGAACGCGGGCCATCGGACTGTGGACACGAACCGTCCTGCAACTGTGGGAGCCGATCCCGATTCCGCACACACACTCCTTCAGAGTAGTGGGAAAAAACATCCTTATAAGGTACCTAAAAGCATGAATGGGGGGAGTAGAAGTGAGCGAGGACCGAGTGAAAATTGCGAGACTGAGCATGAAAGTGAGCGAGGACCGAGTGAAAATTGCGAGACTGAGCATGAGAATGAGCGAGCGAGTGTGAATGAGGGAGGGGAGGGTTTTTGTGGGTGGAATCGAGAGGAGCTCGTAAGGAAGCAGGACGAGGACGCATTGTGGGGAGAGGTAAAGAAACTCCTACAAGGAATAAATGGCGAAGTCCCTGTTAAAATTAGACGCCAAATAAAGTTATTCGTAACCGAAGGTGGAATCTTGTATAAGATGTTTAAGAGAAAAGACGAAGAGGGGGGATACGCGGCAGTACTCCCCGAGGAATTCCACCATCACGCCCTCTTTCTGTGTCACACGAATCCCACCGCTGCCACCACTGACGTAATGATTAATTACTACGTTATAGTTATTAGTACCAGACGGGTACAAGGTAAGAATGGACAAGCAGTGATTCCTTTATCTTAATTTATTCTAGAGTACAACACATCCGACGCCTCAATGCCCCCACCCTATGATTATCACAATGTCTGATCTATTCGTGCCCCTGGCAAAGTTCTAACTAACTGTGTCTGCCCTGGGTGGTTCTTGAAATACCCCCGGGGCAGGGCGTGGCTTGACATCCAATCCTGCCAATGAACTCGAGTGACATCTAGTCCTGCAAATCAACGCCAGGTTCGAAGTGGAGTCCGCCCCTATTTTGGGGTGGAGCTGTTTCAACAAACCTATAGAACGGAAAAGTTCCAGGTCAGAGCGTGGCTATTGGGTAACTCTCCAGGGCATGTACATACGTACGGGTTAATTGTTTGTGTTTCTTGTGGTTTAGGAATTGGCTAACTTCTTGGCCTTTCCCACCCTCCTCAGGCACTCCATGTCGGATGCCAAGTCTCATGGGTCCGGTCATATATCTCCTTGACACTTTCTACAAACATTGGCTGTACCGCAGAAAACAATTGGGAGAGTATTCCATTTCACGCTTGACTTCTAGCCTCACATGTTTCTCTTCACGCCTTGTGGTGTTTTCGAGGACCGAGGGTCCCTTATCCTGTAGGCCTCTTGGGGGTGCATGTAATAAAATATCTGTGCCCTCGACCAACCGTTACCCCTCAAGATTTGTTGCAAGTTTCAGATTCTCGCTTCAGTATGACGGAAGTCATACGACAGTAGTAGTAGTAGTAGTAGTTGTAGTAGTAGCAGTACTAGTAGTAATATTGCTGTTGTTGCTATAACAATGATAATAATATTAATAACAACAGTAATAATAATAATAATAATAATTATTATTATTATTATTATTATTATTATTATTATTATTTTTATTATTATCATTTTTATTATTATTATCATTATTATTAGTAGTAGTAGTATTATTATTATTATTATTATTATTATTATCATTGTTATTATTATTATTATTTTTATCATCATCATCATCATTATTATTATTATTATTATTATTATTATTATTATTATTATTATTATTATTATTATTTTTATCATTATCATTATTATTATTATTATTATTATTATTATTATTATTATTATTATTATTGTCATAACTATTTCTTCCTTTTTCTATTATTATTTTATTATTATTATTATTATTATTATTATTATTATTATTATTATTATTATTATCATTATTATTATTATTATTATTTTTATTATTATTATTATTATTATTATTATTATTATTATTATTATTATTATTATTATTATTATCATTATTATTATTATTATTATTATTATTATTATTATTATTATTATTATTATTATTATTATAGGTGTAGTAATAGGAGAAACAGTAGCAATAGGCAAGTGAGTGCTCAAGAGGTTGACCAATGTGCTTCACAGTCAAAGAATCCTGAATAATATCAAGCTATTGATAAAGTGGTCCCTATTTTTTTTGTAATAGTAGTGGTAGTAGTAGTAGTAGTAGTAAAACTATAATTCGACTATGTCATTCTTTTGCAGGTGTTATTAAATATATCGGCTGTGTTGACTTTGAGCAAGGCGTGTGGTTGGGGATCGAGCTGCGGGCAGCGAAAGGCCGCCATGACGGCGTGGTCAAAGGGAAGCGATATTTCACTTGTAAACCTCGCCATGGTATCATGGTTCGTCCCAACAAAGTCTACGTACGAGGCATCAACGGCGCTAAACTTGTGAAGCCTGAGAACGAACTTGAAGAATAGGATTCTTACTTATAAATCTTAACTGTGTCTGAGTGTGGAAAATCAATTATTTTATTTTGCCTCTGTCAAAAGAATGGATGAGTGCTGTTGCTTAGAGGGAGTTTCCTCTTTACCGTGAATGTCTGGGACGAATCAGTCCTGCTAAAAGAGGTTAAAAAATGAGGAAAACTGGAGCAACAAAGGCAATCTTTAAGGAAAAATGAGATGAAGGAGCAAATGAGACCAATAGACCCTACATGAATTGTGTATGAGAAAACACTGATTTTCACTTTTCAGCTGGTTGAGTTCCCAGGTCAAGGTAAATATCTATGGAAAGTGCCTCAGTATAAAAATATTCTATACTCCAACAGCAGTAGTACCTCAATGCCGAGTTAAAAAGAGAATGAAAACAAGCTCTATATATATATATATATATATATATATATATATATATATATATATATATATATATATATATATATATATATATATATATATATATATATATATATAATATATATATATATATATATATATATATATATATATATATATATATATATATATATATATATATATAACCGGATTATTGCGGACCACTAGAAAGGATAACGTACAAGAACAGCATTTCTTATAAGATACTCAAAGAATGTTTGTCTTAAGATTTTTCTTGGCAATCAAATAGCTTCGCTTGAGCTATTTACATAACGTATGATCAAATATTTTATTTCCTTCTTAAAAGGGTAAATATTTTATTTTTCTTAAGAGCCACATACTGATAAATTTCAAGCCGTTTAGGAACTATACAGTAAGCGTCAAGAATCTTAAATAATTTTGCAGTTTTGCACTGTCACTAAACCGAAATAGCACTTTTACAGATTAGTAAAAGGCCCCTGAAGTCAAATATTATGATGTAACACAAAAACACCAAAGAAAGTATATTCACGACTTCGGAGGATTCCAAAGTATGTTGACCGGGTCAATTGTGCATAAGTCTATATAGGTTACACAATGTTCACATACATGCATCTAATATAATACTAAACATGAGCAGTAGAAGATCCAAACTATCTGTAAATGCTTAAATCACTGTCTGGATACTTTATGCAGAATTATCCCAGAGTAGGCATAGATCATATATATATATCAGAAATATTTCTTCTTATTTAAGTTTGACAGGTAAATCTGCTTCTCTGAATAAAATGCATTTGTATTATAACATATGGTGAATTGCTTTAAATACTTTTAGTCTGGCACTGCATTCTTGTTAATTGCTTTATGTCCCTCATTGGCTGGTCTTCATAATATTACTCTTACCAAGTATAGTTTATGTCTGAGTAGATTCTAAGCTTTAAGAGAGAGAGATAGAGAGAGAGAGAGAGAGAGAGAGAGAGAGAGAGAGAGAGAGAGAGAGAGAGAGAGAGAGAGAGAGAGAGATCACGATATATATATATATATATATATATATATATATATATATATATATATATATATATATATATATATATATATATATATATATATATATAGATATAGATAGATAGATAGATAGATAGATAGATAGATAGATATATATAGATATATATATATATATATATATATATATATATATATATATATATATATATATATATATATATATATATATATATATATATATATATATATATATATATATATATATATATATATATATATATATATATATATATATATATATATATATATATATATATATATATATATATATTATGTAAATATAATATATATATATATATATATATATATATATATATATATATATATATATATATATATACATATACATATATATATATATATATATATATATATATATATATATATATATATATATATTATATATAAAAAATATATATATATATATATATATATATATATATATATATATATATATATATATATATACTTAAATGCATATTGTATATAGTTCAGAGTTCTTCGGTTGATACTACTTATATTCTAATATATTTGTGTATGTTGCAATCACACTTGCATCTCTGGCCATAACAGAGATTATGTTGCTATGTGTGAAGATTTAAATTCAAATGCATTGTTTAAATATTTCAATAAACATGTGCTTATTGATTGTCGTAATTAGTTTATAATATCCTGTGATATATTTTCTCAATGCTATGATAAAAATCAAAATTATCGGAAGGTCTTTTGGACTTGAATGGGACTGGCCTCGACAACTCGGTGTTTAGTGTTCCTCCAGTAACGGTTCTTTACCTATGACAACTTCTACACCAACTATTTTGATGTCCCGGTTACACACTCTTATAATCCCTTCACATCTGATTAGTCACAACACTCCCCAGCTCCGTTTTTCTTTGCTCTATGTTTTCTTGGTACCCGGGACCGATGAGGGCAATGTCTCCGTGGCAAAATTGTAGCGTCTGCGACTCTGAGGCGGCAGGTCGAGGGTTCGCGCCCCGTCACGGACCGAGGTTAGTAAGGGCATACACTCAGGGTAACGATTACGTCGGCCAAAACAAGTCCTTCGTAAGAAAGCAACCGTCCTTGCCCTTAGTAGGAAAGGGAGTTCGTGACGTAAAACCGAATCCATCCATCCGGTGTCACACTCATAACAAAACATTTTGTCGTCCATATCCTTGGTATCTTATCAGCGTGGTCCTTGTGAACACTCTCAAGTGATGTTGTTTGCAGTTTTATGAGTCACTATTAATCCCTATATGAATGAGGGTGGACACAGAAAGGCTGCAACCGGAAATTGAGGCTGGATGCCTTCCTAACACCTCGCTGTGGGCTTGAACACGGGTCTATCACTTCCCGAATAGAGTGCTCAGACCACTGCGCAATCCAAAAAACTATATAAAGAAAATATCTACATCTTCAAATACTTTCATAGATATCAGTTTAAATGCAAACTTTTCTTATATGTATGCATAGTTCTTATGGCTTCTTTAATAAAGAAAAAAAATCGTAAGACAATGCGTCATTATATTAAATCCGCGATAAGGCTTAGGAAATGGTGATATGCAAGCTATAAACAGTTGACTCGTCCCCCAAAATGCAAAGATGCGCTTTACATCCCCCCCCCAAAAAAAAATAATCACAATAGGTGTCATTTTATTATAAACTTTTAAGGTATGCTGTTAACTTTCCTAAAGCACAGAACAAAAATCAGTATATATATATATATATATATATATATATATATATATATATATATATATATATATATAGCGAAAAACGAGACTAGTAAGAAAAAAGAAGAAATGAGGCCAATTAGAATAAATAAATAAAAAATAAATAAGCAAGTAAATAAGTGAAACACGAGGAAAGAAACAAAAAACAAAAAAAGAGTACTAAGGTGACCAACATTGTCATAAAAGAAAATATCTTGGATTTATATATAAAAAAAATCTTTTCACATTTACACAAGAATTTATTCTGCCGATGTGTTGAGGCACTGTACTGTAGCGCAATCAATAATAAGGATTTTTATGCAAAGGTAGCTTTCGCTTAAGACAGATGGCTTAAATGATAACTCAAGCCTTTAAAAATATCAATACGGGCACAGTACAAAAATACATACACGCGCGCGCGCGCGCGTGCACATGAATTTGATTTCCGGGAATCCTCGTTTACTAAGACTAACCAACCACCAAAAAAAAAAAAAAAAAAAAAACAGCGTCCATTCACTCTCTAGGGAATCTTTTTATATTACAGCACCACACGTGAAAATAAAAAAGATACACTTACAAAAACGATTTCCAGATTAATTCCTTGAGTAAAACTAACCAGCCACGAAAAATCGGTATTCTATAGTAAGATATGAAAGTGTTTTTCAGAATGACTCAACATAACTTAGAGCACCTATTCCTGTTCACTTTGCTCCAAATTCTAAGGTTGAATGTAAGTCTGGTGAAGGTTTTCGAATAACTGCATCCTGAACAGTGACACAGTCTCAGCTCCTATATACTAATCATCAAGGTATTTTTTTTCTTTAATGATTGTGACACCAGGATGGGCCAAAAAAATTGTAATATAAAGCAGCCCTCATCGGGCCTGGGCACGAAGAATACATAAAATAAAGAGAAACAGAGATGGAGAGTGCAATGACTTGTCAGATATGAAGGGATAATATAAGATGTGTGATGAATATCCCAGAATATTCAGTGTAGCTGTAGGCATAGAAAAAGAACCGTAACTGAAGGAAGATTTAACATCGAACTGTCCTGAACAGACCTATTTAAGTTCAAAAAACCTTCAGCTGTTTGCATATTATCTTAATGAAGTTCCGTAGTATAATTCTAAAAGTATTTGTAGCAATATATCAGACAATTGCATAAGTGTGTTATGTGTACTTTTAAAATCATATTTTATACATGCTACTCGAATCATTATCTTATATATCACAAGGCAAATATAACTTGTTCATTAACCTATATAATAAATACGATCATATATATATATATATATATATATATATATATATATAATATATATATATATATATATATATATATATATATATATATATATATACATCTAGTAAATTGTTACATATACAACCATAGTGGCAAACCCACAGGTATAGTGATAACGTCAATAAAAAAAAAAAGTGCATGAACAGAATAATTACCTGACTAACGTAGATAAATCAGTATTTATATTTTGGGACACTGAAAAGTAAATAAAAATGTGGAAGATTTAGCTCGTGATAAGCGAAAAATCATAGATTCGTGTCGCTTACCTGCCTTCTCTTATCATTGTGTTGTAATTTTGAACTGAAGGTTAACATATCTTTATCTTAATACCTTTACTTTAGAAGCAAAACCAGTATTACCTGGAAGACAATGCATCAATCAGGTATTTCGGACAGAAGATATGTTGTTTCATTGTCTATATATAAACCTAATATCATACGAGAGCAACATAAAATGTCAACATGCAACAACGCAATTGAGAATAAGTCTTATATCATATACATTTTATATGATTGAATGTCCAAAAAGTTAATAGCAATAGCCAGTTAATCTCGAATTGCAATCAGCTGCTTTAAAATTAGATGTTGCTCTTCGTCTTAAACTCTTCCATGTGAACCTCATCACATTTCTTTTGGAACATTTTGCAGATTATAAATCTCAACTATTTATTAGGTGTTAGATATTTTTTGTCCACTTAACTTGTAAACACGTTCAAATGTTCTCGGGCAACATGTCTGAAGTGGAACTTTACGAAAAGTGTTGTTAAAATGCTGTCTGTGAATGATCAATAAGCTTTCCCATGGCAGGCAGTGTTTGAATGGTAAAACTTCAATATTTTAAAGTGTTAATATATCATTAAGAATTATTTATCTTAAAATATCAATAACGATTAATTGTAATCTATACATGCAACCGTTTGATAATGCTAAAGTCGACAAATTTGACAGTATATAAAAAAAAAAAGTGAGTTAACTCTTTCTAGTTTGATAAGTCGGAACACTTAACATTTGTAAATAAAACATCTTTTTCTTTTTCTATTTCTCGTGAATAATTTATGCAGTACAGGAGGACTAAGTTATTTGAAGGCCATACCCAACCACAGCTTTGTTAGTTGAGACATCTGACCTTTTTATTTCGGAAAAAAAAAAGATGGTTCCATACTTAAATGTGAAATTTTCTTTATAGAGATCAGGTAATGGATTGAACGGCACCGACTTATGCTGGCTTTCATCCCCAGTGGTTTCATCCATAGTGGTTTGTTTTTATAAATATAATGCTACTAATTCACAATTTGCAAATACTGATAAATAAAGGTATGCAGTTAGCTACGAAATATGCTTTATCTGTAAAGAGTACATATTCTTCCTAAAGTTAAGGCCATTTCATCTGATAAATAATTCGTCTTAAAAGGTAAGACTGTATTATAAATCTTACAAGGCCTATTTCAAGTGAAAGCAAAGTCTATAAACAAAAACTTCATTCCCGTTGCCCAGTTTTAACATCATCTCAGTATTTCCACAAGTTAAAATAAGTAAAGTGTTTCAGGTATATATATATATATATATATATATATATATATATATATATATATATATATATATATATATATACATATATATATATATATATATATATATATATATATATATATATATATATATATTTATATACACTCACACATACACACACACACACATAGGTAGCAATTACAGTTGTAAGGGATGTGGCAAAGTCAAAGCACTACTCTGGCTATCATTAGTCCTTTCCTTTTCAGTTTTATTTCACTCAGTACTAAGATATCCATCTTTCTTCTCATAAAGATGTTGTTAGTTTCTTTCCTTTGTCTCTCACACGTTCCACAACCAAGTACATCCAGAGACCTAATTACCAGGTTAATGGTTGAGGTTTCCCTACCAGAACCTCGTAGTATGCTTTGGCAAAGAAGGGAAGAATATACGAAGAGGATCACTAGCAATCCCATAGCTCCGCTCCAAATAGTAGAATTTTGCGACATGCAAAGAATTCGGAGTCAGTATTCTTGTGCCCAGCCCCTGGAGAAAGAAATGAGAAGATGCAGAATAAAAGAGAGAGAGAGAGAGAGAGAGAGAGAGAGAGAGAGAGAGAGAGAGAGAGAGAGAGAGAGAGAGAGAGAGAGAGAGAGAGAGAGAGAATAAATTATGGTTCAGAGTATACGCTCAAATCTTTACTTGAACAGAGGCAACTCATTAGACAGAGTCAGACACTTACCATTCAGAAAACCTGAAATTACTCTTATCTTTGATGACGTAAAACAAATAGTTTCTATAAAAGAAAGCGTAGAAAATGGGACCCTCTCAGTATCCATTTGCCTTTCCTCACAAGAACTGCTTTAATTGTTCTAGTGAATAAGATTACAAATTCTGTTCGGAAAATAGCGAGGCATTACTTCAAAAGTCATCAACATGGTGAGTAGATTAACAAATATATTTACTCCAAGAGTTCAATATACCCTATAGACATCATTATATATATATATATATATATATATATATATATATATATATATATATATATATATATATATATATATATATATATATATATATATATATATATATATATATATATATATATATATATATATATATATATATATATATATATATATATATATATATATATCATATATATATATATATATATATATATATATATATTATTATTATTATTATTATTATTATTATTATTACTATTATTATTATTATTATTATTATTATTATTATTATTACTTTCAAGTATTCATATTCTGTGTAGTTAGTCTTAAGTTTGTTTATTTGGAATTGTTATATTTTTTATTATTTTTTTTCCATTTAAGTCTCTGTTCTAGTTATCAGTGTAAGTGGAAACAAATATACTTTAATTACTAAATAATGTCCTTTTATAGAATAGCCTCACCGTATTCCCTGCGTGTCGTAAAAGGCGACTAAAAGTGGACGGGGCGGGGGGACTAGGAATCCCCCCCTTGTACCAACCTCCTGTGAGACGTCAAAGAAGAGGGGGAGTAGAGGGGAGAACAACTTCTCCCCAAACTGTTTTCCTTTTTTGATGTCGGCTACCCCCCAATTAAAGGGGGAAACAGCCAAGGTATATGTATGTATGTATGTATATATATATATATATATATATATATATATATATATATATATATATATATATATATATATATATATATATATATATATATATATATATATATATATATATATATATATATATATATATATATATATATATATATATATATATATATATATATATATATATATATATATATATATATATATATATATATATATATATATATATATATATATATATATATATATATATATATATATATATATATATATATACATTTGTGATTGTATGTGTGTGACAAATATTTCTTTGGAACGGAACTATTTGGTGCTGCCGTTATGGTGTCGCCCTATCGTAGCCGCTACTTTAATAGCTAAACTTTTTTTGGCGTTCCCCTTTTGGCATTAAGCTGTTTTGTCAAAGCTAGGTCGGCTTAGGGTATGCTAGGTTAGGTTAGATCAGTGTTAATTAACGTATTTTTTATTTAGTAAAGACGCCATTCACTTGGCCAAAGAAAAGTGGCCCTAAAACTGAACCCTGTGGAACTCCACTACTAACTCTTCTCCATTGAGACACTGAGTGTCTTACTCTAACCCTCTGTTCCCTTCCTTCTAAGTAAGTTTTTATCCATTCCAAAACATTTCCACCTATTCTAGCGATTGATTGCAGCTTCCTAATAAGTCTCCCATGTGGAACAGTGTCAAACGCTTTCTGGAAGTCTAGGAATATGCAATCTGCCCGGATACGGCTCTGAACTATAGACCTGTTTCCTTGACCAGCATAGTTTGCAAAGTTATGGAGAAACTACTAAGGAAACATATCTCTCTTCACTTGGAATCCTTCAACTTTTTGTCAGTGAGGCAACATGGCTTCAGAGAAGGTAGATCAACAGTAACAAACTTATTAGAATTTTATGATGAGGTAAGCCAAATCTTACAGGAAAGAGAGGGCTGGGCAGATTGCATATTCCTAGACTTCCAGAAAGCGTTTGACACTGTTCCACATGGGAGACTTATTAGGAAGTTGCAATCAATGGCTAGAATAGGTGGAAATGTTTTGGAATGGATAAAAACTTACTTAGAAGGAAGGGAACAGAGGGTTAGAGTAAGACACTCAGTGTCTGAATGGAGAAGAGTTAGTAGTGGAGTTCCACAGGGTTCAGTTTTAGGGCCACTTTTGTTCCTTGTATATGTAAATGACCTACCAGAGTCTGTAAATTCATTCATGAATATGTTTGCAGATGATGCAAAGATTGTGAAGAAAGTAAAAAACGAGAACAATGGTAGAGAACTTCAGGAGGATCTAAATAATCTGCATGAGTGGTCAGAAAAGTGGCTAATGAAATTCAATACTTCAAAATGTAAGGTAATGAGAATGGGTACAAGTGCAAGAAGGCCCAAGCTTGACTACTCGGTGGCTGGAGTACAACTTCAAGAGACAGAAAATGAGAGAGATCTAGGAGTAAACATACTGGCAGATTTGTCTCCAGCAATACATATAAATGGCATAGTAAGGGCAGCATATGCATTCTTATCAAATGTAAGGGTAGCCTTCAGGCACATGGACAAGGAAATGTTCAGAAATATTTATGTAACCTATGTGAGGCCAAAACTCGAATATGCAGCCCCCTTTTGGAATCCGCACTTGAAAAAGCACATAGCTAAGCTTGAAAAAGTTCAAAGACATGCCACGAAACTGGTGCCAGAAATACGCAATCTCAGTTATGATGAGAGGCTGAGGGAATTAGACTTACCATCACTCGAAGCTAGAAGAGTGAGGGGGGATATGGTGACAGTCTTTAAATTCCTTCATGGTTATGATAGAGTGGATAGGGATCGATATTTTGATATGGCTGGCTCTAGAACTAGAGGTCATAGTTTGAAGCTTCGTAAGAAAACTTCTTCGCAGGATGTAAGGAAATACTTTTTCAGTGTAAGAGTAGTTGATAATTGGAATTCGCTAAGCGAGGAGGTAGTTAATGCTATCTCAATCCATAGTTTTAAGGACAGGTATGATAAGTATCACTAAGTATAAAATGGAACCGATCAGGAGACGGAGAGATACGAGCTTTGGGCTCTTTCCCGTAAACACAATTAGGTAATCACAATTAGGTAATCACAAGGGCGTTCAGTGACACACGGAACTGCTCCTCTTAAATTTTTAATTGTTTCGAGTGACTAAGTGCTTAGTGGAAAACTTTACCATAATTTCCCTAAATCTGAAATCCTGCAGAGTATTGTGAGTACAAAACTTATATTTGTTGTATGACGAGACTGTCCAAAATATTAAAGGAAAAAAAATTGAGAACATTTTTCGTGAGGGGAGAGAGAAGCTGCCGTCCAGTTCTGCCTTGAAGGAAAGTTAGAAGAGTTGCCAGAGGTGAAGCCATCACATCACATTACCTAATTTTTGTGTAAACTGGGGAAAGCTCTTAAGCCGTTTACCTGATCCTGTGGTTCCATATATTGTTAAAATCAGTATCCTTCCCATTTATATTAACTTGTTAGTTAGTTTGATACACGAAAAATTGAATAAGTAAAAAAAAATAAAAAACAAACAAATATCCACCTGTCAACAGTACTGAGTTAAGTTGCCAAGTAGTACAGCTGTCTTATTTTCTTCATTTTTTATTTTTTGCTTTTCTTTTAGCTTTCTCTTTTACTATTTTGTTTTTATTTTGTATATATATTGAGTTAAATGTAAAGTCTAATCTTGTGATAACATACCTTGGTTAGCAAGTGAGTTTATCAGTTAGGAAGAATATATAGCAGAAACAGGTGGGTGCCACCTCAGACACAGGTTCGAATTTTTCCTTCAGGTTTGACTTTTGTTTTGTTGCACTTTTTTTTTCTTTTTCTTTTTATCCTTAAATTACCATGGTCAAGTTTTTAAGTTAAGATGTGTGTTACCAGAAAAGAGATAAACTGAATCACTAAATAGCACTTATATGGAGATATAAAAATTCGGTGTGAAGCTTAATTAAAAGTGTTTTCTCTTTTTTTTTTTCCTCTTTCTCGTCTTCTTTCTATATTCTGTGAGAGGGAGAACATAAAAATGACGCCATCTCTGTCCCAAACCTCTCCCATCCATGGGTCGGTAGGAGGGGTAGCCATCAGGAGACTCAAACAGAAAATCAAGAATATAGAGGAAATGGTTATAAGCCTTGATGATAAAATTCAGAATATGGATGGAGAAATGAAAGAGAATGAAACACTCAGAGAGCAAATAAGATCTTTGGAGGAAGCAAATAAAGCACAAGGGCAGGAGAGAAAGGAACTAGAAAAAAGAATAAAAAAGCTGGAAGGGGAAAAGAGTCAACTAGAATCTAGACTTTCTAAACAAGAAGATAAAAACAAACAGCTGAATGACAACCTAAAGGAATTAGATGTTAGTTCACTGCTCTCTTCTGAGAGAGACGAGATTGCTGCTTGGAATGTCCAGATTAAGGAAAACATTGAACAGTTCAGAAAAGAGTTCCAGGAGCTGAATATGGAAAATGATGCCATGAAAACTTCCTTTGCTGATGCACTAAAGGGGAATGTGGCAGTAAAAGAGGCTGTAAAGGTGGTGGCACTGAAAAACATACAAACAGTTGACTATAAAGAGACAGTAATCGAAAAAATGAAAGACGTTGTGATGGAAAGGGCAAACCCACTCATCAGACAGGCACTTGATAAGGAGAAGACAGTGGTAATCTCAGGCATAAGCGAGTCCCAGGAGCCAACATGGCAGGGGAGACTTGAAGAAAATAAAGCTAGGGTTGTAGACCTGATAGGAAAGCTTGGAGTAGTATGTGGTCCTGAGGATATTGTAAACATACACCAACTATGTAAATATTCGAGGGAAGGAAAGCCGAGACCAACAAAAGTAACCTTTGAGAGAGGGGAAACATGTAGGGAAATATTGTTGAGAAAAAAAGTCTAAAAGACCTTCAAGAATTCAAAGAAGTGTTCATTACACAATACAGAACACAGGAAGAGATGGGAAAGATCAAAAACTTGTTGCAAGAGGCAAGAAGGTTAAATGATGAAAGAAATGAGGAAGAGAAGAAAAATTTTCATTACAGAGTTCTTCCAGACAAAGGGGAGATAAAGAAGATAATGACAGAAGATCAGGGGATGGGGCCTCATTAAGATTGTTATACACAAATGCTGATGGATTAGCTGGTAAGGCAGTAGAATTAAAAGATAGGATTCACAACAGTAAGGCAGATATCGTAGCAATTACAGAGACTAAATTGAGTGAGGACATAAACAGTGTCACAGTTTTTCCTAAGGGTTTCAGAATACTAAGGGTTGAAAGATCTGAGATGACTGGTGGAGGGATAGCACTGCTCATAAGTGAAAGGATTCAAGTCGAAGTAATAAACTTGGCTATAGAAAGTGAGTTCAAGGAATTTCTTGTTGCTCGCATAAATACTGGGTCAGAGAGCATTATAATAACTGTTGTATACAACCCACCAAGGAACCAAAATAGGCTTGAAGTTTATGAGGAAAGTCATATAGGTACTATTGAAGTCATAAACTCAGTTGTTAACATGGCACGGGAAAAAAAATGTAGGATTTTGATTATGGGAGACTTTAATCATAAAGAGATAGATTGGATAAATCTTGACCCACACAGTGGTGAGGACTCATTCGGGGCAAGATTCCTAGATTGCGTACAAGGGAATTTCCTACACCAACATGTAATGGAACCAACGAGGGCCAGGGGTGGGGATGAGCCATCACTACTTGATCTAGTGTTCACAGATAATGTGTTGGATATTGAAAAAATTGAGTATGAACCACCAATTGGAAAGAGTGACCACTGTGTGTTGTTGATGGAGTATATCATTGAAGATATTCTTCCTGAGAGTAGAGGCACTGAGGACATGAGGAGGAACTATCCGAAAGGAGATTACATCAAAATGAATGAGCTTTTTGCAGTTATTGACTGGAGAACCTTATTTTACAACAAATCTGTACAAGAAATGTATGACATCTTTTGTTAGAAATATGGGAAGATAGTAGATTGCTGCATACCTGTCACCAAAGTAGGTGTAATTCATGCCAGAGAGAAATGGTTCGATAATGGGTGTAAAAGAGCTAAGGAGTGGAGAGACAAATGCTGGAAAAGGTATAGGAGGAGAAAAAACATAAATGCCTGGCAAACCTACAAAAGAGCAAGAAATGACTACCTAAGTAAAAGGAGAGAGGCAGAGAAAGACTATGAGAAGGACATCACCAGGAAGGCTAAAGAAAATCCCAAGCTTTTCCACAGCTTTATCAGAGGAAAACTGAAGGTAAAAGAACAGGTTTTAAGGCTAAAGAGAGCGGATGGAAGCATCACTGAGACGGATGAAGAGATCTGCAAAGAATTGAACAAGGAGTTTCAGTCAGTATTTACAGTAGAAAATACCCCACCCCCTCAGATTGCAGTGATAGAAGCTCAAGGGCCGGTATTAGAGAACATCAACCTTACAGCCACAGAGGTATGCAAAGCGCTGATGGATTTAGATGTTCATAAAGCTACAGGTCCCGATGACATATCCCCTCATGTGCTTAAAAAATGCGCAAACACAATATCAGTGGCACTAAGTATCATATTTAAGGAGTCTCTGGAGTCGGGGGAGATTCCAAGATGCTGGAAACAAGCAAATGTGATACCTATCTTCAAAAAGGGAAGGAGGGATACGGCTCTGAACTATAGACCTGTTTCCTTGACCAGCATAGTTGCAAAGTTATGGAGAAACTACTAAGGAAACATATCTCTCTTCACTTGGAATCCTTCAACTTTTTGTCAGTGAGGCAACATGGCTTCAGAGAAGGTAGATCAACAGTAACAAACTTATTAGAATTTTATGATGAGGTAAGCCAAATCTTACAGGAAAGAGAGGGCTGGGCAGATTGCATATTCCTAGACTTCCAGAAAGCGTTTGACACTGTTCCACATGGGAGACTTATTAGGAAGCTGCAATCAATGGCTAGAATAGGTGGAAATGTTTTGGAATGGATAAAAACTTACTTAGAAGGAAGGGAACAAAGGGTTAGAGTAAGACACTCAGTGTCTGAATGGAGAAGAGCTAGGAGTGGAGTTCCACAGGGTTCACTTTTAGGGCCACTTTTGTTCCTTGTATATGTAAATGACCTACCAGAGTCTGTAAATTCATTCATGAATATGTTTGCAGATGATGCAAAGATTGTGAAGAAAGTAAAAAACGAGAACAATGGTAGAGAACTTCAGGAGGATCTAAATAATCTGCATGAGTGGTCAGAAAAGTGGCTAATGAAATTCAATACTTCAAAATGTAAGGTAATGAGAATGGGTACAAGTGCAAGAAGGCCCAAGCTTGACTACTCGGTGGCTGGAGTACAACTTCAAGAGACAGAAAATGAGAGAGATCTAGGAGTAAACATACTGGCAGATTTGTCTCCAGAAATACATATAAATGGCATAGTAAGGGCAGCATATGCATTCTTATCAAATGTAAGGGTAGCCTTCAGGCACATAGACAAGGAAATGTTCAGAAATATTTATGTAACCTATGTGAGGCCTAAACTCGAATATGCAGCCCCCTTTTGGAATCCGCACTTGAAAAAGCACATAGCTAAGCTTGAAAAAGTTCAAAGACATGCCACGAAACTGGTGCCAGAAATACGCAATCTCAGTTATGATGAGAGGCTGAGGGAATTAGACTTACCATCACTCGAAGCTAGAAGAGTGAGGGGGGATATGGTGACAGTCTTTAAATTCCTTCATGGTTATGATAGAGTGGATAGGGATCGATATTTTGATGTGGCTGGCTCTAGAACTAGAGGTCACAGTTTGAATCTTCGTAAGAAAACTTCTTCGCAGGATGTAAGGAAATACTTTTTCAGTGTAAGAGTAGTTGATAATTGGAATTGGCTAAGCGAGGAGGTAGTTAATGCTATCTAAAAAGAAATACATATAAATGGCATAGTAAGGGCAGCATATGCATTCTTATCAAATGTAAGGGTAGCCTTCAGGCACATGGACAAGGAAATGTTCAGAAATATTTATGTAACCTATGTGAGGCCAAAACTCGAATATGCAGCCCCCTTTTGGAATCCGCACTTGAAAAAGCACATAGCTAAGCTTGAAAAAGTTCAAAGACATGCCACGAAACTGGTGCCAGAAATACGCAATCTCAGTTATGATGAGAGGCTAAGGGAATTAGACTTACCATCACTGGAAGCTAGAAGAGTGAGGGGGGATATGGTGACAGTCTTTAAATTCCTTCATGGTTATGATAGAGTGGATAGGGATCGATATTTTGATATGGCTGGCTCTAGAGCTAGAGGTCACAGTTTGAAGTTACGTAAGAAAACTTCTTCGCAGGATGTAAGGAAATACTTTTTCAGTGTAAGCGTAGTTGATAATTGGAATTGGCTAAGCGAGGAGGTAGTTAATGCTATCTCAATCCATAGTTTTAAGGACAGGTATGATAAGTATGACTAAGTCTAAAATGGAACCGATCAGGAGACGGGAAGATACGAGCTTTGGGCTCTTTCCCGTAAACACAATTAGGTAATCACAATTAGGTAATCACAGAAATATTTATGTAACCTATGTGAGGCCAAAACTCGAATATGCAGCCCCCTTTTGGAATCCGCACTTGAAAAAGCACATAGCTAAGCTTGAAAAAGTTCAAAGACATGCCACGAAACTGGTGCCAGAAATACGCAATCTCAGTTATGATGAGAGGCTGAGGGAATTAGACTTACCATCACTCGAAGCTAGAAGAGTGAGGGGGGATATGGTGACAGTCTTTAAATTCCTTCATGGTTATGATAGAGTGGATAGGGATCGATATTTTGATATGGCTGGCTCTGGAACTAGAGGTCATAGTTTGAAGCTTCGTAAGAAAACTTCTTTGCAGGATGTAAGGAAATACTTTTTCAGTGTAAGAGTAGTTGATAATTGGAATTGGCTAAGCGAGGAGGTAGTTAATGCTATCTCAATCCATAGTTTTAAGGACAGGTATGATAAGTATCACTAAGTATAAAATGGAACCGATCAGGAGACGTGAAGATACGAGCTTTGGGCTCTTTACCGTAAACACAATTAGGTAATCACAGAGAGAGAGAGAGAGAGAGAGAGAGAGAGAGAGAGAGAGAGAGAGAGAGAGAGAGAGAGAGAGAGAGAGAGAGTGTTATTAACATATATATATATATATATATATATATATATATATATATATATATATATATATATATATATATATATATATATATATATATATATATGTATATATATATATATATGTATATATATATATATATATATATATATATATATATATATATATATATATATATATATATATATATATGTTAATAACACTGAACTGTTAACATACAGTCTAAAATGGTAGGAGAAGCCCATAAAATAAAACAACGAAAATATATATATATAAAGTACATATTAATTTCGTGACCGAAACTGGTCACCTTGTACTTTGAGAAGGTGACCAGTTTAGGTCACGAAATTAATAAGTACTTTTTATATATATATTTCCGTTGATTTATTTTATGGGCTTTTCCTATCATATATATGTATATATATATATATATATATATATATATATATATATATATATATATATATATATATATATATATATATATATATATATATATATATATATATATATATATATATATATATATATATATATATATATATATATATATATATATATATATATATATATATATATATATATATATATATATATATATATATATATATATATATATATATATATATATATATATATATATATATATATATATATATATATATATGTATATATATATATATATATATATATATATATATATATATATATATATATATATATGAATATATATATATATATATATATATATATATATATATATATTATATATATATATATATATATATATATATATATATATATATATATATATATATATATATCACAGAGTGAATGAAGGATGTAAAGTGTTGGGTGCGTTGAAAGGAGTGATTAAGAATAGAGGGTTGGAAATGAATGTTAAGAAAGTTTTGTATGAGAAAGTGGTTGTGCCAACTGTGATGTATGGATCAGAGTTATGGGGTTAGAAAGTAAGTGAGAGACAGAAACTGAATGTGTTTGAGATGAAATGTCTGAGGAGTATGGCTGGTGTATCTCGGTTGGATAGGGTTAGGAATGAAGTGGTGAGAGCAAGAACGGGTGTGAGGAGAGAAATTGCAGCCAGAGTATATATGAATGTTCTGAGATGATTTGGCCATGTGGAAAGGATGGATGATGAAAGACTGCTGAAATAGGTGATGAATGCGAGAGTTGATGGGAGAAATGCTAGAGGGAGGCCTAGGTTTGGGTGGATGGATGGAGTAAGGAGAGCCCTGAATGATAGGAGGATGGATGTGAGGGAAGCAAGCGAGCGTGCTAGGAATAGGAATGAGTGGCGAGCGATTGTGACGCAGCTCTGATGGGCATCTGCTGTTACCACGGGGCTGCATCTCACAGAGGTAGCCCTGTGGTAGGGGCAGTAGGGGAGTTGGCAGTTCCGAAGCGACAGAAGTTGTGGAAGAGCCAGGAGGATGGGCTGTGGCACTCCAGCAGTGCCCTTCTGAACGGTCGCTAGCTCCTTCTTCATTGCCCATAGAGCAAAGTAATCCCCTTATTGTTTCTTGTTTTTAATGTTGGCTACCTCCCAATTAAAGGGGGAAACAGCCAAGGTAGATATATATATATATATATATATATATATATATATATATATATATATATATATATATATATATATATATATATATATATATATATATATATATATATATATATATATATATATATATATATATATATATATATATATATATTATATATATATATATATATATATATATAAATATATATATATATATATATATATATATATATATATATATATATATATATATATATATATATATATATATATATAAATATATATATATATATATATATATATATATATATATATATATATATATATATACATATATATATATATATATATATATATATATATATATATATATATATATATATATACTATGAGTGACACTGGGACGGACAAGAAAATTGCTCTCATTAATAAAAACTCGGTCGAACTACTGAGGACGTAGAGATATGGCAGGATTAGGCACTGAGATGACGATAGATTTGCTTTTTGAAAAAGATATATTATAAGAATTAGGAAAGACAGATGGAGGAAGAGTTCCAGAGTTTGGAGGTGGATGGGAAGAAGCAGTCGTTATACCTACCAATGCTTGAACTACAAATCTCCACACAATACTTTTGAGACAAGGATACTAGGTGAGTGTTACACAGCCTCGGCAGCGGGTGAGGAATGCAACTTGCCAATCATCAGAGCAGAGATGGAAGTAGTAGTGCTAGAAAAGAGAAAGGGATGAGATCTTATGGCAAAGATAAAGAGAAACAGAATAAAAGTAAGAGAAGAGTCACTGATGAGCTAAGGCAAGGAGATAGGTATATGAAGAAGCACCCCAGATGTTAAACCAGTATTTTACGAAGTGACAGATAAGACCTTTTAAGTAACTGAAAATTGGAAAAGCAATAATGAAAACGAAACAGAACCCCCAATTTCTTATGCAGCTTTAGATGTAGGATTATGTGATTCCTCCACGAGAAATTAGAGGCTATATGGATTCCTAGTGTGTTAATAGAATTAAGAGGGTAAACTTCGTTAGTTTCGAAAACAGTAGGGCTAACATGAGGAGAAGGAGATAAAGAAAACCAGAAACTGTCTTGGAGGCATTAAATTTACCTAAATATTGGGTGCCCCACTCAAATACCCTCTGCAAATCGGAGTTGAGAGTAGTAGAACGAGTGATACGAGATATGACGAGCACCAGATAAAGCTTGTGAAGAAAATGCAGAGGAATATGACGGGCAATATCGTCGGCAAAGGCGTGGAGAAGAGAGGAAGATGGGGACCGAAGAAGATCGTTGATGAAGAGAAGGAACAGAGTAGGTGAAAGAACAAGCCCTGTGGAACACCATTGGTAACAGGGAATGGGCCAAATGTTCAGCTGTCAACAACCACAGATATAACACGGTCGGAATTAAATATGGAAATCAGAGAACAGAGAGAAGGGGTAAAGCCATAACAATAGAGTTTGCCCAACAGAGCCTTATGCCAGACTCTGTCAAAAACCTTAGAGATATCAAGGACGACGACAAAGGATTCCCCATACTTCCTCAGAAAAGATGATCATGCATGAGTAAGATGGGGAGGTGACCAGTGGATCTTGCCTCACAGAAGCCGTACTGGTGATCAGAAATAAGCAAGTTAGATTCAAGACATTCCAAGAAGTGAGAACTGAGGAAAGTTACAAAAACATTAGCAATAGCAGAGGTCAGGGCAATAGGTCGGTAGTTTAAAGGAATGGAGCAGTCACCCTTCTTAGGAATAGGATGCACTAGAGCATGCTTCCAAGATGAAGGATAGAAACTGGTTGAGAGTATAAGGCAAAAAAGACAGCAAAGCATGGGAGCCAGTTCATCTGCAAATTCCTTTAAGAACCTTGCAGGGACACCATCGGTTCCAGATGCCTTGTTCGTCTTCAGTGTGCAAAGAACCTTATGAACTTTGTGTGAAGAAAGGATAATGCAGAACATAGGGCTAGAGAAGGGTAAAGAATGAGGGAGAGGCACACTGGAATCGCTTACAGAAGAGGTGGTAGAAAAAATGAGAGCCAAAGAGAGTGATTTTGTCAGTGGGAGAGCAAGTTATTGAACCATCAGGATGAACGAGAGAGGGAAAGGTTGAGTTACAAAAGCTTTTTGGAGAGGTTTTTGTTAAGAACCAGAAACATTTATCAGTTGGAGAGGAGTTACAGTCATCAACTTTCCTTCTTATAAAGGAATATTTAGACCTTCGAATCTGAGCAGTACAGTGAATCCTAGCTATAATAAAAGCAGAGCAAGCAATATCAGAATGAGAAGCTTGGTACGGCCAGCATGCCCGATCCCTGATCTGAATAGCCATGCAGCAGGCACGGCCAAAGCAAGGAGTAGAGGGAAAAAAGTTTTACTAGAGGAGGGGATGAATGCCTCTATTCCCGAGGTTATCATCTCAGCAACTATTACGGCTACCTGATCAGGACTGTGGGACCAAAAGCAATAGGTATCCCATGGGAAGTCAAAGAGAAAATTGTGCAAATCTTCATGTTGGCTATACTTAAAGTGCCAAAAGCAGTGCTAAGTAGGAGGAACTGATGGAGGGGAAGCAAAAATATAAAGAAATTGAGAACCTAGAGTGGTCAGATTACCAAGAGGAGAAAGCAGAGAATATGAGATGCTTGACGGATTAGAAGTAAGAAATTGGTCAAGAGTGTTGGCTGCATGTTCTTGGAAATCGGAAACACAAGTAGGAAGTTTGACAATCTGCTCCAGATTGTGAGTAAAAGAGAAAGCAAGGGCCTCATTTCCTCCCACATCATTGTGAGAAAAATTAAGCTCAGTCACTGTGGTGAAAATTGAAGTCTCCAAAATAGAGAACTTCTGCATGTGGATGAGAAGACAGTAAGGACTCATGGCAGGAGATATTCAAAGAAAGACCTGAAGTCAGTGAGGTTAGGAGAGCAGTAGCAGAAGCAAAGGAATATAGTGGTAGTGGATAGATAAGTCTTCAGCCATAGAATATCAGTCATGAGTTTCAAGGTGCATGAGCCTTGCAGTAGGAGTGTTACTGTTGCAGTAGGCAAAGACCCCACCTTTGGAACGGAAACGGGAATACAGGTTATAGTGAGAGATTTGAAATGGGTCAGTGGAGGCATGGCTAGACAGCTGGATTTCAGAGAGGAGGAGGAGGTTAGAGAGGGATGTACCCAGGTGCTACAGACGAAATGTTAGAGTTCAGACCAAGAATGTTAGAAAAGTGAAGAGTGAAAGAAGCAAATCTATCAGGAGGTGCAAGGTTAAGGGCAGAGCCATTACTACCATCAATCGTGTTAACCCTCACGCCAATAGTGGAGTCAACAACATCCCCGGAGATTCTTAGCACCTCTCTATGCCAGGTACTGGGAGATATAAGCTGTGCCTCTTCCTTATTTATAGTACAAGTGAGGAAAGAGCAAATAAAAAATCAGATATGAGGAGTGCTGTGACTTGTCAAATGTAATAGCATAATAAGAGATATGTAACAAATACGCCAGAATATTAAGTGTAGATAAAAGCATAACGAAAGAACCGTGCCTGAAGGAAAATTTAACCTGGAGCTGTCTGGACCAATCCTAAGTTAAATCTGTATTATGTATATACCTACATATATATATATATATATATATATATATATATATATATATATATATATATATATATATATATATATATATATATATATATATATATATATATATATGTGTGTCTATATCTATGTATCTATCTTTTTTTTTCATGATTATGACACCAGATCGAGCCAAGAAAAAAATATAAATAAATCTGCCCTTATTGGGCCTGGGCACGAAGAAAGTATAAAGTAAAGAAAAAAAAGAGATGGAAGTGTTGTGACTTGTCAGATGTGAAGGGATAGTAAGAGATGTGTAACGAATATCCAGGAATATTCGGTATTGATTTAGGTATAGAAAAAGAACCGTAACTGAAGGAAGACTAAACGTCGAATCGTCCTGGTCAGTCCCATTCAAGTCCAATAGACCATTCAGCTGTAGTATTACAATGGGTGGCTGGTGCCATGGGCCAACCTACTACATTTTTATTCCAATGAGAGTTTCGTCCCTCCCTGTGAAGTTTTGTTTTAGACAGGTTGTATCCCAACGGCGTTTCTTCATAGTCCTAGTTTTATCCAAAACTCAGTGACATAAGAGAGTCAGTTATGAAACTGACGGGGAATATAATTACTATTTTTAAATAGACTTGCAATACTATTAACACGATCTAGGTCTTTATTTCTTTGGATATTATTTTAACCTGTGCTTTTCTTATTGTTTATCATTCTCTTATTCTCCCTTTGTTCTTAATTTTTTTTAATGAGCGTAACACCTGGACAGGCAATGAATACTTCACTTCCATCATAGGGCCTAAGCACGAAGAAATCAAACCAAAGAAAAATAGAGTTGGGGAGTGTTGTGACTTGTCAGATGTGAGGAGATAATAAAAGATTTGTAACGATTATCAAAGACTATTCAGTGTTCATGTAGGTATAGAAAAAGAAAAGTTGCTACTTTTCCTTCTTCTCACTGTTTCCTTGGTGCCCAGACCCGATGAGTCCAATTTTCTTTGTTTTTCCAACACTATGTTTTAGTTCACATAACAAAAATCTGCCGAAAAAATGGAGAGGGTTAAGTCAAACACAACACTTGCTCCATGGGGTCAGTACGAAATAGTGACACCATATGCAAATGGGAAAAGTTACCGATGACGCAAAACAAAAATGAAAGTCAAACACACGCCATGCACTAGCCAGGAACAGCGACCCTATGTAACCATAGGAAGACCTGGAGGCCGCGGTCGCTATGCGTTGAGTGCGCTAGTAGTGAAGAGACTAGCGCGGGTTTGATCCCCTCTCGGAAGGCTAGAGAGAGCATCTAGTCTTGATCCCCCAAGTGCAACAAGTCTGTTTCCACCCCCATTCGCATTGTGAGATATGAAACGAAGCATCATAATCATTAGAAGACCTATCGATGAAAGTACAGGAAGCTTTGAAATCGTACCCTCATCTTATGGAATTAGTCTCACTTTTCGGCGTCGTTAAGATGAAATAAAATTAAAGAAAAATACTACCTGGTACATACCACCACAGAAATGGAATAAGGATGTTTGTCATAGACAATAGATATGGAAACAAAGGATAATTTAAAATGAAAAATATCTCAAGTCTATTACTCAATTTGAACCAAAAATAAATACTTCTATCTCTGCATCTTATCCCACTTCTATGTAGGGTCGATGTTTCTGACAGCTCTCCTCCACTTAGCACGGTCATATACGACATCTGACAACAGCATCTTCGTCAAATTCTCTTTAATGTTTTCCATCTATTTCCACTTTGTCCTTCCTCTCCTCTTTCATGATACTTCCATTCTCATTCCTACCTTCCCCATATATGCCTCATCTTTCCATCTATCTATCTATCTATCTATCTTTCTATCTATCTATCTATCTATCTATCTATCTATCTATCTATCTATCTATCTATCTATCTATCTATCTACATATATACGGATGCAATTATCTAATTGTAATTGGCTAAAAGTGCATACGGCAAAGAGCTCCATTTCTCGCAACTTCCCATTTCCTGCTCGGATCCATTTTAAAGCTATGGATTGAGTTAGCTTTAACTACCTCCTCGCTTAGCTCATTCCAGTCATCAATTACTCTTACACTAAAAAAAAAAAAAAGTACTTCCTTACATAATGCAAAGAAGTTTTCTTACAGAGCTTCAAACTATGACCTCTAGTTCTAGAGCCAGCAATATATGGATTTGGTTTTACGTAACGAACTCCCTATTCTACTAAGGGCTAGGACGGTTGCCTTATTACGAAGGACTTGTTTTGGCAGATGTAATCGTTACCCTGAGTGTATGCCCTTACTAACCTCAGTCCGTGACGGGGCGCGAACCCTCGACCTGCCGCCTCAGATTATATATATATATATATATATATATATATATATATATATATATATATATATATATATATATATATATATATATATATATATATACTGTCAGGTTTCCCCATGGCACTAGCTAATGGTTTTTTAAACTTATATAGCATTGGCCAGGACAATTCGATGTAAAGCATTCGTTACACATCTCTTACCATCCTTTCATATCTGACAAGTCGTAACATTCCCCATCACCGTTTCTCTTTTCATACTCTCTCCTTTTCTTGGTTCCCGCACCCGATGAGTAAGTATCTATTCCCTTACCAGTGTCACACTCATAATACACACAACCACACGCACACACACACACGATTTTGATTATGGGAGATTTTAATTATAAAGAGATAGATTGGATAAATCATGACCCAAACAGTGGTGAGGACTCATTCAGGGCAAGATTCTTAAATTGCGCACAAGGGAATTTCCTACACCAACACGTACTGGAACCAATGAGGGCCAGGGGTGGGGATGAGCCATCACTACTTGATCTAGTATTCACAGATAACATGTTAGATATTGAAAAAATTGAGTATGAACCACTAATTGGAAAGAATAACCACTGTGTGTTGTTGATAGAGTATATCATTGAAGATGTTCTGCCTGAGAGTAGAGGCACTGAGGACACGAGGATGAACTATCCAAAAGGAGATTATATCAATATGAATGAGATTTTTGAGTTTTTAACTGGAGGACCTTATTTAACAACAAATCTATGCAAAAATTGTACGACATCTTTTGTGAGAAATATGGGAAGATAGTACATTGCTGCACACCTATTAACACAGTAGTGTAATTCATGCAAGAGAGAAATGGTTTGATAATGAATGTAAAAGAGCTTTACGGAGTGGAGAGACAAATGCTGGAAAAGGTATAGGAGTAAAAAAACAGAAATGCCTGGCAGACTAGTAAAAGAGCAAGAAATTATTACCTACGTAAAAGAAAAGAGGCAGAGAGACACTACAAAAGGGACATCACCAGAAAGCTAAAGAAACTCTCAAAATTTTCCACAGCTTTATCTGTAGGTAAAAGAAAAAGGTTTTATGGCTTAAGAGAGCAGATGGAAGCATCACTGAGACGGATGAAGAGATCTGCAAAGAATTGAACAAGGAGTTTCAGGCAGTATTTACAGTAGAAAATACCTCACCCCCTCAGATTGCAGAGATAGAAGCTCATGGGCCGGTATTACAGATCATCATCCATTTAGCCACAGAGGTATGCAAAGCGCTGATGAAGCTAGCTGTCCATATAGCTACAGGTCCTGATGATATATCCCCTCGTACTTTAAACTGCGCAAAGTCAATATCAGTGGCACCAAGAATCATATATAAAAAATCGCTGGAGTTAGAGGAGACTCCAAGATGCTGGAAACAAGCGAACGTGATACCTATCTTCAAAAAGGGAAGGAGGGATACGGCTCTAAACTATAGGCCAGTTTCCTTGACCAGCATAGTTTGCAAAGTTATGGAGAAACTACTAAGGAAACGTATCTCTCTTCACTTGGAATCCTTCAACTTTTTGCCAGTGAGACAACATGGCTTCAGAAAAGGTATATCAACAGTAACAAACTTATTAGAATTTTAAGATGAGGTAAGCCGAATCTTACAAGAAAAAAAGGGCTGGGCTAATTGCACATTCCTAGACTTACAGAAAGCATTTGACACTAGAACACACGGGAGAATTATTAAGAAGCAGCAAGCAATGGCTAGAATAGGTGGAAATGTCTTGAAATGGATAAAAACTTACTTAGAAGGAAGGGAACAGAGGGTTAGAGTAAGACACTCAGTGTTTGAATGGAGAAGAGTTAGTAGTGGAGTTCCACAGGGTTCACTTTTAGGGCCACTTTTGTTCCTTGTATATGTAAATGACCTACCTGAGTCTGTAAATTCATTCATGAATATGTTTGCAGATGATGCAAAGATTGTGAAGAAAATGAGAAACGATAACAATGGGAGAGAACTTCAGAAAGATCTAAATAGTCTGCATGAGTGGTCAGAAAAGTGGTAAATGAAATTCAATACTTCAAAATGTAAGGTAACGAGAATGGGTGCAAGTGCAAGAGGGCCCAAGCTTGACTACTCGGTGGTGGGAGTACAACTTCAAGAGACAGAAAATGAGAGAGATGTAGGAGTAAACATACTGGCAGATTTGTCTCCAGGTATGCATATAAATGGGATTGTAAGGGCAGCATATGCTTTCTTAGCAAATGCAAGGGTAGCCTTCAAGCACATGGACAAGGAAATGTTCAGAAATATTTATGTAACCTATGTGAGGCCAAATCTTGAATATGCAGCCCCCTTTTGAAATAAACACTTCAAAAAGCACATAGCTAAGCTGGGAAAAGTTCAAAGACATGCCACGAAACTGGTGTCATAAATACGCAATTTCAGTTATGATGAAAGGCTGAGGGAATTAGACTTACCATAACTCGAAGCTAGAAGACTGAGGGGGGATAATTTCTTCATGGTTATGACAGAGTGGATAGGAATTGATATTTTGATATGGCTGGTACTAGAACTAGAGGTCATAGTTTGAAACTTCGTATGAAAACTTCTTTGCAAGAAGCATAGAAGTACTTTTTTAGTGTAAGAGTAGTTGATGATTGGCATTCGCTAAGCGAGAAGGTAGTTAATGCTAAGTCAATCAATAGTTTCAAGGACAAGTATGATAAGTATCACTAAGTACAAAATGGAACCGATCAGGATACGGGACTCTTTCCTGTAAGCACAACTGGGTAATTACAATTACATAATTAAACACACACACAGAACACAGGAAAAGATGGAAAGGATCAAAAACTTGTTGCAAGAGGCTAGAAGGTTAAATGAGGAAAGAATTGAAGAAGAGTAGAAAAATTTTCATTTCAGATTTCTTCCAGACAAAGGGGAGATAAAGAATATAATGACAGAAGCTCAGGGGATGGGGCTCCATTAAGATTGTTATTCACAAATGCTGATGGATTAGCTGTAAGGCGGTAGAATTAAAAGATAGGATTCACAACAGTAAGTCATATATAGTAGCAGTTACAGAGACTAAGATGAGTGAGGACATAAATAGTGTCACAGTTTTTCCTAAGGGATTCAGAATATTAAGGGTTGAAAGATCTGAGAGGACTGATGGAGGGATAGCACTGCTCATAAGTGAAAGGATTCATGATGAAGAAATAAACTTTGCTATAGAAAGTGAGTTCAAGGAATTTCTTGTTGCTAGCATAAATACTGGGTCAGAGAGCATAATAATAACTGTTGTATATAACCCACCAAGGAACCAACATAAGCTAGAAGTTTATGAGGAAAGTCATATAGGTACTATTGAAGTCAAAAACTCAGTTGCTAACATGGCACGAGAGAGAAAATGTAGGATTTTGATTATGGGAGATATTAATAATAAAGAGATAGATTGGATGAATCTTGACCCAAACAGTGGTGAGGACTCATTCAGGGCAAGATTCTTAGATTACGTACAAAGGAATTTCCTACACCAACATGTACTGGAACCAACGAGGGCCAGGGATAGGGATGAGCAATCACTACTTGATCTAGTATTCAAAGATAACGTGTTGGATATTGAAAAAATTGATTATGAACAATCAATTGGAAAGAGCGATCACTGTGTGTTGCTGATGGAGATATCATTGAAGATGTTCTGCCTGAGAGTAGAGGCACTGAGAGTAGAGGCACTGGAATTATCCAAAAGGAGATTATATCAAAATTAATTATCTTTTTGCAGTTACTGACTGGAGGACCTTATTTTACAACAAATTTGTATAAGAAATGTACAACATCTTTTGTGAGAAATATTGGAAGATAGTAGATTGCTGCATACCTGTCACCAAAGTAGGTGTAAATCATGCAAGAGAGAAATGGTTTGATAATGAGTGTAAAAGAGCTACGGAGTGGAGAGACAAATGCTGGAAAAGGCATAGGAGGAGAAAAAACATAAATGCCTGGCAAACCTACAAAAGAGCAAGAAATGATTACCTAAGTAAATGAAGAGGCAAAGAGAGACTATGAGAGGGACATCACCATGAAGGCTAAATAAAATCCCAAGCTTTTCCACAGCTTTATCAGAGGTAAACTAAAGGTAAAAGAATAGGTTTCAAAGCTTAAGAGAGCGGATGGAAACATCACTGAGACAGATGAAGAGATCTGCAAAGAACTGAACAAGGAGTTTCTGTCAGTATTTACAGTAGAAAATACCTCACCCCCTCAGATTGCAAAGACAGAAGCTCATGGGCCGGTATTAGAGAACATCAAC
>JAXCGZ010013210.1:190000-222500 GCA_037179515.1 Halocaridina rubra
TGAATCTTAATGTGTGTGTATTCTTGTGAATAAAAAATATCAATAAAATTTAGAAATAATAACTGAGAGAGAGAGAGAGAGAGGGAGAGAGAGAGAGAGAGAGAGAGAGAGAGAGAGAGAGAGAGAGAGAGAGAGAGAGAGAGAGAGAGAGAGAGAGAGAGAGAGAGAGAGAGAGAGAGAGAGCGGTATTCAATTGAACACTGTTACCGGATCCCAACACCAAAGCAAAACAAAGTACCAAAGTTATTTTGCATCTACAGTGTACTTCAAGCTATTTGTGGCTTTGCAATATTTTGCAATCCCTGTGTGAGTATGTGTATATTTATTTGCCTTATTATGGGTGAAAATTCACACGTACATGGATGACAGCACTAGATAACTGCAGATACAGAATATACATAACCTTTGTCTTAAACTACATTACTGAGTTATATATATATATATATATATATATATATATATATATATATATATATATATATATATATATATATATATATATATATATATATATATATATATATGTATGTATGTATGTATGCATACGCTCCTTAGAAAAAATTAAGTTTAAGCAACCAAGTTGATAAACATACAGCACACCTAAAACAAATCAAATACACAATCTCATATCATTCTTATGCCACTCACAATTCAAAACGATCTTGCAGCGTGAATGTCTCTCCATCCATATTGGGCAAGCTGGCGTCCAGATGGGGAATTATTGCTGGGAACTCTATTGTCTGGAGCATGGAATCAATCCTGACGGAAGCTTGGGGGCAGACAGTGATAGGTCACCTTGGAAAGATTCTTCTTTCAGTACATTTTTCAGAGAGACAAACTCTGGGAACTTCGTTCCTAGAGCAGTTCATGTGGATACCGAACCAAATGTTATTGGTAAGATGATATCTTTCGGATCAGTCCGGGAATAGGCCTCTGAATGTTATCCTTAGGAGCTTATATCTGAGATTATGGTCAAAAGGCAGATTAACCTAACCTAACCTAACGTAACCTAACCGACCAATGAATTATGTATTCAAATAGTTTTCATTATGTAATTTCTTGCATGGTGCCAAATATGGACTTGAGATTGAATGCGGGTACTTCATCTGGAACTGAGTTACATCAGTTACCAATTTTGAGAGTGATCCAATAGTTCCCTGTGTTTTATGATAAAAAGACGTCATTGATGCATTTAAATACCTATTCTTTTGTTAAAATGAGAGCTGGTGAATATGTACTTTGCCCTTTTTGACCATTACTTGTGAAGAGACTGTTTAACCACGGAACACATTTATCTCACGATTTACTTCATGAATCTAGCTGACTTTGCGGGGCTACCAGGCACGGTGGGAAAAATGCGTGAGGCTGAGCATAAAGGCAGGAAACATTTTCATTAGATTCGGAAGCAAAGCTGAAAATCTTAGATTTTTACCATTTGACTATTAAAGTAAAATAACATAATTTCGTATTCACATATAAATTGGCCGAAATATTACTATTTTTTTCTGTATTATTTTAAAGGCACATAATGCATAATAGATGACAAGAAAACATCAGAGATATTCTAAGTTATGGTGTTACCTAAACATTACCGAATCATGACGTTAAACATTAACAGACTTTTGTGCCTCTACAGATGAAGTCCGAACTGGAATGTATCGCAGACTTTTCCACCCCCAGCAGTTGATATCTGGCAAAGAAGATGCAGCAAATAACTATGCTAGAGGTTACTATACAATTGGAAAAATGATTATCGAAGATGTCATGGACCAGATAAGAAAAGTAACCGATCTCTGCTGCAGCTTACAAGGTTTTCTCGTATTCCATTCATTTGGTGGTGGAACAGGTTCCGGTTTAACGGCTCTGCTGATGGAAGAATTGACAGCAGCTTACGGTAAGAAGAGTAAATTATCATTTGCTATATACCCTGCTCCGCGTCTTTCTCCATCTGTGGTCGAGCCTTACAATGCTGTCCTGAACACCTACACCACTATTGAGCATACAGACTGTGTTTTCATAATGGACAACGAAGCCATTTACGATATATGTTGTAAAAATTTGGGAATCGCTAATCCAACTTATTCTAACCTGAATCGTTTGATTAGTCAAGTTGTATCATCAATTACTGCTTCACTGAGATTTGAGGGCGCTCTTAATGTAGATCTAAATGAATTTCAAGTCAACTTAGTACCCTATCCAAGGATACACTTTCCACAGGTAACATACGCCCCAGTAATTACAGCAGAAAAGGCCCACCATGAACAAATGTCAGTAAAGGAGATCACAAACTCATGCTTTGAACCAGCTAATCAGATGATAACATGTGATCCACGTATCGGAAAGTACATGGCTTGCTGTCTTCTCTACAGAGGAGACGCTTTGCCAAAAGATGTCAATATTGCAATCAATGCAATCAAGAGGAATCGCTCTATAAAGTTTGTGGACTGGTGCCCCACCGGATTTAAAGTTGGTTTGAATAATAAGCCCTCAACTGTAGTTCCTGGAGGTGATTTGGCTAAAGTATCGCGATCAGTAAGTATGTTATCTAATACAACAGCTATTGCAGAAGCATGGGAACGCTTGAATTTTAAATTTGACTTGATGTATGCAAAGAGAGCATTTGTGCACTGGTATATGGGCGAAGGTATGGAGGAAGGAGAGTTTTCTGAAGCTAGGGAAGACCTCGCAGCATTAGAACAAGATTATAAAGAAATAGAAATAGACAGTAATTCAACTAGTGAGGATGATGAGTACTGAGCAGGCTATGGTGGATATGCTAATGAAAAACTGTTCTACTGGCATCTATAAATCTAATGATTAAGTTGCAGAACTAATTACAGGATATGGCATTAACTAATCTGTTTGTAAACTATAAAGCATAAAGTTTTGAAATAAGTAATAATTTTCTGTTTTTTATCCCTTACTGCTATACACTTCACGAGAGGCTATGCACTATAATTAGAGCAACGAAGAGGAAATATAACCTTGCATTCAGTGACATATAACATATATTACAAGTTAAAGACGCAAAAATATACGTCACGATAACACTCAATGGCATTCGTATTTATTGTTTCCGTATGCAAGAAATAAAACTGACAGCCATTTCTGAAATAGTCGACTTACAAATAATCAAGGTAATGTATTGTCATTATGAAAGTATTGTAAATTCAGGTGCGCTAACGAGTTATTACAGAATAAGTAGCGAAATGCGACAAGCATAACTCAGCAAGTCCTGTTAAACTAAACTTATAGTTAAAAATAAGAGGATTTTTGCACTCCCGGAGTGGAGCGTTTGTAGAGACTATTTAAATTTCATTTAAATTTCCCATGTACAATATACGTTTTCTTTGTAACGAAGTGTATAGTTTTCTTTTGTTTCAACTGTTTTTTTTATGTTATGATGAGTACTCCTGTCATTTTATTCTTCTATTAGATTTCGTGCAGCATGGTCAATATATAAAGAAGATAGAATAATGTTTAGAACCAAGGAATATTAATAATACCATAATCTTGAAAATTAGATAAACCCCAAATATGGGTTTTTAAATAGTGTTCCGGTTTATATTAATGAAATTGTAATGGGTCCAAAGCTGTCTTTCAATCTACCCTCTACAAAAAATGGTTACCCGCGGAGTGACCCGCCAAGAAAACCAGAGCAAACTTCTCAAGATTTTTTTGGTAAAGAAGATACTTACAGCCATGCCGGATTCTGGAGACGAAATTCAGAAATGGCCCACTCCATATCAATAAAGCCTCCTACCTTCATGGAGACTTCAGATCCTGGATGGTTTTCCATCATGGAAGCACAATTTCATTTAAAAAAAATAATTGCAGCATTGCCAACCGAGGTGGTCTCAAGACTGCCAAAACATTGTGATTGATCCAGTGCAGTCTGACTACAAGACACTTAAGGAAGTGCTTATCAGTATGTTTGAGAAAACAAAACCTGAATTATTAGATATATTAATAAAGACAACAAATATATCAGGTAGGCTATCTGTTTACGTGCAAGAGATGAATAGGGGTTACTGACTAGACTAGGGGTTACTGACGATATAATACGTCATAAATTCCTTCAAGCTTTGCCGTTAACTATTTCACCTGTGATAGCCTCTCAAAAAGAATTAAATTTGTCACAGTTAGGCAGATTGGCTGATGAGTTGTTGCCATATTTTAGAAAATCTTCTATAATGGCTGTTCAGCAACCAAATCCTGTACAACGAAGTGTTCCAAATAAGGGTAAAACAGATTACAATTCCATTCCTATTGGTGTATGCCCATTTAATAAGGACCAATACCCAAGAGTTTGTAGGGCACATATTTATTTCGCTGAGCATGCCAAAGCTTGTAAACCATGGTGTAAATGACAGGAAAAAGCAAATTGTGAAATACTACCTAATTCCAGACCACCAACCCTTTCATCGGAAAACTCGAGGGGCGAGTTGCCAATTTTGCTCCAGCAGACCCGCCACTTTTAGAAGTTCTACTCACCTTGGAGCTACAAAGTTTAACTTTATAATTGATACTGGTGCTAGCGTCTCAATATCCTTTGAATATGTAAATGGCATTGTAATAGAACCCTCACCCATATCAATATCTTCTTGTACTGGGACTTGAGGGTTCGGATTTACGTCACGAACTCCCTTTTCTACTAAGGGCTAGGACGGTTACCTTCTTACGAAGGACTTGTTTTGGCAGATGTAATCGTTACCCTGTATGTATGCCCTTACTAACCTTAGTCCTTTACGGGGCGCAAACCCTCGACCTGCCGCCTCAGAGTCGCAGGCGCTACCATTTGACACGGAGACCACATCTTCTTGTACTGGGGAAGGTATAAAATGTCATGGTCAAGCAAGACTAGAAATTCAAATTCCTGGCTTAAGGCATTCATTCATGTGGACATTTATTATTGCTGATACAGTACATCTTTTGCTCGGTTTTGATTTTCTTGAAAATTTTGGTCTTTCCATTGATTGTAACATGAGACTAATTATTGACAGTACTCCAGAAAGAAAAGTAAATGTCCCTTTGTCTCGATCATCTGTTAATGTAGTTATTAATGTAGTCCAATTCCTCCAAGTATTGAAATATTGCTGAATAAGTATCCATATATTACCTCTCCTCGTGATAATAAAGATGCAGTCTATTGTGGAGTGTATCATAGAATAGAAACAGGTAGTAACCATCCTGTATTTGCAAAGACATGTCAGCTAAGTGAAGAAAAATTTAAGGCTGCTCAAGAAGGATTCCGTGCTCTCCAAAGCTCGGGCGTCATTGTCCCATCTGAAAATGAGTGGAGTTCTCCTTTACACCTAGTCCCTAAGAGTAATGGTGAATACCGTCCTTGTGGTGATTATAGAGCACTAAACTCCATTACGAAAATAGACCGATTCCCTATTCCCAATATTAATTTTTTTTTATCTAAACTTGCAAATAAAATTTATTTCTCAAAGATTGACTGAACTTCAGCCTATCATCAGATTAGGGTACACCCGGACGATGTCCCGAAAACAGCTATAACTACCCCTTTTGGGTTATTTGAGTTTCATTATATGCCCTTTGGCCTCCGTAACGCGGCCGCAACTTTTCAAAGAGTAATGGACAAGATATTCTCGAACGTAATGTGTGTATTTATATACTTGGATGATATACTGGTATTTTCAGATAATGAAGAAGCTCATTTAAGGGATCTTGAAACAGTATTTGATATCCTTAATAAGTACAATCTTAAAGTATCTTTGAATAAATGTATATTTTGTGTTAAAACACTTGTCTTCTTAGGATTCAGTGTCAGTGCTGATGGTTTTCACCCTACATCAAATAAGATTTATGAATTGTCAGAATTTCCTTACCCAACTGATTCAAATAGTTTGCGCCGATTTTTTGGGCATGATAGGTGTTTATAGGAAATTGGTTCCTAAATTTGCCTCAATTGTCTTACCTTTAACAGAATGTATAAGATTGAAGCCAAATCACATATCATTACAAATAACTAAAACGGAAAAGCATTCTTTTGATGAAATTAAGGATGTTCTGTTTAACCTAAAAGCTCTCGTACACATACAAACAGGCTATGCCCATTTTCAGTTAGTAACTGATAGTAGTCAATATGCTGTAGAAGCTGCACTCCATCAAATAGTTAATGAGCAACCTATACTTGTGGGATTTTTCTCAAAGAAACTTTCTCAATCACAAAGAAAATATTCTACATTTGATAAGGAGCTTCTAACCGCTTATTTAGCAGCATACATATCCGTCCTCAACTTGAAGGCCATTGTGTATTATTGTTAACAGACCAAAAGCCACTTTGCAGTGCTTTTCAAAGTATTAATCCAGCTAAGTCTGATAGACAACAAAGGTATTTATCTATCTTAACTGAATATCTTGCCGATGTTAGTTATAAAAGAGGTTCACATAACATTGTGGCCGACTGTTAAAATGTTTGCGATTTACCTGAAATATTAGAAGTTCAGTTTCTAGATGAAGAGACCCAGGCATACTCTGATAGGCTAAGACCTTTCCAATTACTAAATGAAGAAAAGGAGGCGTTGTGTGACACATCTACACTGTTGTTGTTGTTGTTTGAGGTTAAAGCCAACCTTGTGTTGGCACGGGCCCTTGTTCAAAGAACGACCCATAGGTTAGAGGTTATACCTCTTGGTTTATTTTATCACCTTGGTGGTTCGAAAGTTTCCAAGGTGGTGAGATGTGTGTCTATGTTGTCAAGTATTTCCTTAACAATTTTGGCTGCATGAACTGTCGCATTGGGGTGTTGTGGTTCCATGTTTAATCCGTTCCTTAAGCTGTTTGTCTTTGGACATTCTAAGAGATAATGCAGCAGGGCCTTATCAGTTGTCTTGCGACAGTGTGCACACTCTTTTCTGGGGTTCTCAATAATTTCCCAGCAGCATTTGTAGCCTAGCCTGAGTCTAGCTATCGTGACAGCCAGACTCCTTGGGGTGTACTTGGATACCGGTGAGGGCTCAAGTTTTGTTGCTTCCCTGTACCACGTGGCAGAGTAGGAGCTTTTGTTGACCCAGTAGTTGTGGTTTTCCTGCTTTGATCTCTGTAGTGCCTGCTTGGTTTTTGATTTGTATTGTTGAAGACTGGGTTGTATAGAGTGCTGTATGCTGTGGCATAAGACGGCATCCTTGGCAAGTTGATCTGCCTTGTCATTTCCAGGGATGTTGATATGGCTGGGTATCCAGTTGATGGTTACCGGTCTTCTTTGTTCTTGATGTTGCACTAGCAGTGTTTGGACCGTGCTGATTAGGTTGATGTTTTCTTTGAACTTCTGCTGCTGTAGTGCTTGGACAGAGGAGAGTGAGTCAGTGTGTATGGTAACAGGTCCTTGTCCTTTTTTAATTGAGTTGTGCAGAGCCATTTTGATGGCAAATAACTCAGTCTGCAGAGTGGAGCAGGAGTCTGAAAGTCTCCAGAAGGCTGTAAAACTCTCCGAGTAGACTGCCGCTCCAGTTGCAGGGATACCAGCATTGACAGTACCATCTGTGTAGTAGGAGACGCCTTCTGCTTGGTTGGTTTCAGCGATAGCAGCTAGAGCTGCTTCATGCAGTTGTATCTTTGAACAGGCTTTCTTACTGTCAGGAAGACTAGTGGTGTTGAATTTTGCAGGGTGTGCTCTCCATGGGACTAGCGGCTTGTAGTTGGTGCAGGGCTTGTCTAAGTTTATTCTTGCCAGTTCAGATGCCATGTTGCATTTGTGAATACTTTTCAGAAGGTGGCCAGCATAGCTGTTTGGGATAGGGAGGTCAGGATGTTTGTTGATGGCATCTTTCAGCCTTTTTTGCGTGTGGGATTTCCTTTCGGATAGCAGAGCCTTTGTTATGGAGTTGGTGTTGGAAACGTTTATCCAGCTATATAAGGGAGGTAGATTTGTTTCCATTTGTAGGTTGCATATCCTGGTCCACATAGGAGCCCCCAGCATGTAACGCATGGCGTTGTTCTGGATCACTTCAATGGTGGAGATTTGTTGTGCATTGAGGTTGGCTAGGGTTGGGGCGCTGTAGGTAATCAGGGATCTAATGGTGGCTGTATAAAATTTCCTTAGGACCTGAATACCTGCTCCTTCTTGGAGAGATGTCATATATCTCATAGGGGTTAGTCTGCTGTGAGCTCTTTCTCTGAGATATGTGATCTGAGGTTTGAAGGTGAGATGCCTGTCTATGTAAACTCCTAGATACACGAATGTATCCACCCACTCTATGTTTCCATTGGCTAGGGTGATCGGGGCTAGTGGTACTGGAGTTTTTACGGCCATAGCTTTTGTTTTGTTTCCGTTGATTTTGAGTCCCAGCTCCTTGCTTTTCTGATGGAATAGGTCTATTGCTTTTTGAGCGCTGGCTAATCTATTGCCTCCTCTGCTGATGAAGACTACATCGTCGGCATAGATGAAGATGTCTACTCCTTGGGGTAGTTGAAGTTGAAAGAAGTTCTCCATCAGTACATTGAAAAGCAGTGGACTGAGGATGCCTCCTTGTGGGGTACCGTTTTCTAATTTCTTGTAAGTTGATAGATGCCTTTGGAATTTTACTCTAGCCTCTCTGTTTCTGACATGGTTTGAGACCCAACTTAGTAGATGTCCCTTAACTCCCTTTTTTGCTAGGGAGCTCAGGATGGCTGCTGGATTAGCCAGTTCAAAAGCCTTCTCAAGATCTAAGAAGACTACAACTGCGGCCTTGTTGTTAATGCAGCTGAGGACATCCATAATGCACTGTGTGGTGCCTACATTATCTCTGTAGGCATACAAGTGAGGGTGTAAGGGGCCTATTTTGAATTTTAATCTTTTGAGTACCATTTTTTCTGCTGTTTTTTCTAAACAGCTTAGTAGCGATATGGGTCGTGGATTCGTTGGGTCTTTGGGTTTTGGGATAGGCTGAATATCCTGTTGACTCCAGATTTTTGGCCACACCCTTAATAAGTAAGTGCTGTTTGTCAGATGGAGGTAGGCGGCTTCACCTGCAGTGCCCATGTTGTTGATCATTGTGTAGGTGATGCCGTCTGCACCAGGGGCTGTGTCTTTCCCTCTATGTTTGGTGTTTCTGAGTTCTTGATAGGTGAATGGTGCATCTGTCTCATCTTCTTGATCGCAGGCATGATTTATGATGTCCCATCTTTGTAGCCTTAGGTCATTTTGGATACTAATTGTGCTTGGTGGAAGTTGTTGGGTTGTTGAGCGGCTGGAAATGGTGTCTGCAAGTCTTTCTGCTTCCTCCATTGGTTTTGGATGCGTGGATACTTTGGGTGATTTTTTTCCGGACACTCTCCTGAGCATTTGCCATAGCTCTGTGAGGTTGGTGTGCTGGTTTAGGTTGGCACACCATTCAAGCCATTTGTCAGTCCGGATTTTTGAGACAGTCTTGTGGGTGTCTGTGACCACTTCCCGAAGCACTGCTCTATTAGCATCTGTGGGTCTTTTCCTATATAGCTTCCTGACCCTATTTAATCTTTGGTTGGCCTCTTTCACTTCTTGACAGTAGTACCATGCATCTTTATATTCCCTTTTTGGTGGTTTGTGTTTTGGTATGGCATCATCGGCTGCTTTGTGGAAGGCGGAGATGAAATCTTGTGCTAGGATGTTGATGTCTTCGGGTGCAGTGTAATTTGCATGCCACTGTGTTAATGATTGCTGAAATTTTGTCCAGTTTGCCAATTTTTTATTCCACTTGGGAGGAGGAGGTGGAGCATCTACACCATTCCCTAGACCTTTTATACCAGAATCCCTACGTATGTCAGTTTTTAATACCCTACATAGCTTATCTCACCCAGGTATAAAGTCAACCCTGAAATTGGTAAAATCTAGATATTTTTGACCTGACATGGACCGATCCATCAGAAAATGGTGTAGAGAGTGCTTGTCTTGTCAGCAGTCCAAGATTCATGGTCATACTAAGAGTGCTTTAAGTAACTTTGACTTACCCTCATCACGTTTTCACACAGTACATCTAGATATCGTAGGTCCCCTTCCCACAGTTCAAAATCCTTCAGACCCATATATTAGTCCATATAAATATTTATTGACGTGCATTGCTTGAGCTACTCGTTGGATAGCAGTACAACCATTAGCAGATATTACTGCACATGACTGTAGCGCAAGCTTTCATAAATGCATGGATATCACGATTTGGAGTTCCTCTCCATGTTATTACTGATCGTGGTTCTTAGTTTAAGAGTAAAATGTTTCAAGAACTCTCATCAGTTGTAGGATTTCATAGGTTAAAAACAACTGCTTATCATTCCCAATCTAATGGAATGACAGAGCGTACTCTCAGAATTATCAAATCCGCTCTCATGGCTAGAAAAGAAAATTGGTTACAATCCCTACCCATTATACTTCTTAATATTCGTAATACTCCTAATGAAAATGGATTTTTCCCATTCAGAGCTGTTGCTGGTACCTCACTTTTATTACCAAAACTAATGGTAGACACAAGCAGTACTAATACTAGTGATTTAACAAACTCATCTGTTAAGTATCTAGCCAAAGAAATTGTTCAAATTAGATGTAAGTGCCTTAGCTAGTGGTAAGTGTCATAGGTTTCCAGATACTTTTATTCCTAAAGATTTAGGTACCTGTGATAAAGTTTGGTTACGAGTTGCTAGAGTCAGGAAATCTTTGGAAGTCCCATACTCAGGACCATATAAGGTTATTAAGCGCATGTCTATATATTTTCTTATACAATTGTCTGATGATGTACATAGTTGTGTATCTACTGATAGCTTGAAACTAGTAATCGAACCTAATGCAATGCCTGAACCAAAAACTGTTGAGCCACTATAACATAGTCAAACACAAAGTGATTTCGATGATGATATTAACAACAATAGTGATAACAAAGACTATGTCAATCCTGATTCTCAGAACATAGTTCCTCCTAAAGTTGCAACTTCATCCTCAGGTAGAAAAATAAGATATAAGAGTAGTAACGATTATTTCTATTATTAGCTCCGCTTTTCGGGAGAGAACTATTGTAGAGAATATATATATATATATATATATATATATATATATATATATATATATATATATATATATATATATATATATATATATATATATATATATATATATATATATATATATATATATTTCATTTAAATTTCCCATGTACGATATACGTTTTCTTTGTAACGAATTATATAGTTTTCTTTTGTCTTGGCTGTTTTTGTTTATGTTATGATAAGTAAGCCTGCCATTTTATTCTTCTATAAGATTTCGTGCAGAAAAGGAATATTAATAATAATATAATCTTGAAAATTAGATAAATCCCAAATAGGGGTTTTTAAATAGTATTCTGGTTTATATTGATAAATTTGTAAATTGTCCAAAGCTGTGGAAAATATTTTTTAACAAGTTGTCAAAAGAAAAAGGAGATTTCAGAATATGTCACAGATTATCAATTGGATTTGCAAGTTCTTTCTATACGAGTAATATTAAATTCTTGATTGCTAAGTACCTTAAATAAATAATGTGCACATGAAATTAAAATTACTTTTTCATTCAGCTTAAGGAATTACGATATATGTATATATAGCAAACCCTAAAAGTTACTAGGTTTATATCTATGAACAAGACAATAATGCACATGAAAGAAATCTCTTTCAATACAAAATTGATGTTGTATTCCACAATTTTTTTTATTGTTTATGAAAGTATAATACAAGTCATCATTGTCGGTTTTATCTTATATTAGCTTAATTAATTCTAAAGAGGGAACACCTACAGTTTTGCGGGCCATACCAATGTTCAAAACCTACCAATAGATGGCGCTAGGCTCTAACTAGAGAACTGGAGGATGAATACACAACAACAATGACGACAATAGGCATACGAGCCAATTTTTTACTATCCTAGCTAAAAATACTTACCTAACCTCTTAGGCAGGGGGGCTTCGCCCCCCCTGGAACCCCCCCCCCCTCTTATACAGTTTAGGATCGATCTACTTACTAGAGCGGAGGGGTTAGGTCGTTGAGCGGCATGGCCCGGAAAACTGTAAACTACCCCTAAAGAGAAAATATGGCAATCGAATTTAATTTTTACGAACGTGAGTCTGGAAGCTTCATAAAAGGAATATTTAAGAAAAGATATTGTGAGGGTGCTATTCTCATTGAGTGTCCGCTCAAAATATATACAGAAAACGTAAAAAAAATATTATTCACATTTTCTTTTATCAAAATTCAAGATGAACTTATTTGATCCTTTGCCTCCATTAGACAGTTTTGTTTTTATAAGTGTGACATCGAGAAAAGCAAACTGCCCTCGTCAAGCCCGGTAACCAAGGAAATATTGAGACGAAGAAAAAGTAGAAGGTTAAGGACAAGGCAGAACTAAGAGCATGATACACAACAGGAAAATAACAGGTTGAAAGAATAGTCGATGATATAAAGACCTAGAGATATGGCAGGATTAGGCCCTGATATGACGACAGATCCGCTTTTTGAAGAGAGATATATCATAAAAAATAGGAAATACAGAGGGAGGAAGAGAGTTCTAGAGCTTAGAGGTGGATGAGAAGAAGCAGTCATTGCACGGACCAATCCGGGAGCTACATATCTCCACACAGTACCTGTGAGACAAGGCCGCTTGGTGGGTGCTACGCGACTTCGGCAATGGGGGAGGGATGCAAATCGCCAACTGTTCAGAGCAGCGATGGAAGCAGTAATGACAGAAAAGAAAAAAAGAACGATGTCTTACGACAAAGAGAGAGAGAATCCAGATTGAGAGAAAGAGATGGGTCAATGATGAGTCTGGTTGCCTTAGATTTACCTCTTTCAAGGAGATAACTATAAGAGGAAGCACCCCTTGAAGTGCAAGCTGTATTCTAGGACGGGACAGATAAGACCTTTATAGATTTTAATTAATTGAAGAAGAAAACTAAGGACGAAAGTGAAAAAGAACCCTCAATTTTTTAGATGCAGATTTAGAAATTTGGATTGTGTGACCCTTCCAAGACAAGTTAGAGGCTATCTGGATTCCTAATAAGTTGATAGAATTATTAAGGTAAATTTGTTAGCTTCAAAGACAATAGGGCTATAAGGAGGATAAGAAGATAAAGAGATAGACAGAAACTTTGTATCGGAGGCATTAAAGTTAAATATTGAGTGCCCCACTTATAATAATCTCTGCAAATTGGAGTTGAGAGTTGAACAAAGAGTGTTACAAGACTTACTACGTGCAGCAGATAAAGATTGTGAAGAGAAGGCAGAGAAAAAATGAAGGGTAAAATCTTCGGTAAAGAAAAGAGGAAAGGAGGATAGGGACTTGAGAAAATTGTTGATGAAGAGCAGGAACATAATATGTGAAAGAACAGAGCGCTGTGAAACACCACTGGTAACTAGGAAACAACAGTTTTTATCTGCGAGCGAGGTTGAGGGAATCTGTAATATGAACAGAGTGGCATTCAGATAGAATGCCTTCATTCCTAGTATAGCAGATTAAAGCTGTAAGGCTTGCTTCCCTTTTAAGACCCTCTATGGTGTAGTTGGTACCACCTTGGCACAGTAACTATGTGTCCTAGGTTCAAGTCTCGGTCGGGGTAAAAATTATTCATGTTTTCACATATGTTAATGTGCTTGTGTGACATATATATATATATTATATATATATATATATATATATATATATATATATATATATATATATATATATATATATATATATATATATATATATATATATATATATATTAATAACACTGAACTGTTAACATACAGTCTAAAATGGTAGGAAAAGCCCATTAAATAAAACAACGAATATATATATATATATATATATATATATATAATATATATATATATATATATATATATATATATAATATATATATATATATATATATATATATATATATATATATATATATATATATATATATAAAGTACTTTGAGAAGGTGACCAGTTTAGGTCACGAAATTAATAAGTACTTAATATATATATGTTTTCGTTGTTTTCCTACTTATATATGGTAGGAAAAGCCCATTAATTAAAACAACGAAAATATATATATATATATATATATATATATATATATATATATATATATATATATATATATATATATATATATATATATATAAAAAGTACTTAATAATTTCGTGACCTAAACTGGTCACCTTCTCAAAGTACTTTATATATATATATATATATATATATATATATATATATATATATATATATATATATATATATATATATATATATATATATATATATATATATATATATATATATATATATATATATATATATATATATATATATATATAAAGTACTTTGAGAAGGTGACCAGTTTAGGTCACGAAATTAATAAGTACTTTATATATATATGTTTTCGTTGTTTTAATTAATGGGCTTTTCGTACCATATATATATATATATATATATATATATATATATATATATATATATATATATATATATATATATATATATATATATATAACCAGATAAGTACATTACATATGTGAAAACATGAATCATTTTTTACCCCGACTGGGCTTGAACCAGGACTTATAATTACTAAGTCAAGGCACTACCAACTACACCACATAAGGTTAAAAGGAATCCAACCTTATAGCTTATATCTGCTATACTTAGGAATGAACGCATTCTATCTGAATGCCACTATGTTCATATTACAGATTCCCCAACCTTACTCGTGGCTTTTGAATACCCAATGTATGTTGGAAATAAAGTATTATTATTATTATTATTCTTTTTCGCATTTAATTCAACTCCCAATCTCATTCGGAACCAAGAATAACCAAATAACCACATTACATATGTGAAAACATGAATCATTTTTTACCCCGACTGGGACTTGAACCTAGGACTTATAATTACTAAGTCAAGGCGCTACCAACTACACCACAGAAGTTTAAGAGGCATCCAACCTTATAGCTTATATCTGCTATACTTAAGATGAATGCTAGAATGCGTTCATTCCTAAGTATAGCAGATATAAGCTATAAGGTTGGATTCCTTTTAACCTTTGTGGTGTAGTTGGTAGCGCCTTGACTTAGTAATTATAAGTCCAGGTTCAAGTCCCAGTCGGGGTTATGATTCATGTTTTCACATATGTAATGTGCTTATTTGGTTATTCTTGGTCCCGAATGAGATTGGGAGTTGAATTAAATGCGAAAATGAAGCCATGAGTGAGGTTGGGGAATCTGTAATATGAACATAGTGGCATTCAGATAGAATGCGTTCATTCCTAAGTATAGCAGATATAAGCTATAAGGTTGGATTCCTTTTAACCTTTTGTAGTGTAACAGACTGAGGTTAGTAAGGGCATACACTCAGGGAAACGATTACATCTGCCAAAACAAGTCCTTCGCAAGAAGGCAACCGTCCTAGCCCTTAGTAGAAAAAGGGAGTTCGTGACGTAAAAGCGAATCATCTTGGTAGCGCCTTGACTTAGTAATTATAAGTCCTAGGTTCAAGTCCCAGTCGGGGTAAAAAATGATTCATATATATATATATATATATATATATATATATATATATATATATATATATATAGAGAGAGAGAGAGAGAGAGAGAGAGAGAGAGAGAGAGAGAGAGAGAGAGAGAGAGAGAGAGAGAGAGAGAGAGAGAGTCATACCTGCAGGAAGTGAAAGTTATCAGAAAGTGACCGGATGACGGATAAGACAACCAATGGGACTTTTGGGAAGGAAATTTTATTGTGTAGCAAATCCCCCAATTTGTTTTCCTTTCTTGATGTCGGCTACCCCCCAATTAAAGGGGGAAACAGCCAAGGTATAGCATGTCTGTAGTTTCTTACTTTGTATTGTCTGTAAATAGCCCGATATAAAGAAGGAAAACCACAAACATTCTTTTTTTTTCTTTCATAAATAAGAAATGAATGTTTCTTGTTTTTCCACCTTTATATCGACCTATCCTTCCCGGTGATCCCCAGGGGCTAAAAAGCGTGCACGCGGCGTCATCAACTCTCTTCCTCACGGCTATCCTATCTAAACTTACCTCTTCCCCCACAATTAATGGTATCTAACCAACACTAATAATAAAGGAGACCACTACTAACCCTGTTAAGAATATCTTGAAGTTTTTCTTTTATTTGCAGATAAAACATGACCTCAGCTCCCAGATCAGTCATCTACATGCCCAATATGGCCACCCTCCCAGGGTGGATGTCTACAACAAGGAACGAACAAACAAGCATTCCACAGGGAAGGTGTGATAGTAGAAATAGGATACGCATGGGACATGTTACTGAAATAGTGAATACTACTAGAATTCCAGGGCTACGAGATACATTTACAATGAATAGCAATATTTTTTAACTTAAAGAAATATAAATTCTTGGTGTATTTTAATTAGATACACCAATTATGAATCTAGGATACTATTAAAAGGTTTTGTTTGTATGTAAACTTCGCATGCACACGCACAAATACAACTTCAAAAGTGTGTGCTTGTGATTGTACATACTTGATAAAATGTCCTTAAATATCGGCATTATGGTTTGACCTTTCAAGTAGGACTAATCAAAAGAAAGTTCCTCTAAGTGACAAAACTCGCATGATACCAGCAACCAACCAGCCGGGTGATGCTTTCACTGATGTAATCTGAGATGAATCAGGTTAGCAGCTGTAACCTTTCCACAACCTCTAACCCCACGCTTTCCTGTCGTGGGAGTAAGAGGATATGAGTAAACTATATATATATATATATATATATATATATATATATATATATATATATATATATATATATATATATATATATATATATATATATATATATATATATATATATATATATATATATATATATATATATATATATATATATATATATATATATATATATATATATAATATAATATATATATATATATATATATATATATATATATATATATATATATATATATATATATATATATATATATATATATATATATATATATATATATATATATATATATAAATATATATATATATATATATATATATATATATATATATATATATATATATATATATATATATATATATATATATATATATATATATATATATATATATATATTTAAAATATATATGTATATATATATATATATATATATATATATATATATATATATATATATATATATATATATATATATATATATATATAATATATATATATATATATATATATATATATATATATATATATATATATATATATATATATATATATGCTAGTTCTCCTTTAAATAGGATTTCTAACTTTAACAAGAGGCAATATTATGTCTCTGAGTTTGCGATTCGTCATCGTAGTAATTATTGTTTGTTCTCTTTTTTCTCTGCTTGTATCACTCTTAACAGAAAGCCTGTGACGATGCTTTCTAATACGAAGACGAATAGCAGTCGATGATACAAATTGAGAAATAAGACAGCAAACCCAGACATAATGCTGTCTATTGTTAAACTTCCAAATCCTATTCTAAGGAGAATTAGCATGATTATATTCACATGATTTTAGTGAATATATGTTATTTGCGTACAATGTCTCCATGATGGAATTGCGATTTTATAGAATCCTTGCTTTTCCTCGTTTTCTGGCTTGTGTTACTTTAACTAGATAATCGGACACGATGCTTTCTAATGGGAAGTCAAATCGTAGGGGATGATACAAACATGAAGATATAGGATAATAATCCTGGAAACAATGTTACCTCTTGCTAAGGTTACAAATCCTATTCTAAGGAGTATAAGCAGGTTGAAATTCACGTGATTTCGAGAATAAACACACACACACACACTAGTAATCACACATAATGTGTTGGATATTGAAAAAATTGAGTATGAACCACCAAATGGAAAGAGTGACCATTGTGTGTTGTTGATGGAGTATATCATTGAAGATATTCTGCCTGAGAGTAGAGGCACTGAGGACATGAGGAGGAACTATCCGAAAGGAGATTATATCAAAATGAATGAGCTTTTTGTAGTTATTGACTGGAGAACCTTATTTTACAGCAATTCTGTACAAGAAATGTATGACATCTTTTGTGAGAAATATGGGTAGATAGTAGATTGCTGCATACCTGTCACCAAAGTAGGTGTAATTCATGCAAGAGAGAAATGGTTCAATAATGGGTGTAAAAGAGCTAAGGAGTGGAGAGACAAATGCTGGAAAAGGTATAGGAGGAGAAAAAACATAAATGCCTGGCAAACCTACAAAAGAGCAAGAAATTATTACCTAAGTAAAAGAAAAGAGGCAGAGAGAGACTATGAGAGGGACATCACCAGGAAGGCTAAAGAAAATCCCAAGCATTTCCACAGCTTTATAAGAGGAAAACTGAAGGTAAAAGAACAGGTTTTAAGGCTTAAGAGAGCGGATGGAAGCATCACTGAGACGGATGAAGAGATCTGCGAAGAATTGAACAAGAAGTTTCAGTCAGTATTTACAGTAGAAAATACCCCACCCCCTCAGATTGCAGAGATAGAAGATCAAGGGCCGGTATTAGAAAACATCAACCTTACAGCCACAGAGGTATGCAAAGCGCTGATGGAATTAGATGTTCATAAAGTTACAGGTCCTTATGATATATCCCATCATGTACTTAAAAAATGCGCAAACTCAATATCAGTGGCACTAAGTATCATATTTAAAAAGTCACTGGAGTCAAGGGAGATTCCAAGATGCTGGAAATAAGCAAACGTGATACCTATCTTCAAAAAGGGAAGGAGGAATACGGCTCTGAACTATAGATCAGTTTCCTTGACCAGCATAGTTTGCAAAGTTATGGAGAAACTAATAAGGAAACATATCTCTCTTCACTTGGAATCCTTCAACTTTTTGTCAGTGAGGCAACATGGCTTCAGAGAAGGTAGATCATCAGTAACAAACTTATTAGAATTTTATAATGAGGTAAGCCGAATCTTACAGGAAGGAGAGGGCTGGGCAGATTGCATATTCCTAGACTTCCAGAAAGCATTTGACACTGTTCCACATGGGAGACTTATTAGGAAGCTGCAATCAATGGCTAGAATAGGTGGAAATGTCTTGAAATGGATAAAAACTTACTTAGAAGGAAGGGAACAGAGGGTTACAGTAAGACACTCATTGTCTGAATGGAGAAGAGTTAGTAGTGGAGTTCCACAGGGTTCAGTGTTAGGGCCACTTTTGTTCCTTGTATATGTAAATGACCTACCAGAGTCTGTAAATTCATTCATGAATATGTTTGCAGATGATGCAAAGATTGTGAAGAAAGTTGGAAACAAGAACAATGGTAGAGAACTTCAGGAAGATCTAAATAGTCTGCATGAGTGGTCAGAAAAGTGGCTAATGAAATTCAATACTTCAAAATGTAAGGTAATGAAAATGGGTACAAGTGCAAGAAGGCCCAAGCTTGACTACTCGGTGGCTGGAGTAATAATAATAATAATAATAATAATAATAATAATAATAATAATAATAATACTTTATTTCCATTTCAATACAATGGGTATTCGTCAGCCAGGGTAAGCCCCAACCCCCCATTGTGGTGTCCACCCACAGCAGTTCCTGCCAGTAAACAGCTTAAACTCTCGGTCTTGGACGGGAACCGATCTTTCGACCTCATGAATGCGAAGCCAGCGCGTTACCACTGTACTAGTCAGCAGGCTAGTACAGAAAATGAGAGAGATCTAGGAGTAAACATACTGGCAGATTTGTCTCCAGAAATACATATAAATGGCATAGTAAGGGCAGCATATGCCTTCTTATCAAATGTAAGGGTAGCCTTCAGGCACATGGACAAGGAAATGTTCAGAAATATTTATGTAACCTATGTGAGGCCAAAACTCGAATATGCAGCCCCCTTTTGGAATCCGCACTTGAAAAAGCACATAGCTAAGCTTGAAAAAGTTCAAAGACATGCCACGAAACTGGTGCCAGAAATACGCAATCTCAGTTATGATGAGAGGCTGAGGGAATTAGACTTACCATCACTCGAAGCTAGAAGAGTGAGGGGGGATATGGTGACAGTCTTTAAATTCCTTCATGGTTATGATAGAGTGGATAGGGATCGATATTTTGATATGGCTGGCTCTAGAACTAGAGGTCATAGTTTGAAGCTTGCGTAAGAAAACTTCTTTGCAGGATGTAAGGAAATACTTTTTCAGTGTAAGAGTAGCTGATAATTGGAATTGGCTAAGCGAGGAGGTAGTTAATGCTATCTCAATCCATAGGTTTAAGGACAGGTATGATAAGTATCACTAAGTATAAAATGGAACCGATCAGGAGACGGGAAGATACGAGCTTTGGGCTCTTTCCCGTAAACACAATTAGGTAATCACACATTAGGCAACACACACACACACACACACACACACACACACACACACATATATATATATATATATATATATATATATATATATATATATATATATATATATATATATATATATATATATATATATATATATATGGGGGCGGATTGTGCAGGACAAAGGAAACTATTGAGAAACTTTATCTATTCAGACTCAAGAGGTAGTCCCACTATCTTGAAAGATAAGTAGAAAAATATGCTCGTATGTGTTGAGGTATTCAGATTTTTGCTTTTTCAATGCATAATCCGTAAATCCATATTCACATACGTCTCAAACAGCTCGTAATATATATATATATATAATATATATTATATATATATATATATATATATATATATATATATATATAATATATATATATAATATATATATCGCTTATGTGTTGTTAACGGCATACTATGAACTTACAGTTCAGTATAATGACTTCTCCAAACCGTTCAGGGGTCTAATAGTTGTAACATCACGACTATGTTACTGCGTAGACATCTCGAGATAAACATGCACGGTATTTGTTTACTGACTACTGAATAAGTAAATAAATCATATTAAAATGGAATACGTTTAAAATTATTTTCACTAATGCATTTTCATAACAATCTAGATCTAAGTTTTCGTTTCTCATCCCAGGAACCTTAAAGAGATACTGATGTATTTTCCAAGAGGCAAACCTTAACATCGAAAAATGTCATAAAGACAACTTCATCATTCGGTACGCTTAGCAAGACCTGACTCCAATTGAAGCCTGTGCTGCGATTTCTATCCATAACAATTCTAACACTTTTTTATGAGTGTGACACCGGGACAGGCAAATACTCTCCTCTCATCAATAAAGTCCCGGGCACGAGAAAACATTAAGACGAAGGAAAAGAAAAAGGTTATGGAGAAGGCAGAGATGATGTAATGATACAAATAGGAAACGAACAGATTGAAAAATTAGTCAAAGTACTGAGGACCTAGAGATATGGAGGATTAGGATCTGAGATGACGATAGATTTGCTTTTTTTAAAGGAAGATAGGTTATAAGAATTTGGAAAAAACAGAAGGAGGAAGAGAGTTACAGAGTCTGGAGGTAGATGGGAAGAAGCAGTAGCTGCACCAACCTATCAGCGAGCTACAAATCTCCACACAGTACCTGTGAGACGAGGCCGCTTGACAATTGTTATGCAGTTTCAGGAAAGGGGAAGGGAAAAAACTCATCAACTCATCAGAGCAGTGATGGAAGTAGTAGCGACAGAAAAGAGAAAGGGATCATACCTTACGGTGAAGAGAAAGAGAATCCAGATTAGAAGTAAGAGAAGGATCATTAATGAGTCTGACTGCCTTAGATTCAACCTTATAAAGGAGATAAGTATAAAAAGAAGCACCCCAGATGTGTAAGCAATATTCTACGCAGGGACGGATAAGAGTTTATAGATTTTAAGTAACTGTAGAGAGGGAAAGTAAAGACGAAAACAAAACAGAACCCCTGATTTTTTGGATGCATTAAAAAATTTGCATTATGTGATTCCTCCAAGACTAGCTAGAGGCTATATGGATTCCTAATATGTTGATAGAAATAAGAGGGTAAATTTCATTAGTTTCAAAGATTTGTGTGCCCCACTCAGATACTCTCTGCAAATCGGAGTTCAGAGTAGAAGAAATAGTGATACAAGACTGATTACGAGTAGCGGATGAAGGTTGTGAAGAAAAGGCAGAGGAAAAGTGAAGGGTAGAATCATCAGCAAAGGCATGAAGAAGAGAGGAAGATGGGGATTGTAGAAGATCATTGATGAAGAGATGGAGCAGAGTAGGTGAGAAGTACAGAACCCTGTGAAAAATAAACATTTTGGGTAGGAAAGGAAAGAGAGAGCAAGAAGAGTGGGCAATTAAGTACCTAACCTATCGTAAGTATAGGTAGAAGGACTGGTAAAAAAAAAAAAAAGAGAGAGAGAGAGAGAAAGAGACCTCCCCCCTGTCTGCTGAGGTATTCTGTTGGAGTAATCACTCAATAAAAAACAAAAACAAAAACGTTGGGTTCATAGAAAAAATATGTTTTTTTAATGTACGATATCTTAAGAGATTATGAAACTTATGCAAAGTTCATTCTTTTAATGTTTGCAAGTGAAATATTATTTTTTTTTTATTTTATTACTGCATGAACAGATACACGTTTCTTTTTTATTCTTTTTTTTATGTTGAGAAGTCGATATAGTCTCCACATGATAATTAATATTTCGAAGATATAAAGATATTAACGATTTTGAGAAGCTTATCTGAAGATATTGTTAATTATTGTTTGTTGTCGTGAAGTTTATATTTGTAAATGAGCTAATTAAGATAATATGAGATTCTCAGAGCGCATATTTTGAATATGAAAATTAAAATAATATTTAAATTCTTTTATGTTGTTTGTTAAGAAAGAATAATTGTTAATTTTGTTGATAGTAGAAAATAAATGAGTAGATAAATAAAAATAAATAAATAAAAAAATATATATATATTCTCTTGAAATATCAGCTTTTATTGTGAAATGTTTTTAATTTACAGTGGTTGTTAAGCTCTCCAAGAGTTTCATAGTTTATTGTCTGTAATTATTAAATATATATGTAGTATTATGCTCAAATTCTGTCGGAGGTATGTTTGACTTATGGAGAGTGTGTGCTTTGACTCGACCCTCCGCTTTACAGAAAAAGAAAAGAAAAACGAGAAAAAACACTGCCATAATAGGTAAGTATGTGTATGTGCATTTCACTAGCATTTTTGCAATGTTAAACAGAAAAGGAATGGATTTATGAATTGCCTTAGTTCAAATTGTATACTAAATTATTTTCTTTTGTTTCTTTAAAGAAATTAATAAACAAAATTTCGCTTAACGGAAAGTTTAGCAAAGAACCCTTTTGCAAGACTTACTGCGGTGAGTATAGAGTGAAAGGTACTTATTGTATAAACACCTCTATATTTTTATTAGCAAATGAATGTATGAAGCCAAGTTTTTATAAGATGTTGACTTTGAGTATTTTGATTGTAGAACTGTTTTCCTTTTTTTGTTGAATTGCTAGATGATACTTTTTATGAGTTTTTGCAGATTAATGTTACAGAATATGAACTGAGTAGTAACAGAGAGTTTGTCTGCCACATATTTCAACTGTCTTAAATAGAATTCTGAGCTACCACAGATAAACTGAACAACATGAAGGTTGGAAGCTATCCTAATATATATATATATATATTGTGACAGAAGGAATTCGAAATAGTAAAAGAAACTGACCAAAAGAATTTACTTTAAAATGAGTATTATTATGAATATAAGTACAGAACTCTGTTCTTGCCTCAAAATGCTAGCATCACTTATATATTTACTGGTATTCTTATTATTATTATTATCATTATTATTATTATTATTATTATTATTATTATTATTATTATTATTATTATTATTATTATTATTATTATTATCCCATTGCCCTTCTTGCGAATTACTATTTCCAGAATACTATCAGTAGTAACCCAATGATTAGCATTTTTTTTTTTATTCATGCCCTTGCGTTACTGTAGTCACTGTTAATAAGAGTATATCTTTAGTGGCTGTTCTCAATATTTCATAACTCTTTTTTTTATATCTATAGCATATTAATGTCACGCAGAGATAATCTACCAGTTACTCAGCTACTTCCTAAGTATCTTGAATAGCAGTCCCTTTTACCCATTGGAGAGAATGCAAGCACCTGCAGATGCAAGGGAGGTGAAGTATACCCTTTGAGTGCTTACATATGGCCATTGTTTGTATGCAGAGGTTATATCTATTCTTTCCTGCACTTGTAATAGCGACACTGGGCCCTAGTTTCTGGCCCTAGGATCTACTACAGGCTAATTTGAGTCCATAATTTGAGTCTGTGAGTGAGATCCACCTTCGGGGGATAGGTGGCATGAGAGGAAGAAGGGTCATAGGACCGCCTCAAGACTTGCACAAACGTGGGAGGAAGAGGCTCATGGCAGATATATCGGCGCCCTTTAGTTGCCCAGCCGGTCTCAAGAAATAGAATTCGCAGTTCCTGGGTATAACCCCAGTCCTATCTTGCAGCGGAGAGGTGAGGGGATGATGGAATCAAGTGTGGGAATAAGCCCAAGACCTAGCAATGATGGGGACAAAATGGAAGGTGGGAATGAAAAAGGGAGATGAAAAATCCCTATAAATAAAAAGTTCTATGATAGAGAGAAAGATATGTCCCAAAGTGTAATAACATTTTTCAGCTACCAAAACATGAACAGAGTAAAACAAGACCAGGGGAAAGGAAAAGTCCCCACTGTCTCTGCATGAACAGAGTAAAGCAGGATCTGGGGAAAGAAAAAGTCCCCAATGTCTTTGAAAATTTTCAATGGACATACAGGAACAAAAAAAAAGTATTGTTGTGTCTTTAGCTTTTAAGATTTAAATTAAGAAATCCTCAATGCCTCCCCTAGAATTTATATATAGATATAAGAGAAACTACGTACCCTAGGTTTAATATAGTAAGTGTCATTAATGAATAGTTATCATTCATCAACAGTGCTTGTACTTTGATTTAGTACTATGATAATCGGTTTTTATTGCTGAATCTTTGTAGAGAGCAATGTCCAACTGTATATTGTAATTGTGAATATTTTGATTTAGTACTATGATAATCGTTTTTATTAGTTTCTCCTTAAATCCTTTTGTTACTGATTAGTAGCTATATATTGTAATTGTGAATATTTTGATTTTTTAGTACTATGATAATCATTTTTATTGCTGAATCTTTGTAGAGATCAATGTCCAACTGTATTTTATATCAATTGGGTATTATAACCATTTATAACTAGTTCTCCTTAAAGCTAGTATTGAATTGTATTTCAGAAATAAATGTTTAACTTCTCTTTACTGAAATAACTAATAATCATTTTGTCACTGATTAGTAGCTATATATTGTAATTGTGAATACTGAACTTAATTTGTATTTTTTTCTTTATTGAGAATGCTTATTGTAAGAAACATATTTTTCTTTTGTTTGTCTTTTTCAGAAATCAAATATTCTATTAAGTCCTTTGACAATAGAATTTCTTTTAAGAAAATTTAGTAAAAATTAAGGAGCATTGGGAAATTTAGAGAAGTAATATATTTAGATAATTATGTGTGTTACTGCCACCCATGGCGGTAGAAAGAGAGAGAGAGAGAGAGAGAGAGAGAGAGAGAGAGAGAGAGAGAGAGAGAGAGAGAGAGAGAGAGAGAGAGAGAGAGGGCAGCAAAATATGTATATATATGTATGTACAGAGAGAGAAAGAGAGAGAGAGAGAGAGAGAGAGAGAGAGAGAGAGGCACCACGGAGTGTCAGGATAGACACTACAGGCCCTTGTTCTAGCTTAGTAAACATAAGTGATACACTGCTATACACCATGAGAGAAGAGGCAGACAGAGACTGACTGGATTCGAGAGCAGACATAACATTCAGAGGATTCACTCTGGGCCTCAATTACGTAAGTTATGAGAAGCTAACTGCATTAACTGTAAGAATTAACATGTAGCATAAAATGATAAATAGAGAGTAAGGATGATGACATTAACTAAGTACACTTTTGTGATGTAGAATTGTATAATGTATTCAATGATTAATAGTTGTTGATTTATGGCTTCTAGGCAAACCATACCTATAAAGACAAGTCTGCGATATGGCAATTTCCTTTATCACCTACCAACAAACTTGACTGCCTTAAAGGCGTCAACAGTTTGCGTAAAGTTTAGAGGGAAATGATGAAGACCAGATGCTGAGGAGACGACCGCTAGGCTACGTCACAGTGGAGAGACTACGGCTACGAAGTAATCAGCTTAAATGAGTCAGAGTGGTGAGCGACCGTGAACGTTACGAGGATCGAGAATAGACGCAAAAGTCTACAGAGTGAAACACGAAATTTCAACAAAGGCTCACATAATAATACATTTCAGCGGCTAATAGAGAGATGAGTCTCAGCCCAGGTAAGGCATAATATAAGAATTGTGATAGACAGAGGATCACCTGAGAGCTGGTGTATGGAGGAACAGATGAATACGGCATTGTAGAAAGTGTGCCGGCGGCACTACAAAGGTGAATAATAAAGGTTGAAACATGGTGATTACTGACTGAACATTGCTGTGGGTTGTGTTGAAGGTCTCAGCAGACCTAAGGGTTAATTATTGCAATGGGGGGAGTGTTTACAGCTAGAGGGAGATAATATTTAAGGAGCCTATTTAAGTACGTGTGAAGGAGGCAGAGTGAAGGACAGGTTGAAGAGCATTAACGGTATAAGCAACGGCTCATGAAGCAAAGTAATTAGCCAAATTGGAGTAATGCACAATAGCAGTAAGGAAATTGTCAGGTTATTACGTGATGGTATATTGCAACAAAGGTGAATAATAAAGGTGAACATAGTGATTACTGATTGAACATTGTTGTGAGTTGTGTTGAAAGCCTCAGCAGACCTAAGTATTAATTATTGCAACGGGGGGAGAGCTTACGCCTAGAGGGAGAGTGAAGGACAGATTGAAGAGCATTAAAGGTATAAGCAGTGGCTCATGAAGCCAAGTAATTCGCTGGATTTGAGTAATGTACAATAGCAGTAAGGAAATTGTCAGGTTATTACGTGATGGTATATTGCAACAAAGGTGAATAATAAAGGTGAACATAGTGATTACTGCATGAACATTGTTGTGAGTTGTGTTGAAGGTCTCAGCAGACCTAAGAATTAATTATTGCAAAGGGGGGAGTGCTTACACCTAGAGGGAGAGTGAAGGACACATTGAAGAGCATTAAAGGCATAAGTAACGGCTCATGAAGCCTAGTAATTAGCTGGATTTGAGTAATGTACAATAGCAGTAAGGAAATTGTCAGGTTATTACGTGATTGGTATATTGTAAAGGTTGATGCAGTTAGGAGATATTTATTTTGACAGTAGAATTGAGGCAAATTAGTAGGGCTCAAATTAATGCACTAGCAGAGTCTGTTCTAAATGCTATCGGTTATTAGGTGCATGACGTGTTGGCTACAGTGGTCTTAAAAGTAAAATTGAAACAAGTTAGTAGGGCTCAAATTAATGTACTTGCAGAGTCTGTTCTAAATGCTATCAGTTACTAGGTGCATGACGTCTTGGCTACAGTAGTATGAACGGAGGAGGTTTTCCCTCCGCAACGTGGGAGCAGAGTTCAGGTGTCCCTCCGCAGTGCTACAGTGGTAAGTAAGCTACAGTGGTAGAAATGGAGGAGGTTTTCCCTCCGCAACGTGGGAAGCGGAGTTGTGGAATCCCTCCGCGCTGCTACAGTGGCGTGAACGGAGGAGGTTTTTCCTCCGCAACGTGGGAGCGGAGTTCTGGTGTCCCTCCACAGTGCTACAGAAGTGTGAACGGAGGAGCTTTTCCCTACACAACGTGGGAGCGGAGTTCAGGTGTCCCTCCGCAGTGCTACAGTGGTAAGTAAGCTACAGTGGTTTGAACTGAGGAGGTTTTCCCTCCGCAACATGGGAGCGGAGTTTAGGTGTCCCTCCGCAGTGCTACAGTGGTAAGTAAGCTACAGTGGTACAAACGGAGGAGGTTTTCCCTCCACAACGGGGAAAGTGGAGTTGTGGAATCCCTCCGTGCTGCTACAGTTGTGTGAACGGAAGAGGTTTTCCCTCCGCAACGTGGGAGTGAAGTTCTGGTGTCCCTCAGCAGTGCTACAGTAGTGTGAATGGAGGAGGTTTTCCCTTCGCAACGTGGGAGCGGAGTTCAGGTGTCCCTCCGCAGTGTTACAGTGGTAAGTAAGCTACAGTGGTATGAACGGAGGAGGTTGTCCCTCCGCAACATGAGAGCGGAGTTAAGGTGTTCCTCTGCAATCCTACGGTGGTAAGTTTGCTACAGTGGTAAGAATGGAGGAGGCTTTCCCTCCGCAACGTGGGAACCAGAGTTGAGATATCCCTCTGGAATGCTACGGTGGTAAGTTAGCTACAGTGGTAAATACAGAGGAGGTTTTCCCTCCATGACGTGGGAAGCGGAGTTGAGGTATCTCTCCGCAGTGCTACAGTAGTGTGAAGAGAGGAGGTTTTCCCTCCGCATCGTGGGAGCGGAGTTCAGGTGTCCCTTCACAGTGTTACAGTGGTAAGTAAGCTACAGTGATATGAATGGAGGAGGTTGTCCCTCCACAACATGAGAGCGGAGTTAAGGTGTTTCTCCGCAATGCTACAGTGGTAAGTTTGCTACAGTGGTAAGAACGGAGGTGGTTTTCCCTCTGCAATGTGGGAACCGGAGTTGCAATATCCCTCCAGAATGCTACAGTGGTAAGTTAGCTACAGTGGTAAGTTAGCTACAGTGGTAAGTACGGAGGAGTTTTCCCACCACGACATGGGAAGCGGAGTTGAGGTATCTCTCCGCAGTGCTACAGTGGTATGAACATAGGAGGTTTTCCTTCTGTAACATGGGAAGCGGGGTGGAGGTATCCCTCTGGAATGCTACAGTGGTAAGTTAGCTACAGTCCATCCGCCATGCTACAGTGGTAAGTTAGCTACAGTAGTATGAACGGAGGAGGTTTTCCCTCCGCAACGTGGGAAGCAGAGTTGAGGTATCCCACTGCAGTGCTACAGTGGTGTGAACGTAAGAGTTTTTTCCATCCGCAATATAGGAAGCGAAGTTGAGGTATCCCTCCGCAGTGCAGGACCTGTTGACTAACCAAAGCGGAGTTGAATTTACCCTTCCGCAATGGTAAAAACGGAGTTAAGGTTATCCATCCGCAGCGTCAGCTTAGTCTGACTGAGGAAAGACGCAGATCACTTACCCAAATAAGAAATGGAGGCAAACGATAAGAATAGGAAATTGAATATAGGAAAGGGAAGCCCTAGGATGAGGATGACAACTGAAGGCGAGAAGCAAGATGCTGAGATAATTACATAACAGATATAGAGACACACGTGAATGAATGGCATGGAAAACTGACAGGCGAGGCACAGGAGCCGATGAAGAAACTACCGACAGCAACAAAGGAAGCCCTGATGATCAGTGTCTTGGAGTCCACCAAGGAATCCATCAGAGGCATAGCTGAACAGATAATGCAGGAGCAGTGGAACAATGATGAATGCCTGCTAAGGAAGGAGTGGGTGCACGGAATAGAACTGGTGGAAGAAGGCCCGAGGAGAACAAGGAGTGATACGAGCACGAGCAAAAGGGAAAAGGCAGACGGCAAAGGGAACCACGAGGGTGAGGATCAACAAGGCAAGAAACAGCGAGAGAGGGAGAAGCAACAAACAGATGCGGAAGCCAGGAGAAACGTGATTCTGGTCCACTCATGGCTAGTGGAACCCACAGGAGCTGCCCAATTGCGAGCAGGTCCAGTGATGAACAGACAAGGGAATGCTCTTCGGGTCGACAGACTGCAGGTGCAGTTGATGGAAGTGTGATAAGGACTGATACGGGAGGCAAGGAATGAACGCAACACTGAAATCAGACTGCTCAAGGATGCCAGGGGTCAACTGCCTGTGAAAATGTCATGTGAGTTTGGAATGATGTCCCAAATGAAAGAGAATAATACAGGAAGCCCCTGTGGAGCAACGGATCTCATAAGGTACATCGCAGAGCAGATGGGCAGTATCCGAACACGGGAAGCGCTGGCAAGAATTGACACTGGTCGTGGGTCTCCAAGGGAAACCAAAGGCAATTGAGATGGACCAGAGTGCAAAAAGGCAAAGGAATGGGAGACAGGGAGTGAACTATGCCAATTGTGTCATGATAGACATTCACTCAAGGCTTGCCAGAGCTTCGCAAGGCTAGGGAGTAAGGAGCGCCTGAGGGCGGCTGCAAAGTTTCAGGTATGCTTCGGGTGCCTAAAGAAGAACATGGAGTCGCCACGTGCCGAGAAAGGAAGCCATGTGAAGAATGTGAGAGTGAATCGCACGTGACAATCCTGCACATCGATTATGACAGTAGGTCGACAGGGGGGACTAGTGAACGATACAACCGAAGGGACAAGCGACCATCAAGCCGAGAAGGAGACATATGGTGCGAGCGAGAACGAGAAGGCCATGGTCAAGAGAAACGACGACGGTCAGAACAAAGAGGTGACACGCATCAGAAGATAAGCTCAAAGCCACTAACTATGCCGGACGGTCCAGGGAATGACATCAGAAAAGGGGGACAGCTGCCTTGCCTATAGTGGAGGTGGACGTCAGGATAGGGAACCCTTCGCGTCGAGGACAGCTCTAGACTGGACAGTACAGGGCGCCTTGCTGCCCAGGGACACAACAGAAATGTCAACGAATCTCACTGCCATAGTCGAGCTGCCAAGATCAACAAGTGGCAATGAGTCTTTGGAGGAAGGAGTACAACGGTTCTGGGAGCTGGACGAACCCACAGCAAAGGAGGCTCAGGAGGGAAAGGGGCTGTCGCCGTTGGACCAGTATGTCTTGAGCCTGTGGGACAGTCGTGTAAACAGGAGCAGAAATCACTATGTACTGCCGATCTCATTTAAGCAGTCATGGTCACCTCAGGTCAACAATTGGAGATCGTCTTGTCACAGATTGGATTCACTAAAGAACAGGCTCAGGAAGGATAGGGTGTTGGGAAACGCCTACAAGGCAGAAATTAAAAACTCTTGACTGCGGGGTACACGGAACAAGTGCCAGATCAAGACCCAACTCGGTGGGCAGCGGATCTGGTGCCTGCCTCATCACCTGGTACTGAACCCCAGCAAACCAGGGAAGGTGCGCATTGTTTTTGACTGCGCTGCGACTCATCAAGGCGTATCTTTGAACTCACAAGTACTACAAAGGCAAGACTTCAACAATTAGCTCATGGGATTCTTCTTCAGTCTTGACAGGGCGTAGTGGCAGTGACGACAGACATAGAGGCCATATTCTATCAGGTGAAAACGGTGGAGAACGAAAGGGATGTCTTACGCTTCTAACGGAGGAAGGTTGATCGAGAACAAACTCCCATCAAAGCGTTCTGGATGACAGTACACGCTTTTGGGGGGAGGAGTCCGGCCTGTGCGGCTTACGCCCTACGGCGAATGTTTAGAGAGTACGGAAGGTCCTACAATGAGGCAGTGAGGGACACCGCTAAGAATTTCTTTGTCGACGACCTTATGCATACCGTGGACGACGCGGATCTGGCAGCGGCCATAGCCACGCAGTTGACAAACCTAATGAGTAAAGGAGGATTTCACCTTACGAAGTGGTCGAGCAACGTGCTAGGCATGCTGAAAGGAATACAGAAGAAGGAGCTTCGTGAGTGCAGGACAAGGTCTGAAATACTAACTGCTGCACAACCGGAAGGAAGGGCACTGGGAGTGATATGGGACCAAGTAAAGGATGAGTTTGCAGTACGAGTGGAGCTCAAAGATTGCACGTTCACTAGACAAAGCATATTGACAACTTTCAGCATCGTCTACGACCCTGTCAGGATACTGGCACCTTTCGTAGTCCGCTCCAAGATCAACTTCTAGGAAGAGTGCCGGACTGGTAAGGGATGGAACTAGCCTATCAGCAAGCAAGGTCAGCGAGATTAGAAGGAATTACAGTTAAGGGGGTTCGCAATACCAGACAATATTGCAACGAGGCTATGGGAGAACATAAGCAAGTGGAAATACACACCTTCACTAACACATCCCAGACGGCGTATGGCACCGCCAGCTACATGCGCTCCAGTGTCACTGAGGACAGGGTAAGCGTGTCCTTCGATCTTGGTAGACACCCTTCTCACCTTTCAAGGGAAAGAATATACCTAGGTTGGAGCTGTGTGCTGCCAAGCTAGCTGCCGAAGTAACAGCCATCATTGCCTATGAGCTAGTGGTCAAGCTTGTCGACGTCATGTATTGGATGGACAGCATGCCCGTGCTGCAGCACATCTGCAATCCTAGCAGGTGTTTCAAGGGCTACGTCACTAACAGGGCAGCAGCAATGCAGCATCTAGCATCGATCCGACAATGGCATCACGTGCACTCGGCACATAACCCAGCAGACGAAGTATAGCAGGGCTTTTCGAGCAATGCCATGATGGTGAGGAGCAGGTGAACCAATGGGCTGGACTTCCTAGGCTACCTAAGGAAGTCTTGGCCTCCGGAATACACTCTGCCGATAGGAGACACTGAAGAAATGGAGCTGCAGTCGCCCTTATCACTAACAGCGTTGGTAGCAGAGACTCCACCTTCAGCATGTCAACGAC
>JAXCGZ010013210.1:230000-240000 GCA_037179515.1 Halocaridina rubra
GAAATGAATGTTTGTTTGTTCGTATAACCTAACACTAGGTAGCAAATTCTTAGTTTCGATAGCGGCTGCATGTTAATCAGCCTTCAGTTGAACAGTTACTATTCATGTTAAAATACAAAACTTAAATATTATGGAACAAATACCCCCTACCAATTAGTCATTGGTCGGTAAGAAGCAGCAGTAGCATGCATTGACAAATTTACATTGCTCTGGTACTTATGGTCGCTTATGCTATTTATGTTTTTGTATTCAAAATTTTGGACCATCATTATTCTAGCTGGCTATTTGATTTAAAAACAGTCAGGGATATAAGGGGAACCAACACAAGACAGAGCAGTGAGCTCTTTATTCACAGAACAAACACAGAGGCAGGTTCAAAGATGATCACTATCAAAGGGCCAACACTCTGGAATAATATTCCAGAGCATCTTAAAAATGCATCCTCCTTCACAGCTTTCAAAGGCAAACTATATAGTTTTCTTTTGGACAAATAGTTGCTTCTCATTAAGAACTAGTTATTCTCATTGTAAGGAAACAAATATGGAAATGATGCCGATAATAACGATCCTGTATCTAGTGGCATACTTACTACTTTATTATTAACATTATTGTTAACATTTTTAGTACAGCATTATTATTTTCTATGAAAGCTACATTTAATTTAACTATGTCTAACCCTCTTATTTATTAGTTTAATTACATGTCTACTTATAAGTTACTATTAATGTTGAATAACCATTGTACAAAATGGAAATAAATGTTTTGATTTGATTTGATTTGATTCTCACGCCACCTTTCAAGGAGTTCGTTCATTCTTTCAAACTTCCAAGAAGAGCCCCACATAGATTGCCCCCACTGTTTCTCGTACATTCTCCTTTCACCCCTCCCCTCCCCTAAACGGGTCGCTAAACTGCGCCGTGAGACTTTCTGAATAACCAAACATTTTTCCCTCTTCCAAATCACTCTCAAATCGGTCTGATTCTGTCGCTGAAAGTCGAAGCAATTAATAACATCAGTTTACGAGCTTATATTCATTACCATACAATGCCTGATGCATCATTATCTTGAACTTTTATCAATATAACATATATGGAATTGAGACAGTGGTGTGCTGTAAGGTGTACATCCAATCATAAATCTCAGAAAACTGCTGTTTTGTATAAACATGTTCCAATAATATCAAATATAGTCTCATGTATATAATTTGTAGTATACCAGACTAATTATACATACTTCATAAAGGAAGCCACTTATGTTGCCTTGATGGTATGAACCATAAGCAAAGAAAATTCCTATTATTATTATTATTATTATTATTATTATTATTATTATTATTATTACTATTATAAGAAGCTGTCAACAGATTTCTTTCATTATTTTCTTTTATCCGACATGATCAAACATTTTGCACTAAACGGCGTCATCAGAGCAAAGGTTTGTGGGAAACTGAATCTAAATTAACTGGAGCGTGTATTTACTGTTAAAATGAACTTCACTCTATTCTAATTTAACAGAAAACTGAATATAAGTCTTGTTGTCAGTTAGCCTTCTCTTAAAATGGATATGGATAATTCTTATCCACAATTTTAATATGCAGACAAAAGTGAATAGAAATTGAAACTGCAATAGGCCTACCAGAATCTACTAACCCTTAATTATCTCTATTTTTACTCCGTTCGTAATAAATAGGACGATTATCTGCACTTATAATTAGACAGTGAAATGCAGTCTCAATGCATTTATATAACTTACCTCGATATATTGAGCTTTCGATTTGCTCATATCCTTTCAGATCGCTAATTTCGCGTGGATCTATTAAGTCATCACACGTCATAATTGGCACAAATGAGGAAACAGTGATCGCGCCATGCGTCAGACGAAACAAACTGAAAGATGAACAAAAAGAATTGGGGTGATGAGCCCTCCAGTTTTGTGATAATTGGAAGTAAATATTTAATTAGTTCCGATCCAGGTTTTAAATGAAATATAAATTAGAAATGATTCAATCTGTTTCCTGCCAAGTTTTGCAAGAATTATATTATTCTTTAGTAGATATTCGATTAGTTTCGGGTTAGATTTTACAGGAAATGTTGATCAAAAAGCATTTAAAAAGGCTATTGTGTTTCTGCAACATTCTTTATCATTCGTCAATAGTATTTTTCTCAGAAGTGGAGTATGTTGAACAAAGAATCATTGATGTAAAGCATTTTTTAATATATATATATATATATATATATATATATATATATATATATATATATATATATATATATATATATATATATATATATATATATATATATATATATATATATATATATATATATATATATATATATATATATATATATATATATATATATATATATATATATATCACCAACTAACATATGCTATGGGCAGTTTTATACAGTAAGTTATTTCCCAAGATTCTTATATAACAGCTGGAGTATGTTCGAAAGAGAATATTTATAGGAAACGATTTCAAATCATATAACTGATGTAAATAATACTACAGCTTGAACACTATGCAATACAGCTCAAGAGTAAATGAGTATGAAACAATTCATCCAGCATTGACAAATATGGCCATAATCCTCAAAATATTTGAACAATCCGAATTATTTTTTTAAATTCAGTATCCCGCTGGGACCCATGTTCGATCCCGCGTCTGGGCGTTAGGAAGAAAATCCAGTCTTAAGTTCCCGGTTTCAATCCGTCCGTATCCATCCCCAAATAGGGACTAATTGTGACATAAAACATAAAAGAGAAAAAAAAACCGCTGTAAGTCAACAAGATGACCTTAACAGAAAAGGAAGGCAACATCCCTTCCATTATATCTATAGCATCCTTACTTTTTTTTCAGAAGTGTATGCTAAGAATAAGTATAATTTTATTATTAAAAATTAGAATGTGAGGCGAGGAAGAATAAGCCAAATTATACAGTCCACAGTTCCCTGCCAATAGAAATAGGAGCGGCACAGGTGGGTGGATTCTTATGTGGTGCCTTTGTGGATGACTAAACAAGAAATTATATTTCGTCGCGTTGACTACGATAAATAAAAGCATTTAAAATTGTAATTTCATAACCATCTTTAGTTTGGATTTAATGATATTCTAGAGCAGGAATCACAGTGCAAAAGGACCAATGTTCCTTTAAAAAAAATAATAATAATACAAATGAATTTATGATTCTTTCATGACAGGGCAAAGTCCATATAATCATTTGCTTTCTATGATTGATTACCCTGGTCATATTAAGTACTATATAGCCTCAAAAAATTCAAGCAACTGACTGAGTCGAGACGTGGCAGTCATTTTCCTTCAGACACATCGATCATTGAACTTTTACTTTTAATATTCTAGTGGGCGAAATTGACTCAAGACTTTGTGAACAAGATCCCCGGCGGCAGAGAGACTCTGACCAAGTATCCTTTCTACCTACATACACCACCATCAACGCCTTCTCCCTCTCGTCCCAATAAGGAGCCTTTAACACTTCGATATATATATACGAATTTCAACTTTTCTTTTCTCGTTTCTCTGAAGACGTGGATGGTGTGTGTTTGTGTCTCACTTGTATGACTGCTAACTTATAAAAATATCAAGGATTTTCTCATTATTACGTAATTATGAACAGTCATGGGGTAAGTACTCTACAAAGATTAAGCATTTACACGAAGAAATTGCAACATGCTCTACAGTACTCCACAACATACAGAGAATAGACAGTAGCATAAAGAATATATTTACAGTCCATGTGCATCTGTGTGAATACGTAATGAGTCATACACATGTGCATATCTAAATATGGAATGGTCTATATTCAGACAAGCATAAAAGCTTAATTAATGAAAAAACAATTCGTATACTTAAGCTGCATGACAGACTGCAAGAATGCTGTGCAAAATTAAATGATGAAGTAATGGACTTTGTTTATTCGTCGAATATGGTTTATCATGAAAATTAAATGACATTATATTCATTATTTTTCTTACATATGTATGTATGTATGCATGTATGTATTCATGCAGCATATATGTTTGTACGCATACTGTTACTCAGAGAAAAGTTAGCCATTATCTCCCATCTGTTACATGACTTTGTTTCTTGATTTTTTCACTTCACTGCCATAAAACACAAATAACATGTCATTAAGACACTATGCAAATTGTAAATACGGTGCTTGAAAAAAAAAAAAACAGACTAACGTTAAAAAATACCTTCAGAAATTACATAAATATCATGTAGGCCTTATGAAATTCTCAACGTCTTTCGTGCTGCGCATGTTGACCTTATAAGCACGCCACTGCAGGGAGAGAGTAGGTGCTGGTTGACCTTATTAAATATGCCCTTAAAAAAGGAGCCATTTAATATATGAGCGCAGAGGCATCACATGTCGCAAGGACTGGCTTTGAAAGCCAAACTGGGGTATCTATTACCAGTCTTAAATTACATGTATCTGTTCATCGCATCAGTTTATTATAAGAGAAATATAGTAGTGTGATAATGGTTCTTGTATTTATCAATCTTTTACCAAAGATATTTAAGTTTGTCATAAACCAAGCAGACTGAGATTCAGTGGTGTGTGTGTGTGTGTGTGTGTTTAAGTTCTGTGTCATTATCAGTCCCCATCAAAGAGATGGACACAGATTGTGATTGTGGAATAAAGGTTGGATGCCATTCCTAACGCCCCACGGTTGAGTCGATCGCAAATCTGAGATTCAGATGTAGAGCATCATATTCTTGTACTGTTTTATAACTCGCGATGAACGTTTTAAAACTAGTCTCCAAACTGGTATGAAATATATGGCCAGTTTTATAACGCCAGTAACTTCAGTGATTAAATAAGGATGTTGCAGACAGTAATTTCATTTAATAATGTAACGTGTAATAATACAATTGATATATTAAAAAGTAAATTGAATGTAATAGAGAATTGTAGTAATCGCAAAACCCACTTTCATGAATAATTTAAGACGACTATTAATCTGGTTCGAAAGTTCTTTAAGAATAAGTCGTTTGGAAATATACATTATATTTGATTAAGAGGAAAAAATCAAGAAAAATTCAAATTAATGGCTCGAGTTTTATAATAAAAAAAATTTCAATAAATCTCGATGAAATTATCATTAATGGCCACTCTCTTCTCGACTCAGATAAAAAAAAAAAAAAAACAGATTTTTATCTCTTGTAGTTTTCATTTTTACTGTAAAGCCAAACTTAGATTCTACTATAAACTGAAGCCAAGTGGCCACGAGATGAAGCAGTGGAGTAAACCAACTACGGTTGTCGGGCCACACGGCAGAAGACATTTTCCACTTACGCTGTGGATGATCAAAGTATTATGGTTGGGAAGAAATTGTGGTGACCTTTATCCTCAATAATATGGGAGAAGTGGGTGAATTGGCTTTCTGTTGAAGAGTGCTGTGGCTCGGCCTCCCCTCGTACAATGTGTAAATTGGCCATATATGTGTACAAGTACGTACGTTCTATCTATCTACCTTAGCTGTCTCGTCCAATTGGGGGGTAGCCGACATTAAAAGAAAGAAACAATAAGGGGATTACTTTGCTCTATGGACAATGACGAGGGAGCTAGCAACCGTTCAGATGGCACTGCTGGAGTGCCACAGCCCATCCTCCCGGCTCTTCCACAACCTGTGTCGCTTCATTAATGCCAACTCCCCTACTACCCCTACCACAGGGCTACCTCTGTAAGATGCAGCCCCATGGTTATAGCAGATGCCCATCAGAGCTGCGTGACAATCGCTCGCCACTCATTCCTATTCCTATCACGCTCACTTACTTCCCTCACATTCATCCTCCTATCATTCAGGGCTCTCCTTACTCCATCCATCCGCCCAAACCTAGGCCTCCCTCTAGCATCTCTCCAATCAACTCTCGCATTCATCACCTTTTACATCAGTCTTCCATAATGAATATTTATATTTATAGTTCTTATTCATAAAGCTCTATATGAAACATTATGTTCAATATACAAGCCATCTGGGGGTATTATTATCGGAGTACAGTTGTCGTCAGTGGCATCTATATTTAATATACTTTCTTTTTTTTTCCATTGCTATTCAAGTCCTCTATTCATACTTAACTCGCTGTACGTAACCAACACCGGTTAATATCTAATCATTGAGGTAAGAGAACTCTATTTTATAATACCACCAGCGGGAGAGCAATGCAGCTCATCTCAATAAATGGTCCTAACCCGGTTCAACTTATTGAATATTCCCAAGCTCGGATGAATGGAGAAGTTCGTGTTAGGAGGGCATCCTGCCGCAAAGCTCTAAGTCAAAACTACCACTAGCCTCCAACAGACTAATGAGATACAGTGACACGACATAAACATGGGAAAAGTTATCAGCTAAAGAGAGAAAACTTCCTCATTATTCTATTAGTTACTCGTCATATATCAAACTCTACGAAACTCAGTAAAAATCACTGGCGTATAAGAAAATAGAATAAGAAATAGAAATACATTCAGGTTATAATAATCACATGAGATCTAAAAATAAATCTACACTAATAGCCAGCAATTATAAAACGTTAACATTATAAATCTTTAACGCATGATGAAAGCTCTTCACAGCACGTGACATTTATATATATATATATATATATATATATATATTATATATATATATATATATATATATATATATATATATAATTTGAAAGCATACAGAAATTTCCTTTTTATATGATATATATTGCTTTTAACTCTTTTCTAAGTCGATATAAGAACAAGAGTCGAAGGAAAAGTTGCAACTGGATCAAACCGGTGGGTGTTGTTTGCATTGTTGCAGACCGAGAAACCAGACACATACCCAGTCGATGAATAAACTTATAAATCAGAAATTCCACATTATTATATAGATTTTTTAACATCACTGTCTGTGGACACACAAAAAAGATATAAAGATAGATAGATTTAGAGAGAGAGAGAGAGAGAGAGAGAGAGAGAGAGAAAGAGAGAGAGATCAACTGGAAGTTAGTTTCTCTAATCATCCATTCCACAAACGTTTACATACATACACACACACACACACATATATATACAGTATATATATATATATATATAATATATATATATATATATATTATATATATAATATATATATATATATATATGTATATATATATATATATATATATATATATATAATATATATATATATATATATATATATATACATATATATATATATATATATATATATAATATATATATATATATATAATATATATATATATATATATATATATATATATATATATATATATATATATATATACATACATACATACATGCATACATACCTACATACATACATACATACATACAGACAGACATACAAGTTGAATGTAATGTTTGAGAAGCAAATTGGTGTATATAGACTAGATAGTGTAAGAAATGAGTATGTTAGGCAGAGAGCGGGTGTTGGAATAAAGTTTTCGGATAGGTTAGATTAGAGAGTGTTGAGCTGGTTTGAACACATGGAAAGGATGAGTGATAAAGGAATAGTGAAGGGAGTGTGGAGTGCAGAACTGATTGTAGTTAGGTCAAGAGGGAGACCTAGAATGAGATGGATGGATGGCGTGATAAGAGTACTGAATGCAAAAGGAATGTCAGTGGAACAGGGAAGAATGCGTTAAAGAGATAGGAACCAATTCCAAAAAAAGAAAGTACAAAATTAAGACCTATCTCTCTGACATCCTGCTTCTGCAAAGCCTTTGAGAGAGTCATTCTTAACAGACTTGATTTCACACTCGAGGGAAAATTATCAAATAATTTGTATGGATTTATGAAAGGAAAAAGTACCAAAGACTGTTTTGTAGAATTTATGAATGTTGAGCACTGCTCTGAAGTCACTGTTTTTCTAGATTTGCAAAATGCCTTTGATATTGCAAATAGAACCGTTATTTTGGATCATTTAGCAACTTTAGGGGTCAAAGGTAAACTACTGCAACTAATTAGATGCTACCTAAGTAGTCGAACCTCTAAAGTGTACTATAAAGGATATCTTACTTCCAGCGAAAAGGAATTTACACTGGGAACTCCTCAGAGAGGAGTTCTGTCTCCCCTTCTCTTTAACATCTTAATGGATAAGCTTCTCAAGTCTCTCAGACTACCAAATGATGAATGCACCATCATATGTTATGCAGACGACATATGTATAAGGGCACCTTCTGCCAATGATATGCAAATAATACTTAATGACTTTTCTCAAGTATCAAAAGACATTGGTCTTGTCATTTCAACTCCAAAAACAAAGTACTTTTCCAGTATCTCGCAAGAGCCTCACCTTGTATTAAGCAATCAAATGGTTAAGGTGTGCGAAAATCACAAATATTTGGGAATACCAGTTCCTTCTCCCCCTCACACAGAGTATGTCAAAGATTTGTGTGAAAGACTGCAACAGAGACTCAGACCGTTAAAGCTTCTTGCCAATAGGGTATCTGGTGTTGGAATTAACATATGCCGAACTTTCTATCTCGCATATGTCAGGTCATTAGTCGACTATCACACCCTGCAGCTCTGTACTATGACTACCTCTATCTTAAGACCCCTAGAAAAAATTCAGAACAAAGCTATGAGGATTATTCTTGGCTGCCCTATGAGCACCAGAATTATAAATATGCAACATGAATTAAACCTCCCACCTTTGATAGAACATATCAAACAGTCAGCTGTGATATTTGGAGTTAAACTAGCGAAATCAGCTCAGCCTCATCCATGTAATGCTGGTCATTTGCAAGGGCCGCAGTCAGCGCCAACAATCATTAAATCACTAATAAAAAGTAACATACAGTATGAAAGACAAATTCACCCCAAAGTATTTAAGCTTATAACCAATGAGACAAAAAAACATAATGTAACACTCTTTACTGAGAGTGGTCCTGAACGATTAATAAATCCTTGCAAGAGGATTGGGCCAGAAATTCTCTTTCCAATATTATCATCTGGTCCGAATGTTGCTCCAATTATTAAAAAACATCAATGGTTAGATGAAATTGAAGCCTTTATTGAAACTAGTTTCCCAACTAACAATGAAACACTCTGCATTTACACTGATGGGTCTCACACAAGCAGTGCAGGAGGGTCTGGGTGCAGCATTGTAGTTTATGAAAATTTTGAAGGGCAGCAAATATTTGACAAAGCACTGAGTATGCCAAAATGGTCATCAATCACCGAATGTGAAATTGTTGGTCTAAAACTTGCTATTGAACATGTTCTCAGTGCTAGGAGAAATGCTATCATATTCTGTGACTCGCAGAGTGCGCTTCTGTCACTGAGATCATTAAAAAGCTCCTACAAAACTCACATGGCTGAAATTCAAGAGGCTCTTATTGATTGCGCAAAACTTAAACTCCAAGTTAAGTTTTCATGGGTACCCTCCCATGTTGGGATAGTAGGTAATGAAAAGGCTGACAGGCTGGCAAAAATGGCAACTGAGAGTTCAGTGTCTGAATCTATAACCACACTGACTCAGTTTAAAACAATGTTGTATAATGAGATTATGGAAGAGCAAGAACTTTCTACACTCACACAACATGTAAGCAGCTGTTCGATCCAACATTATGAAAACTTCAGAAGGCTGAGACACAAATACAGCATGGGTAAAATGCTTACAGGTGACTGTGATAGAGTTGCTGCCCGCATAAGACTTGGTTATAGAAATATATGGGAGGTGAATTGCGAGAAAACTGGTAGAAAGCACCCAGAACACTCAAAATGCCATTTATGTGAGTGTGAAGGAGGCAACAATTTAGTACACTACATTGCAGAGTGCACAAAGCTTAAGGACTTCAGACCTCTTGGCCTGAGCTACTTTGAACTTTGTGTGCACTTTTGCAACCCAGAGAACTTATATCCTGTACTTAGTGTATACCCAACGTTGAAAATGTAATTCTTTTACCCTCTTCTCCGTCTACATCTTTTCCCACATTTATGTGGGGTCGATGTTTCTGGTCAGTTTTCTCC
>JAXCGZ010013210.1:247500-252500 GCA_037179515.1 Halocaridina rubra
TGTGTGTGTGTGTGTGTGTGTGTGTGTGTGTGTGTGTGTGTACGTGTGCTTAAAACGCCAATTTGTAGTATATTAATATATATATATATATATATATATATATATATATATATATATATATATATATATATATATATATATATATATATATATATATATATATATATATATATATATATATATATATATATATATATATATATATATATATATATATATATCTTTCATCATTTTTTTCAGCTATTCTAATAAAACACATGGTTGGCTTAAACACAAAATTCGTAGACAATACTAAGTTTCAATTGCAAGAATATATATATATATATATATATATATATATATATATATATATATATATATATATATATATATATATATACATATATATATATATATATATATATATTTAATAAAAGGGGTCGTCTATTTAAGTGCATGCTATAGTGATTCGAGGCTGTAAACCCTCTATCACCTGATAGATGAATTGTTCTAATGAAACACGGTCTAAGTTCAATCACAAAATATTTAGATCACGCTTTTTGAGCTGCATTTTCTATTTACAAAATTGAACACTGATTGGGGTCATCTGTTCAGTGTGTGTGTGCTAGAATGACTTTAATCTTACAATCAAGGGAAAAGTCACTTAGGATTGTTTAAGAACATAAGAACATAAGAACATAAGAATAGAGGACACTGCAACATGCCTACTGGCACACACGAGGCAGCTCCATTTTTGAATTGTATTTTCAGCATGTCTAACCTATTCTATTCTACTCTACTTATTTATTCTATTTTTCTTTTTATGATTTTTCTAATAAGCACTAACCTATTCATACCCACCCTACCTCTGTCATATGTCTATCTAATCTACATTTGAAGGTGTCTAAGGTATTGGCATTTACTATCATACTAGGAAGCTTGTTCCATGCATCAGCTACTCTATTACCAAACCAATTTTTACCAATTTCCCTTCTGAACCTAAATTTATCAAGCTTAAATCCATTATTACGAGTTCTGGTTTGATCATGAATTTTTAAAACTTTATTAATATCTCCCTTGTTAATCCCTTTAAACCATTTATACACTTCAATCATATCCCCCCTAACTCTTCGCCTCTCTAGAGAATGTAGATTAAGTTTTTTTAATCTGTCCTCATATGGTAGATTTCTGATATTGTGTATCATCTTGGTCATTCTTCGCTGCACTCTCTCCAAGGATTCAATTTCCATTCTATAATAGGGTGACCAGAATTGCACAGCATAATCTAAATGGGGCCTAACTAATGCAAGATAGAGCTGCAAAATAACTTTTTCCGTCCTATTGCTGACGCTTCTTGAGATAAATCCTAAAATTCTGTTTGCTTTATTTCTGACTGCTGTGCATTGCTCTCTTGGCTTAAGACTACTACTCACAAGAACTCCCAAATCCCTTTCACACTGAGAACTCATGATTTCATGGTTATTTAGCTTATAACTAGTATTGTCTTTTATAGTACCCATTTTAACTACTTTACATTTTTCAACATTAAATTCCATTTGCCATTTGTCCGACCATTCAGATAATCTATTTAGATCTTCCTGTAAAGCATGAATGTCTTCTTTTCCATTTATAGTTCTACCTATTTTAGTGTCGTCTGCGAATTTACTTAGGTTACTACTGATATCCGAATCCAGATCATTTAGATATACGATGAATAATAGGGGACCCAATACCGAGCCTTGTGGTACCCCGCTAGTAACCGAGCCCCACTCTGATTTCTCTCCATTTATGCAAACCCTCTGTTTTCTGTCTTTTAACCATTGTTTGATCCATCTGAGAACAGCTCCTCCTATACCATGAGCTTCCAGCTTTTTAACTAATCTTTTGTGAGGAACTCTATCAAAAGCTTTGCTAAAATCTAGATATATTGTATCATATTCTTTGCCACAATCTACTGCCTCGTAAACTTCTGAATAAAAAGACAGTAAGTTTGTAAGGCATGAAAAACCCTTAAGAAACCCGTGTTGTGAAAGTTTTATCAGTCTGTGTAATTCTAGATGTGCCCTTATTTTATTTGCAATTATGGATTCTAGAATCTTACCCACTGTTGACGTTAAACTTACCGGCCTATAATTATTCTTTTTAACACGTTCTCCTTTTTTAAATATTGGTACCACATCTGCCAATTTCCACTCCATGGGTACCGATCCTAATTTTATTGAATTATTAAATAATGCAGTTAGAGGACAACTAAGCTCTTCCTTGCATTCCTTTAATATTCTAGCATATATTCCATCAGGTCCCGGAGATTTATGAGCCTTTAATTTATCTATTTCTTTTATTACCTCCTCTCTCGTAATATTTATTGAACTAAGTATATTATCGGGACTGTCTCTGTAAATGGATTCTACTTCCGGAATATTTTCCAAGTTTTCATTTGTAAATACAGATAAGAAATAATCATTTAAACATGTACACATCACTTTATCGTCATCTGTGATATGGCCATTGGCTACTTCAATTGGTCCGACTTTTTCCTTAAATTTTGTTTGATAATGTTGATAAAACCCTTTAGGATTTTCTTTAGCTTCTCCTGCTATTCTAACTTCGTATTTTCTTTTCGACTCTCTAACTATCTTTTTAACTTCCCTGTTTAACTGTATATATTGCTGTCTCACCTGCTCTTCACCTCTTTTTAGTTTCCTGTATATTCCTCTTTTAATACCTATAAGATTCTTTATTCTATTGTTCATCCATTTAGGGTCATTTTTTCTTGATCTGCAATGTTTCATGGGAATATAGTCTCTCTGACTATTCTTAAGAGTCATGACAAAATTGTTATATTCCTCATCCAAATTTATATTAACTGACGGGCTGCTGTTCTTTCCTGTGAGAGAATTTAATGTATTGATCTTATCTTGTGATAATCCTTGGCATGTGGTACTCAAATTTCGGGGTAATCCGCTACCTGCGACCTGACCTGCTGGATTAACTACCCACATCTGTACCCCAGAAATCCCTTCCCATACCTCATTAGATAATTTAGTTTTTAAGCCCTCAAAATCTCCTGCTCTAAAGTTTGGAACAATATTCTTATTTTCCTTTATAGTTTCCTTGAAAATTATGTTAAATCTAATGGAATCATGGTCACTGTTGCCCAATTTTTCACCAACTTCTAAATTTGTAACCATATTCTCTCTATTACTAAGAACTAAATCTAGTGTATTCACCCCCCGTGTTGCTTCATGTACATGCTGAGAAAGGAAATTGTCTTCTACTACTTCCAAAAACTCCTTAGAGCTACTATCACCTGTTATGGTTTCCCAGTTAATATGTCTAAAATTAAAATCGCCTACAATGCAAACTCTATTTGACCTGCTCACTTTAGAAATTTCATCGTATATAACTTGCGACTCTATATTATCTAGATCAGGTGGTCTGTAGCCTACTCCTACAACTAGACTTTCTATATTATTTTTAATTTCAACCCATAAGGTTTCTGAATTTAGATTTGTCTTAATTCCAGACTTAATGCAGCTTCTGAGGCTATCTTTAATATACATAATTACCCCTCCCCCTCTTTTATCTGCACTACGATCAGCATTATAAAGTTCATATCCTGTAATTATGTACTCAGCTTTAAGGTGTTTGCTTTCTAAATTAATCCAACTTTCACTAATGCATATTATATCCGGTCTCTCACTACATACTATGGCTCTCAGTTCTTCTATCTTGTTACCTAAACTACGGCTATTTGTATAATATACTTTTAAACTTTCTCTAGCTTCACCCTTCTTGTGGCTATTCTTTTTGTTAATATTTGTTCTATGTAACAAATGGTTCTTATCCTTAGACTCCCAGTTATTTGACCCACTATTTACTGAACCCTTACTGACTAATTTCTCTGCACAAGTATTAATCATTTCATTATTTGTGTCTAACAAAACCCCCCTACCTCTCTGTCTATCATACCAGCCAATACCGAGACACCTGAATTAGAAAGATGCACTCCATCCCTTGCATACATATGCTTACGACTAGTGAAGTGATCCCACCCGTCTATAAAACCTATATTATTCTCCCGACAGAAGACTTTCATCCTAGCATTTACTCCTATATCTCGAGACCACCACTCTGAACTTTGGCTAAGCCTAGGGAGAATACCACACATCACAGGAATTGCACCCCTTTTCCTAATCTTATCCAGGGCTTGTCTATACAACCTAGTCAGCTCTTCACTTCTACCATCCTGCACGTCATTTCCCCCAGCTATCAAACAAACAACATCTTTTTTCTCAATCCAGCTATTTATTGACTCACCCACCTTCTTCATACCTGCTCCAGGGAAAAAATATTTTCCTCTAACTCTATGTCTGAGTTTCCTGTCTACATATCTGCATAGTGAATCCCCTACAATTACCAAAGAACGAGACTTATCCGGAGGATGGGTTACTCCGACCTTGGGAGACTTACCTAGGCTCTTGACCTGAGAGATTTTCCCACTTCCATTTTTACGATCGCTAGTACACCTATCTGACTCTATGGTTCCTGAAGAATTACTGCCGCCACTGTCACATTCATCTCTAAGTGACCTAAATGAATTAGCAACCTGTAGTCTAAAAGTATCATTTTTCTTAAGAACCGTCTTCATTGAACCCTTATTCACAACTTTCCAGTCGTCTTCATTATTCAATCCTCCCTTCCTGGTTAACACCTCTACTTTACCTCTCAGATCCCTGTTCTCCTCAGCTAAGGATCTGACCTCCTGCCTGACTGCGGCCAACTCATTTCTTAAATTAAAAATGAGTTTGCTTGCGTCAGACGAGGACAAATCCCCAGCACAGCCACAAACAGCACCAACAACGACACCACCACCAACACCACTACCACTAACACCACCAGCACAAAGAACACCACCACTCTCCATTGTACTAAGTATGGTCAAGATTAGAGCTACTGGAAGCACGTCCTCACTGGATGAACCCAGGAACTAAACTGTGAACCCAGGAACTAAACTGAAC
>JAXCGZ010013210.1:257500-417500 GCA_037179515.1 Halocaridina rubra
TAATTTAGTTTATATATATATATATATATATATATATATATATATATATATATATATATATATATATATATATATATATATATATATATATATATATATATATAATTGTGTATGTGTGTATGTGTGTGTGTTTGTGTGTGTGCATGTGTGTGTGTAGTTACTGCGTTCACCTTCATAGGTGTATATTTATGTAACAGTTGCAAACGTTATCTAGTCATCACTATTTGTATGGAGGATTATACGGAGATAATCCGTATTTATAACAGAATATTTGCAATTTGTGATATCTTTAAGTATGACTTTAGTAATACTCCATTCTCTTTATACCGATGATTCTCAGTTATTGTAATGTGTAGTGCATAGGTTCGACCTTAACAGCTACATGCGATTAGAATCATTAAAGAAAAAGAAAAAAAGAAGCCGACAAGCATACTTACACCGATCAGAACTGAAATATGAAAAATATTGTCTATCAAAAGTAATAACTAATTTATTTAGTTAAAACTAGCAATAATGATCAATAACAATATCATATTGATTTCGATTGACGTACAAGATGATCGTCTATAATTTCTTACATAGTCTTTTTGAGACAAAGCTATAACAAAATCTCTTCCATTTCACCTCTTCCGATAACAACATCAGTTACAGAGCTGATAAACATGTATGAAGTTGTCGGAAGGCATATCATAGATGCCTATAACCTCACACGGCATATCATACATGCCTATAAGTGTCAAATGGCAGTAACGCACTCGATACCCACCGACCTCCACAACTAGCAACAGAGCCCAGTTAGTTAGAGTTCAGACCTTGCCAGGGGCAGAAGTCACATCTACAACTTAGCAGTTTCCCCCTTGGGGGCAGGAATCGGGAATCCATCCTGACAGGAACAGTAGGAATTGGAGCTCTGAGGAATTAAGTGTAATCTAGAAATAAATACATATAAAGAAGATGCTTATCTGTTATCACCAACCACGCTACCAATAAATATATATATTAGATATGCAGGTGAGAAGAACAGACAGAGTAAGAATTACACCACAACAATTGGTGACAACTGGTGGGATTACAACCCCATGATTATTGGTGATCAGCTCGGGATCAATCCATGCCGTTACTACAGCGAAGAGAAAGAAGAATTAAAAATACAGAAGAAACAAATACAAAGCATCTATGGAAGAAATGTTAAAGTGTTGAAGGAACTTCTAGATGCTTACAAGCAGCGAGACAACGACGCCGAGAGAGAAAGTCTCAGCTCCCCCCTACACTTACAGTATCAAGTTACCAGAAACAGTCAATCTCCCCTGCTCCCGTGTTGGCAAGGCCCCCAGCAGTAAAAGGACAAGGAGTGCCTTCATGTACACCACTGTCACACTGAGCCGAAGTGTGACCGGGGCTTTGAGTGAAAACGCCCCTTACCAGAAGTATTTGTTGCCGGATCCAACCAAGAAGACGGTGATTCGTCGATTTTACGAGAGAGATGGAGAAGTTGGCGGGAACATCCCGTGCCCAGAAGAAAGAAGAACCCCCTCCTCCATTGCCTGTTGCCGTGATGTTCTTCAAGCAGTTTTCCAAAATAGCTAAGTACTTGTGATCTGTATCCAGTGAATAATGGGACCATTAATAAGAAAAATTGAGGTCAGCAGATGCCGCCATTTTAATTTGTAGTTATGCTTTGACCTAGCCAACCTGCTTATGAGGGGTGTGACTCTAGTAAGTTAATAAAAGTAGAATTTCTGTATCCATTACTAACATGGATAATTTGCACTAATAGCTATAAGCAGTAATAAACTCAATTTTTTTATTATTTTAATAATATAACAAGTAATTGCATGAAGGATGTTCCATTTATTTGTATTAATACCTAAGTTGATTATTAAGCAGGCAAATGTATTGATCTTAATTGGATTGATTTAATGTACGTGTAAAATAATTTTTATATTAATTTTTTAAAGTGACAGTGTTTACGAAGAATTTTAGTGAGAGATACGCTCACACCCGTGTTCAAGATTCTTTCTTTGTTTTTTCGCGGGGTTATACTTTGGCGAGAAAAATTTTAGCGAGAGTGACCAATCGTTCTTCTAACATCGTATTATAGAGAAATTTATATTAAACTGCATGAATCACATATCCTTTTGAGGAATAAGATAGTTCTAAGATGTTATTTAGATCTTCACTGTTAAATACGAGTTTTTATTTTTTTCGTTGTGCAGGTGGTAAGAATAGAATCGAGTGATTTGTGCTGTGCTGGGGTAGGGGGGGTTTAAGTGTAACCCTAATGTATTGTAGAGGGGGAGAAAGAATGGGGTCTTATAGCCGTTGAGGGAGACGCCTCGAAAGATCGCTAACCCACACCCTCCCCCAGAGTGTTGGGGAGGGGAAGTTATTGTGTAGCCTTAATGCACCCTAGTGGGAGTAGGGGGGACCTAGGACTGGTGACACAGTCATGTGACCACCCAGCCCGACCAAGACTTCACCCACGCACTCCTTCAGAGTGAGGGGAAGGGGGGGAATTACACAGAGATAAAGGGAGTGAGTGTTTGGAAGTGATGCAGAGAGTGAGGCAGAGAATGGGTATGATTGACTGGGGGTAAAATGGGGCGGGTTTTTTCGTGGGTGGAATTGCGGAAAAGTCCGTTGGGGAAGCATGATGGGGAAGGGGTCTGCGAGGATCCTTCCCCTGCTCCACCGTGTCTTTATGCAGGCCATATCATTGTATTTTTATGGGAGGTGATGTAGCTGTTGCGATATCTATTGAGGGATATTTTGGAGAAAGTGATTCTCCACCTGCCCAGATATGGCTGAGCTGCAAATTTTATTGTATTTGTTTCGTCCCCTGCTCGCCAATGAGATATTATTCGATCTTCGAGAATTCCAAGATAGATTTTAAGTGACAAAGGACGTGAATCGATGAATGATTCTTTATTTTCTTTTCCAGCTGCAGTATATGCATTATTTGTCCGAAAGAATATGTTAGATAGATAAAATAAAACTTTGAAAGTTTCAGCCATGATAATGTTTGTAGCAATTATTTTGGCTTGGTCATGAAGAAGGGAGTGCAAATTCACAAGAAATGACAACAAGAATGTCAAACAGCCGTTTCCTGTATTTGAAAGAGACAAAGTTGATCCAGAAACTGAAGAGACAGAGGAGGAACAGCTCCTACACGCAAAACTCCCCTCGAAAGCTAGCCATTTGAAGGTCAGAACACGGATATTGCGCAGTATTTTTGGGTAGGAACACGAAAGAGAGTAAAAAAAGAAGTTAGTTAAGTACCTACCCAATTGTAAGTATGCAAAGGAGAATAATGTATAACTCCCCCCTGTCTCCTGGGGTAGTTCTGTTGAATGGTCGCTCAAAAAAAAATCAAATTTGAGATAGTAGAAGTATATATATATATATATATATATATATATATATATATATATATATATATATATATATATATATATATATATATATATATATATATATATATATATATATATATATATATATATATTAATTTTTCATGTACAACTCCTTAAGAGATTATGAAACTTAAGCAAAATGCATTCTTTAATGTTGCAAATGAAATATGATTTTTTATTTTATTACTGCATACACAGAGACAAACTTTTCATGTTTTTTCAGATACCTGTTTTTGTTATATAGTTTTTTCTTTGTGTTGAAACATCTTTAAAATTTATATCCCTTTGATATATTATAACTAAAGCGTTTTGGGGAAAAAAGCTTATCTAGAGATAATTATTGTTAATTACTATCATCGTCATGAAATTTATAATTAAAATAGAGCTAATTAAGATAATTAAGATTTTCAGAGCTTATATGTTGAGTTTGAAATTTAAAAATAATGATACTTAAGTCCTTTTAAGTCATTTATTAAGAAAGGATAATCGTAATTTTGTTGATAGTAGTAGAGATATTATCACATATGATTGTAGTATTTTGCTTTGATTTCATCAGGGGTATGTTGACTTATAGCGGGTGTGTGCTTCAACTCAACCCTCTGATTTATAGAAAGAGAAAAGACTGTCATAATAGACAAGGATGTGTATCTTCATTTCAGTAAAGTCCTTTGCAATGTTAAACAGAAAAGATTGGATTTATGCTTTGATGTTTCTGCAATTGTACACTAAGTTAATTTGTTTTTATTCTTCTTTAAATTTTAGAAAATTATTGCAGTTGCACTCTGTCCACTTGTATAGTTTGGCAGGAAGTCAAGTAATAAAAAAGGGCCTTATAAGCAAAAATTATATGTTTTTTTTTTTTAAGAAAAGTAAATTCTCTCTCTCTCTCTCTCTCTCTCTCTCTCTCTCTCTCTCTCTCTCTCTCTCTCTCTTTCTTTCTCTCTCTCTCTCCCTCTCTCTCTCTCTCTCTCTCTCTCTCTCTCTCTCTCTCATCCTTTTACCTTTTACATACTGAACAATATTATTTCTCTATGTTGACAGAGTATTATGTTCATTGATTCTTTTTAGATTTCTTTTCAAATTTGTTAGTTCATAAGTGTGCCCAAGTTTTATTTCAGTTGATAAGTTTTTGCATGCTGATATTGCATAAATACTGATAAGACATCAGTTGAACTGGTTATTGTAAGAGTTTTTCTGCCACATAGAAAACAGATAAAGCTCCCAGTGACGTATTGGGCAACCAGAAAGTTGATGACTATGCTCCTATATATATACAGATATATATACATATTATGACTGCAGGAATTCGAATACCCAAAGGAGACAGTGTTAGAATGAGCATCGTTATGAAGTATGAGTGTAGGACTCTGTTCTTACTTCGAAATGCCAGTCTCAATTGCATTTGCGCTGCTATTCCTGATTTAGTATTTTTATTATGCTTATTATGATCATGAGTAGTAGTATTGTTGGTATTGTGCTGGCTGTTATTGTTGCTATCACTCCATAGCCTTTTGCATAGTTGTTGTTTTAGCAAATGCTATCAGCAGTAACCAAATGATTTGTATTTTTTATCTTGAATTCATGCTTGATGTTACTGTAGCCACTGCTACTAAGAGTTTCTTTAGTGGCTGTTCTCAGCATTTCATGACTGTTCTTTTTGATATCTATAGTAGAATAATGTTATGTATCAGTTACTCAGCTAAGTCCTAAGTATCTTAGAATAATAATCTAATGGTGTAGAGACATACTATCCATTACCACCCTATTTTCAGGCAGTCCCGACCTGCAATTTTAAAATTTTATTTTCACAGACCAGTCCCTTTTACCCATGGAAGAGATTGCAAGTGCCTGCAGATGCAGAGAGGCAAAGTATACCCTCTGGATGCAGACAAAAGGCCTTTGTTTGTGTGCAGAGGTTAAATGTATTCTTTCTGCATTTGTATTAGCGACATTAGGCTCTAATTTCCGGCCTTAGAATCTACTTCAGGGTAAGTTCGTATTTTTCAGCTATGGAAGGAAGATGCGCCTCATTTGAGGAGGGGCGTGAGATGTGGTCATAGCATAGGACCACCTCAAAAGTCGCATGAAAACGGGCAGGAGGGGTGCCAGTTGATTCGATTGATGCATCAACGCCCTCCCTTTGTCAGGCCAGTCTCCAGATAAGAAGAGGATTCGTGGTACGTGTTACAACCCGGACCTACCTCAAAGTTGTCAGGCAAAGGTCCCGGAAAATTAGAAGTGAGATTGCAAGTCCTAGCAATGGTGACCCACTAAGGAGCTGGGGAAATGAAAATCCCCGAAAAAATTAAAAATTAAAAATGGGAAAGAAAATGTCCCCACCATCCTTGACCACGAGTTGCAAAGACAAAATCTTGTCTTATTTTTCTAGCTTAAGATAATTTTAAGCGAAAAAAACTCAGAGTATCCCTTAGATGTAAGTTTATTAGAAAAAGTGCCTTTGATAAATTGTACAATTTGCAAAAAATCATAATAAGTTGTTTTCTGCTTAAATATTATCATTGTTTTGAACCATGATCTAATCTTTGTGTTCACTGAGTTCGCAGAAGAATCCACTCCTCATTTAGTTCTTTGGTTGAGGGGTGGTATGCAGATCTTTGTGAAGAAAGATCATAGATGAATGTGTTTTATATTACGTTCATTGAGTTCTCCTATCAGTTTGTCATTGAATAGTAATTACATATTGTAATTGTGAATGTTTTTAACTTTTCACGCCATGACAAATGTTTTGTATTGAAAGTACTTGCATACATCATGTCCAAATGTATTGTGCACTGTTTGATTATTGAAATAGCTTAATTAGCTTTGTTCTTAAATAATTTTACCAATGCTTACTAGCTATATATTGCAAATGAGAATACTTAAGTTTGATTTTTTATTCTAATTACAATGCTTATTATAATTAACAGATTTTTCTTTGTCACCTTTTTGCATAGTAATTCTGATATTACTGTAATCTGTTTAGATAATTGTATGAGATTGTAATAGTTTCATAAGTTAGTTTCTTGGATAGTTCTGCCCCGTTTTTGTAAAAAAATTATAATTAGAAAATTATAAGGCTCTCATGGAGGTAGTTATGCTTAGTCCGAAATATTGGATATGATATAAGAACATAAGAACATAAGAATAGAGGACACTGCAATATGCCTACTGGCACACACGAGGCAGCTCCATTTTTTAATTGTATTTTCAGCATGTCTAACCTATTCTATTTTACTCTACTTATTTATTCTATTTTTCTTTTTATGATTTTTCTAATAAGCACTAACCTATTCATACCCACCCTACCTCTGTCATATGTCTATCTAATCTACATTTGAAGGTGTCTAAGGTATTGGCATTTACTATCCTACTAGGAAGCTTGTTCCATGCATCAGCTACTCTATTACCAAACCAATTTTTACCAGTTTCCCTTCTGAACCTAAATTTATCAAGCTTAAATCCATTATTACGAGTTCTGGTTTGATCATGAATTTTTAAAACTTTATTAATATCTTCCTTGTTAATCCCTTTAAACCATTTATACACTTCAATCATATCCACCCTAACTCTTCGCCTCTCTAGAGAATGTAGATTAAGTTTTTTTAATCTGTCCTCATATGGTAGATTTCTGATATTGTGTATCATCTTGGTCATTCTTCGCTGCACTCTCTCCAAGGATTCAATTTCCATTCTATAATAGGGTGACCAGAACTGCACAGCATAATCTAAATGGGGCCTAACTAATGCAAGATAGAGCTGCAAAATAACTTTTTCCGTCCTATTGCTAACGCTTCTTGAGATAAATCCTAAAATTCTGTTTGCTTTATTTCTGACTGCTGTGCATTGCTCTCTTGGCTTAAGACTACTACTCACAAGAACTCCCAAATCCCTTTCACACTGAGAACTCATGATTTCATGGTTATTTAGCTTATAACTAGTATTGTCTTTTATAGTACCCATTTTAACTACTTTACATTTTTCAACATTAAATTCCATTTGCCATTTGTCCGACCATTCAGATAATCTATTTAGATCTTCCTGTAAAGCATGAATGTCTTCTTTTCCATTTATAGTTCTACCTATTTTAGTGTCGTCTGCGAATTTACTTAGGTTACTACTGATATCCAAATCCAGACCATTTAGATATACGATGAATAATAGGGGACCCAGTACCGAGCCTTGTGGTACCCCGCTAGTAACCGAGCCCCACTCTGATTTCTCTCCATTTATGCAAACCCTCTGTTTTCTGTCTTTTAACCATTGTTTGATCCATCTGAGAACAGCTCCTCCTATACCATGAGCTTCCAGCTTTTTAACTAATCTTTTGTGAGGAACTCTATCAAAAGCTTTGCTAAAATCTAGATATATTGTATCATATTCTTTGCCACAATCTACTGCCTCGTAAACTTCTGAATAAAAAGACAGTAAGTTTGTAAGGCACGAAAAACCCTTAAGAAACCCGTGTTGTGAAAGTTTTATCAGAGTGTGTAATTCTAGATGTGCCCTTATTTTATTTGCAATTATGGATTCTAGAATCTTACCCACTGTTGACGTTAAACTTACCGGCCTATGATTATTCTTTTTAACTCGTTCTCCTTTTTTAAATATTGGTACCACATCTGCCAATTTCCACTCCATGGGTACCGATCCTAATTTTATTGAATTATTAAATAATGCAGTTAGTGGACAACTAAGCTCTTCCTTGCATTCCTTTAATATTCTAGCATATATTCCATCAGGTCCCGGAGATTTATGAGCCTTTAATTTATCTATTTCTTTTATTACCTCCTCTCTCGTAATATTTATTGAACTAAGTATTTTATCGGGACTGTCTCTGTAACATAGGCATATCATAGATGCCTATAGCCTCACACGGCATATCATAGATGCCTATAAGTGCCAGATGGCAGTGACGCACTAGATACCCACCGACCTCCACGACTAGCAACAGAGCCCAGTTAGTTAGAGTTCAGACCTTGCCAGGGGCAGAAGTCACGTCTACAACTTAGCAGTCTCCCCCTTGGGGGCAGGAATCGGGAATCCATCGTGACAGGAACTGTAGGAATTGGAGCTCTGAGGAATTAAGTGTTATATAGAAATAAACACATATAAAGAAGATGCTTATCTGTTATAACCAACCACGCTACCAATAAATATGTATATTAGAAATGCAGGTGAGAAGAACAGACAGAGAGTGAGAATTACGCCACGACAAAGTCATTGTTAAATCTGCATTTTAACAATGAACAAAAATACATTTCTCTCGTCAATTCTAAAAAAAGGAAAAAAAATATGTTACCGAATGCTTTAACTACAAATGAAATGCAAGTGCATTGCTAAGCAAAATATAGCAATTTCTAATTGGGAGGTTTGAGAAAGCCCTGGTGCTGTTGTTCCCAAGGTTCGAGTAAAAGGGAAAGTAGAATATAGCGGAGGGTGGTGCAAGAGTACCAACCGACTCAGACTAGAAATACAGTATAATTACATCTGTAAAAATATTTGCTTTTAAGTTAAAAAAAAAAAAAAAAAAAAGTCAAGGAAATATTCTCAAAACAAAAGATAAAAAAAGAAAAAGAGCATACTGACCAGTAGCAAATATGAAATTGTGAGGCATGACTGATATATATATATATATATATATATATATATATATATATATATATATATATATATATATATATATATATATATATATATATATATATATATATATATATATATATATATATATATATATATATATATATATATATATATATATATATATATATATATATATATATATATATATATATATATATATATATATATATATATATATATGAGCTAGAGAGATTATTCTTTTTGAACTATATTTTCAATGGCTTGAATGTTGTTACTGTCGTAAGACGATATTTTATAATTATACTTGCCTTAATCTCTTACATCCGGTAATCTGGGATATACTGCTGCCATAATATCGTTATATTGTGGGAGGGAATTTGAACCAACGACCCTCATGCCACAGTTAGGGTCAACACCTTAATCTACCTTCCATGTGGGTCGACACGCACTTCTGATACTTCTGCTGTTGCTGCAACCGCTGCTATAAAATGCTGCTACCTCTGCCGCAGTCTGCTTCTGTCCCTCTCTACTCCACTCTAAATTAACTTCCTCATTTTTGTTTCTTTACGGCGATCGATCAAACGACTGAGAAAGTTCTGGTGGTAAATTGTAGCAGACGAAATAGTAACTACGGATAATTCGTTCAAGATCGTTTTTTGCCTCCCTTTCCTATATATATATATGAGCTAGAGAGATTATTCTTTTTGAACTATATTTTCAATGGCTTGAATGTTGTTACTGTCGTAAGACGATATTTTATAATTATACTTGCCTTAATCTCTTACATCCGGTAATCTGGGATATACTGCTGCCATAATATCGTTATATTGTGGGAGGGAATTTGAACCAACGACCCTCATGCCACAGTTAGTTCGCCACCCAAGTATACAAGCACATACCTTTTTTGAAATTCACTCACTGTCATGGTAAGGGTTTACTGACACGATGGTCGTTACATAATATCTATTCTTCATGTCTGAATAAGAGGTCATAAAAAAAGAATAGGAGATAAAAACAGATATAATGTCAACTCGGACAGATATTGCATGTGGCAGTCACCCTTCTTAGAAGAAATATCATAGTTTGTATCACAATTTAGACTTTCATGTTAAAACTTACATGGAATATTTTACAACAAATGCACACACCGTTTAATATGTTACATTTTATATCAGAACTCTTTTTTTGTTCAGAATATCGGTACATTACATATTTTGTGATCGTTTATAATAAACCGAAAGTATTGCATAAAATTGTATACCTTTCTGAATAAAGCCGGTGTGCACCATGATTTGTATACAAAGTGGTAAATACGGATATGGATAACAATTTTCAAAGAAACTTAGTCTTACATATTATATTATTATTATTATTATTATTATTATTATTATTATTATTATTATTATTATTATTATTATTATTATTATAATTGTTGTTGTTGTTGTTGTTGCTGCTGCTGTAGATAATCAAATAATTATCCACAAGAATCAAATTCAGATTTAAATTTAAATTTTTATTTCATAGTAACACGGAGTTAATACTCAGAGAGTATGTACATTAAGTAAAATTTTAATATGCTTCATAAACGAGATTCACGAAAAGAAAAAGATCCTACAGTAGTAATAGCATACTTATAAGAATAACATGAAAAGGAAGCTATTGCATTTGCATGGTGAATCACCATGAATATCTCTTACAATCCAAAGAAAAGGCACTGACGGTCCTCTAAAGTGACAATATCAAATTTCCAAATATCCACATTATAGTTACCGCTCCAGAAAAGTATCCACACTTTAGGAACGGTAAATTCAGTTTTATGATGCTGCTAAATGAGTAATGAAGCCTTTTTATAGTCCTTGGCCTAAAGTAAGGCTATGTGATGTTTAAAAAGAAATTGCTGACATATGTCAGCAACGATATGGTATTTTTCAAATGCAGGAACCCCAATTATTAGCTTAAGAACATTGCTGAAGGTCACTTCAAATGTTTCCAAAGTTGCAAACCATACAATGGCGTAAAATACAATTTGAATAAGAATAAAAGGACCTCAATGTTACAGTGCGCGAGAAGTTTCTTAGAACAGGAAAGGCATTTGAGAGTAAAATTTGTTCAGTAGTAGTTCTACATCTTTTTGATCATGTAATGTCAATAACATGTACTAAATATTTATAACGGTCAAGAACTTCTAAAAAGTCATCCCTAAGTTTGACATGGGAAGCCTATTCTGTTGAGTAGTCACAAAACCTTCATTATTTCCTACAACTAATATCATCCCCATTAAAAGCCAAAATCTTATTATGTAAAAAGCTTACAACTAATGGACTTGCCCTAGCAAGATATAATGACCGGTTTCGTTTGTATTATCGTTACATCACTGTCTGGTAAGCAAGTATGTATGTATATTGTAAATGGGCAAAAAGGTAGTTAGGAAAACAGGAAGGTTGATATGAGAGTGCATCATCATTAATCAAGTTAAAATACACTTCTTAAAATCTTTAGGATGATATTTCAAAACTAAACCTGAATATTATCATATCCTAAGGGAAGTTGATAAAGAAATTTATATCCGTAGTGTATGGCACGCCTCTCTCTCTCATACCTCTCTTCTGAGCCGTTTCTCTTCAACAACCTTAATAAAACAAAATTTAATGCATAAAAAGTCGTTGCAACCTGTGTTCAGGTTCTCCCACCGCATACCTGTACATCTTTTGGGGGCCGCGGTAGCCCAGTGGTAGAGAGCGCGAGTTGTGAAATGACTAACTCGGGTTAGATTTTGCCGCTGGGGTTAAGAGAGGGATCCAGCCTCAGTCCCCCCAAACCAACAGGTCTATGTCCACCCCCATCTGAACGGGGAGTAATTGTGAGACAAAACGGTGCATTTTATCCATATACTACTTTATTAAAGTCCACCACAAGTCAATTAAAATACGGTCTTCCAATTGGGTAACAATGAAAGCACACAACACAAGCATCTAATACCTGCAATTAACGTTAATAACACATTCGTTGAATTCGGGGTTGAACTTTCAGTGGGTTAGCTTCCTGCAGTATAAATACTGCATAGTGATAGCGGCAGGATCAATAACACTTCGCCTGGATCTTTTATTTGACGTGTTGCCGACCGTTGTGGGGCTTGTAAGGGCGTTGGATTTGGTGACTACAGATCCAGATCGGTGGCAAAATGTCCTGAATTAGAACCGTGCTTGATTTCCTACTTACATTTATTTCGTAGTTCTATTAACTGCATTTCTGTTTAAGCCTATTGTTTCAACTTTATTCTTCTTAACTGATTTGCCCTTGGATATTTTTAGCAGAAATGTGTCGAAGTTTTAAATAAACCGTCTCTACGCTGATCGATGGTGGGGCAAGATTGCGGAACTGCTGAGAAACACGCAAACCTCAGAAAATCTATACAGTATCTAGAAATTTTGCTTACTAAACGAGGGTATATACATCAATTGTAACGTCGAAAGAAAAAAGTTGTAACGCAGATTGCAAGATCTTTGCTCATTTATACTCAGACTAAGAGAGAGAGAGAGAGAGAGAGAGAGGAGAGAGAGAGAGAGAGAGAGAGAGAGAGGGGGTTGTAGGTAAACCTGCGTTATTGTTCTAATGTTGATGCAATTCGATATCTTCAGTCTATGTCCACCCGTCTCAACCCCCATCCCTTAACCGCCTCACTGGCGCCTCCTTGCTACATCCATGCGCGCATGCAGTAGAGTTGACTTCATCATACATTAGATCCCTATTTGGTAGATTCTTTCTCCACGAATACCACACCTTAAATATTAAGTCTCACAACTATCTTAGAAACATGATGCTGTTGCAATATCCTGTTTCCTGCTTTGGAGAACGTTAAGTGAACAACCTTCCTCCCCCCCCCCCTTTCCTCTGTTCTACTCTTATTTCCTTTGCTTCCCTTCATCCAAACACCGGATCAACTGAAGAATCTCCCCCCAGGTCCACCCAGGGGGAGATTCTTCAGTTGATCTGAGTTAGGGGGGATTCTTCAGTTGATCTGAGTTAGGGGGGATTCTTCAGTTGATCACACATGGGGCCTGGGTCGGTGTCGTGTCGGGTCAGGTACCTTTGCTCGATTAAAAACCAGATTGGTTAGGTTAGGTACTAAAAGTAATAATAAAAGTAGCTAATCTGAACAAAGTTATTGTCTTTGCCTTTGCTTATCTAAGTACAGTATTCATATCTCCCTTCAATTTCCAATGTATTTGTCAAATATATACTAAAAGTAATAATAAAGGTAGCTCATCTCAATAGTGTTGTTGTCTTTGAGTTCAATTGGGGGAAATTGTTACGCCGGGCACTGGGGGAGGGGGAGATTCTTCATTTGATCTCAGTTGGTGGTGGGGACTCTTCAGCTGGGTACTCTAGGGGGGATTCTTCAGTTGATCCCAAATACCTAGTAACAAATGGGGAATGGCATATGAATTTTAGCATAAAAGGAAACTATTTTTTTTTTTTAGATTCTCCACCCACGGATGGGTGGAACGGGTCATGGAGGACCCATAGGGTGGTCGCCAACCGGGACAGGCCCCAACCCCCCACTGTGGTACCCAGCCACAGCAGTAACCTCCCCAGTAAACAGCTTAAACTCTCTTGCCTGGACGAGGCGCGATCCGTCGACCTCGCGAATGCGAGGCCAGCGCGTTACCACTGTACTAGCCAGGAGGCTAGGAAACTAATATCACCTTAATACCTTTAGTAAACATAAACTTAATAATTACTGAGAACGATGCATCAATTTGGATAATTGTTACAGAAGAATATAAACAAACATTTATTTCCATTTGACAATGGCTATTCTCTTTACAAAACTAAGAGTACACTTATAAGTAGATATGTGATTGAACTAATTAGTAAGAGGGTAATACATAGCGACAAGAAATATGGCACTCCTAGAAAATGAGATTACCTTGAGTTAACAGATACGTATACAATTATAATAGCAATAATCATACTGTAATAAAAATATTAACCATAATGTTAATAAAAAAAAAAGTAGTGACAACACTCGACACAGGATCGTTATCATCGGCGTCACCAGATTTGTTTTCCTTACAATGAGGTAAAACTTAAATAAATTATTTAATTAATAAATAAATAAATAACGCACACACACACACACACACACCATCACTCGAAGCTAGAAGAGTAAGGGGGGATATGGTGACAGTCTTTAAAGTCCTTCATGGTTATGATAGACTGGATAGGGATCGATATTTCGATATGGCTGGCTCTAGAACTAGAGGTCATAGTTTGAAGCTTCGTAAGAAAACTTGTTTGCAGGATGTAAGGAAATACTTATTCAGTGTAAGAGTAGTTGATAATTGGAATTCGCTAAGCGAGGAGGTAGTTAATGCTATCTCAATCCATAGTTTTAAGGACAGGTATGATAAGTATCACTAAGTCTAAAATGGAACCGATGAGGAGACGGGAAGATACGAGCTTTGGGCTCTTTCCCGTAAACACAATTAGGTAATCACACACAGTAAAAGAGGCTGTAAAGGTGGTGGCACTGGAAAACATACAAACAGTTGACTATAAAGAGACAGTAATCGAAAAAATGAAAGACGTTGTGATGGAAAGGGCAAACCCACTCATCAGACAGGCACTTGATAAGGAGAAGACAGTGGTAATCTCAGGCATAAGCGAGTCCCAGGAGCCAACATGGCAGGGGAGACTTGAAGAAAATAAAGCTAGGGTTGTAGACCTGATAAGAAAGCTTGGAGTCGTATGTGGTCCTGAGGATATTGTAAACATACACCAACTAGGTAAATATTCGAGGGAAGGAAAACCGAGACCAACAAAAGTAACCTTTGAGAGAGGGGAAACATGTAGGGAAATATTGTTGAGAAAAAAGTCTAAAAGACCTTCAAGAATTCAAAGAAGTGTTCATTAGACAATACAAAACACAGGAAGAGATGGGAAAGATCAAAAACTTGTTGCAAGAGGCAAGAAGGTTAAATGATGAAAGAAATGAAGAAGAGAAGAAAAATTTTCATTACAGAGTTCTTCCAGACAAAGGGGAGATAAAGAAGATAATGACAGAAGATCAGGGGATGGGGCCTCATTAAGATTGTTATACACAAATGCTGATGGATTAGCTGGTAAGGCAGTAGAATTAAAAGATAGGATTCACAACGGTAAGGCAGATATAGTAGCAATTACAGAGACTAAGTTGAGTGAGGACATAAACAGTGTCACAGTTTTTCCTAAGGGTTTCAGAATACTAAGGGTTGAAAGATCTGAGAGGACTGGTGGAGGGATAGCACTGCTCATAAGTGAAAGGATTCAAGTCGAAGAAATAAACTTGGCTATAGAAAGTGAGTTCAAGGAATTTCTTGTTGCTCGCATAAATACTGGGTCAGAGAGCATTACAATAACTGTTGTATACAACCCACCAAGGAACCAAAATAGCCTTGAAGTTTATGAGGAAAATCATATAGGTACTATTGAAGTCATAAACTCAGTTGTTAACATGGCACGGGAAAAAAAATGTAGGATTTTGATTATGGGAGACTTTAATCATAAAGAGATAGATTGGATAAATCTTGACCCACACAGTGGTGAGGACTCATTCAGGGCAAGATTCCTAGATTGCGTACAAGGGAATTTCCTACACCAACATGTAACGGAACCAACAAGGGCCAGGGGTGGGGATGAGCCATCACTACTTGATCTAGTGTTCATAGATAATGTGTTGGATATTGAAAAAATTGAGTATGAACCACCAATTGGAAAGAGTGACCACTGTGTGTTGTTGATGGAGTATATCATTGAAGATATTCTTCCTGAGAGTAGAGGCACTGAGGACATGAGGAGGAACTATCCGAAAGGAGATTACATCAAAATAAATGAGCTTTTTGCAGTTATTGACTGGAGAACCTTATTTTACAACAAATCTGTACAAGAAATGTATGACATCTTTTGTGAGAAATATGGGAAGATAGTAGATTGCTGCATACCTGTCACCAAAGTAGGTGTAATTCATGGAAGAAAGAAATGGTTCGATAATGGGTGTAAAAGAGCTAAGGAGTGGAGAGACAAATGCTGGAAAAGGTATAGGAGGAGAAAAAGCATAAACGCCTGGCAAACCTACAAAAGAGCAAGAAATGACTACCTAAGTAAAAGGAGAGAGGCAGAGAGAGACCATGAGAGGGACATCACCAGGAAGGCTAAAGAAAATCCCAAGCTTTTCCACAGCTTTATCAGAGGAAAACTGAAGGTAAAAGAACAGGTTTTAAGGCTAAAGAGAGCAGATGGAAGCATCACTGAGACGGATGAAGAGATCTGCAAAGAATTGAACAAGGAGTTTCAGTCAGTATTTACAGTAGAAAATACCCCACCCCCTCAGATTGCAGTGATAGAAGCTTAAGGGCCGGTATTAGAGAACATCAACCTTACAGCCACAGAGGTATGCAAAGCGCTGATGGATTTAGATGTTCATAAAGCTACAGGTCCTGATGACATATCCCCTCATGTGCTTAAAAAATGCGCAAACACAATATCAGTGGCACTAAGTATCATATTTAAGGAGTCACTGGAGTCGGGGGAGATTCCAAGATGCTGGAAACAAGCAAATGTGATACCTATCTTCAAAAAGGGAAGGAGGAAAACGGCTCTGAACTATAGACCAGTTTCCTTGACCAGCATAGTTTGCAAACTTATGGAGAAACTACTAAGGAAACATATCTCTCTTCACTTGGAATCCTTCAACTTTTTGTCAGTGAGGCAACATGGCTTCAGAGAAGGTAGATCAACAGTAACAAACTTATTAGAATTTTATGATGAGGTAAGCCAAATCTTACAGGAAAGAGAGGGCTGGGCAGATTGCATATTCCTAGACTTCCAGAAAGCGTTTGACACTGTTCCACATGGGAGACTTATTAGGAAGCTGCAATCAATGGCTAGAATAGGTGGAAATGTTTTGGAATGGATAAAAACTTACTTAGAAGGAAGGGAACAGAGGGTTAGAGTAAGACACTCAGTGTCTGAATGGAGAAGAGTTAGTAGTGGAGTTCCACAGGGTTCAGTTTTAGGGCCACTTTTGTTCCTTGTATATGTAAATGACCTACCAGAGTCTGTAAATTCATTCATGAATATGTTTGCAGATGATGCAAAGATTGTGAAGAAAGTAAAAAACGAGAACAATGGTAGAGAACTTCAGGAGGATCTAAATAATATGCATGAGTGGTCAGAAAAGTGGCTAATTAAATTCAATACTTCAAAATGTAAGGTAATGAGAATGGGTACAAGTGCAAGAAGGCCCAAGCTTGACTACTCGGTGGCTGGAGTACAACTTCAAGAGACAGAAAATGAGAGAGATCTAGGAGTAAACATACTGGCAGATTTGTCTCCAGAAGTACATATAAATGGCATAGTAAGGGCAGCATATGCATTCTTATCAAATGTAAGGGTAGCCTTCAGGTACATGGACAAGGAAATGTTCAGAAATATTTATGTAACCTATGTGAGGCCAAAACTCGAATATGCAGCCCCCTTTTGGAATCCGCACTTGAAAAAGCACATAGCTAAGCTTGAAAAAGTTCAAAGACATGCCACGAAACTGGTGCCAGAAATACGCAATCTCAGTTATGATGAGAGGCTGAGGGAATTAGACTTACCATCACTCAAAGCTAGAAGAGTGAGGGGGGATATGGTGACAGTCTTTAAATTCCTTCATGGTTATGATAGAGTGGATAGGGATCGATATTTTGATATGGCTGGCTCTAGAACTAGAGGTCACAGTTTGAAGCTTCGTAAGAAAACTTCTTCGCAGGATGTAAGGAAATACTTATTCAGTGTAAGAGTAGTTGATAATTGGAATTGGCTAAGCGAGGAGGTAGTTAATGCTATCTCAATCCATAGTTTTAAGGACAGGTATGATAAGTATGACTAAGTATAAAATGGAACCGATCAGGAGACGGGAAGATACGAGCTTTGGGCTTTTTCCCGTAAACACAATTAGGTAATCACAATTAGGTAATCACACACACACACACACACACACACACACACATATATATATATATATATATATATATATATATATATATATATATATATATATATATATATATATATATATATAAAGCCACAAACTCAGGCCAAACGTTAACCTGTAATGACAAGGATGTGGTATTAGGCCAGTGCATATAGGGGGGATTGGGTTGAGGCAGCTGATGTTATCAATATTACAGGGAAAGCAGTTTGCTGTTGGAATTTGGCTGTTCGGTGGTAATATTTGTTTCAAAAGCGTTTCACGTTAATCTTCATGCTTTTCTATCTGTCTATCTATCAGTATATCTATCTATCTATACTCCCACTCACTCGAAAGGTAAAACAAACAAATAAAACTTTGCTTAGATAAAAAGATAGTCAGTGCTTAATTGTAGTTTCACTCTATGACTAACACTCTCTGCAAGCTAACAAGGATCTAACAAAATCAATCGGTCTCTAGCATTCTTACTAGCTGCATACGTTGTAATTAGTGTAAAAATAACCTGTGGGGAATGATGCACAATTTATTCATCCATCAGTATGATTTAACGTGTTCACCTACAAGACTCTCTCTCTCTCTCTCTCTCTCTCTCTCTCTCTCTCTCTCTCTCTCTCTCTCTCTCTCTCTCTCAGAGAATTCTATAAGCTGTATTTGCACTAAGTACAGAAATGACAAAGACAATGAAATGTTATTTTATGATGTCATATCTAAGGGATAATTTGAGAGGAAAAAAGAAAACTGGGTATCTGCAGACCCATTGATCTTACTGAATGTAATGCCGTGATAATATCATAGTGTATATGTTAATTTGTTGAATATCTGCTAGTCTTCTCCATGTTAACTCTACAGGAAGAACCTTAGAAATTATTACAAAAATGAACACTCGTTTAGTCGGAGGCTGTATTAAACTAAATTTAACTTTTAGGAAGTTTGTATAATTTCCTGATACAATTATGGGAATTTCTGGAAGTAATTACAATATTTTTATTAGAGAAGAAGTAGCCTATAAGGGTCTTCAGGTGCAACACGGTCTTAAAAATAGGTCACATTCGTAACAATGGATTGGATTCGGTTTTACATCACGAACTCCCTTTTCTACTAAGGGCTAGGACGGTTGCCTTTTTACAAAGGACTTGTTTTGGCAGAACTAATCGTTACCCTGAGTGTATGCCCTTACTAACCTCAGTCCGTGACTGAGGTTAGTATGCTTTCTCTTAATATTTACTGGGGAAATTTTTTTCATAATTTTATTTCGAATATGAAGTTTTTTTTTGTTTTACCAAGTGCATTTATAGAACTTATTTGTATTAACTGTGGGTGCGTATTATTATACGAAAAAAAATATGGATTGATAATAATTAATAATACCTCTAGCAAGACTATTACGTTGTAGGAACATTGCACTGGATAACTCTGGCCTTACCGCTACCCAAAGAAAAATAACTTACCAGTTTGGGGTTATTATATTGGGGTTATTTACCCAGGTTTGAGGAACACTAGCTTTAAGTGAGCATAACCTAACTGAAATAGCCATGAGTTTTCTCTTAAGAAAACTTTCTGATAAAAAAAAAAATTCTTTATGTGAAAACAGATAGGAACAATTCAAATATCAGACTCTCATCGATGATACTGTAATATGCCAATGACTTGGCATACAGCTGATCATAAAATAAACTAAGTCCTCCTTGTAAAAGAGTTTATAGTCCATAACATTAAACAGAATGTGCACGAGATTTTGAGATATAGCCTTGTTTCGTAAGCATGGCAGATGGATATGGCCTATACGACTGAAATATTCGTTCTTTGAATTTCTCAGTCCTATATCGAAACCACAATGCTCATGCAAAGACATGTAAGTCTTATTTAACAGGTGTGTGAATTGGTGGAATAGTGAAAGTGCACAAACTGTTTCGAAGCGCACAGGCAAATAATAAAATGCTGTGTGTACATATACTCGGACTCCTTTTGGGTGGAGAAAATACAGAGGAGATATATATACATATATATATATATATATATATATATATATATATATATATATATATATATATATATATATATATATATATATATATATATATATATATATATATATATAAACAGTTGGAGTGGCGAAATAGTAATCGTGTTATTGAAATTATATATATATATATATATATATATATATATATATATATATATATATATATATATATATATATATATATATATATATATATATATATATTATTTAATTTTTTTAATCGCTTACATTATGTTTGGAAGATTCCTAGGATACATATTTTTTTTTTCCAAACAATGAAAGTCAGAATTTTATATACAAAAACTGTTTACTGAGGATGTCGTTGTACATCTCGGCATATGCATCAAGTGTTGCCAAAATTGACAAACACTACAATATGGTTTTTGCTTCTCTTGCTGGAATAGTTTGGATGCCATGTCTCCAATAATGAAATGCAAATGAAACATGTTTTAAACGAAAAACATTTATAGCATTCTTTATTTATATGAAAGAAAAAGAAAAAATTGAATTAAGTTACCTGAAGTAATTATTACACCAATCGGCATTTACTTAATTCTCATTTCCTGTTGTCTATCATATCAGAAGTAGGACACATGTTGATCACTGTTATTAATATTTCTGTAAACGTGGACACTATGAATACTGTACTTATTTTTCTGGTTAGGGTAGCTTGCATATATTTAGCTAATTAAGGGATGGAAGTATGAGGACCGTATCTAACATTTGCTAATTTGTGATTTTTTTTTTTTTTTATCATTACAAATTTCAATATATCGATTCGACAGAAATAGCGACATTAGCAGTGAGAACAAAAAATGACTGTCTTTCATTATTTGAGAGGATGTTTTATATTTCAAAGAGTAATTATAGTGATGTATTTTCCCCTAAAGCAGTGGTTTCCAACTTTTTTTTTCACCTAAGCATCTCTAAAATCTTGATCCCACCTACTGTGACCGAGACACGCGAACGTTGGGAAACAGAAAGTACTTTGTGGACCAATTACACATGTACATACATACACAAATATATTTACTGTATATGCACCGTAGGTATTAACTTAAACACACACTCAGACTCACTAGAAAGGAAATTAACTGTTAATAACACATTCTCGAGTCGACCTCCTTAAAATCACGCTGAGAACCACGGCCCTAAAGTGTCTGACAAATTGTATAGGCGATCCCAAACGCATTTTGCAAACATAATCGTTTTCGGTATAATGGCAATGCTCAGAAAAAAAGAAAAAAAAAGTCAACCAAGAAAACGAAACTATTAAAGTACTCTCCAACGACCTATATAATTTTATCAATAAATATATAATTTTATTTATAAATCTCTTTAAAGTAGCGCGGCCGAAAATCCTTCCGCTTTGTCAGTGAGGGCTACACATTCCTCGGTGCTGTTCCTTAAAATGTGGGTTTCATTGACTGTGAACTAAAATAAATATGATCCTAATATACGGATATAGTATCCGTAGAAAATACAGCTAGGCATGATCGTATTTTTTTTTTCGCAAGAATACAAACGTTAAGTAAACAACAACAACTACTATTACTACTAGCTACCATTACTACAACTAGCAGAACTAATTAAAATATAATTACCTACTTTATCATTAAACATGCTAAAAGCTCTGCTGAAAATATCCACACACACACACACAAAAGAGACTAAAATTATCATTTTAACTTTACATATATGTATATTGAAGTAACTGTTCAGATCTCAAATATAAATACTTAGCAATCCGCTGATAAGACGGAAATTAATCAAACTAATGTTAAAACAACGCCCCTTGACTATAAACCACTATAACATCGTTTGTATTATATGGAAATGATTTTTCTATTAAAATCACGATACTAAATAATGATTTGAAGAAATTAGTCCATCGGAAATTCATAGAAATTCTGAGCTAATAGACCAAGTTAGTTTGTTTTTATCAGCATTAAACATTCCAAGAATCACTTAATGCACTGTTATTAAAACCACTTCCAACATCATGTGAAAGGATGTGACGTCTCCGTCATATGAAAAAAATGACAAACCTGAATTACGATTCATTTGTAAATTACAGCCGCCAAAAACAATACCACCAATAATAATAATAATAATAATAGTAGTAGTAATAATAATAATAATAATAATAATAATAATAATAATAATAATAATAATAATAATAATGGTAAAAATAATAATAATAATAATAATTCTTCGAGTTATTTCCACATATATTTTTTAAAATGTGTCGTGTTGTGAAACTAATTTGCAGACAAGTTACACTCATACGGAAAAAAAAAGAAAAAATGAACTATGGTCTCCCCACTATTTGACGTCTTAGCAAAAGGGTTTGCCACTCTTTATAACTATATTTATTTTCATCTTTTTCCCCCTAAATCCTTCCCATGTTATTTATCCCCTCCCCAGTGATAACACGTTGAATAGGGCCAATGTAGTAGGTTGGCCCATGGCATCAATCGCCCATTGCGATACTACAGCTGAAGTGTCTTGTGCTACAGCTGAAGTGTCTTGTGGACTTAAATAAGACTGTCCAGGACAGTTCGATGTTAAGGTTTCCTTCAGTTACGGTTCTCTCTCTATGCCTACATGAACACTGAATATTCTTGGATATTCGTTATACATTTATTATTATTTCACATCTGACAAGTCACAATACTCCCCATCTCTGTTTCTCTTTATGTTTTCTTCGTACCCAGGCTCGATGAGGGTAGATATATTTTACTTTTTTTACCTGTCCTGGTGCCACCAAAAAAATAAAAAAATAAAAAAATTCACTCGAAGCCATCACTACTTGCGTGGGGGTGGAAAGATGATCTCATAGTATGACTCATACTAACTAAGCGTCTGTAAGTCTGGTGAGTCACCCACTCAACTGAAAGAAAGACCAGCAGAATAGATGAGGAGGGTAAGTGCTTACAGCAGCAAAGGATGCAAGAAGTGTAAAAATGTTCATGGCTATATTGCACTGTACAGAAGTCTGACATCAGGACGGGCAAAGAAACAAATAATATATATTAAAAATGTCCTTATCGGGTCTGGGCACTAGGAAAGTATAAAGTATATAGAAATAGAGATGGAGAGTGCTGTGATTTGGCAGATGTGAAGGGGGTAATAAGACATGTGTAATGCATATCCAAGAAGAGTATTCGATGCAGATATAAGCATAGAGAAAGAACCGTTCACTGAAGGAAGACTTAACATCGAACTGTCCGGGACAGTCCTATTTAAGTCCGAAATACATTGCTCATAAAACCCCCTTCTGTGTTAAATTATACAATAAATATGTACGATAACTACATTCTTTGGTAAAATAGTGGTCGAGTCAAAGCACCCCACTCCTCTTAGTTCCTTGGGAATAATGGGTCACCATTTGCGCCCTTCAAACCACATTGCGCAAGTTATCGACAGGAAAAATGGGCAAAGTTCTTTAGTCATGGGCCCGACAGCCGTAGGAAATACTAAATATAAAGAGGTAAGACGACTATAATCTCTTGTGAGATATGCGATCTCTAAAAAACCAGGACAACAGCAGTTAAGATCTCCCTCTTCAGTTACGGTTCTTTCGCTGTTCCTATATCTACATAAAAAAACGTCTGGTGTATTCGTTACATATCTTTTATTATCCCTTCACATCTGACACTCCCCATCTCTTTCTTTTTGCTTCATGTATTCTTGGAGTTCGGGCTCGATGAGAGCAATTTCCTCTGTCCGCCCCGCTGTCTTTCTCGTAAAAGAAACAAAGTCTTATGTATTAAAATATCATGCATTATAAACATAATGAAAACTGAAAGTAAAATGCCGTGTGAATAAAGGAAGACGGCAAATACGCGTATTTTATAAGATTTTGTTCTACAATAAACGTGAAAAACACTTGTCAATGAAAAGGAAAGAACGAAAAACGAAAGTAGGGTGCACTGTGCGTGGTGACATCGATTTTCTCCCAGGTTTACCTTGAAAGTGTTTTGACGCATCGAACTTAACCAACGAACTAGCGTATTCAGACATGCCAGCATTGAAGAGAACCCGCAATACTACTACTACTACTACTACTAATAATAATAATAATAATCTATCCATATACAGAAACAATATTTCTATTTATAATGGAGGTGCCTGAGTCAAATTAAATAATAATAATAATAATAATAATAATAATAATAATAATAATAATAATAATAATCTACATAGCTACACATGATATCGCGTATTAAAATAAATATAAAACTTGCTTTCAATATATATATATATATATATATATATATATATATATATATATATATATATATATATATATATATATATATATATATATATATATATATATATATATATATATATATATATATATATGCACAAGTGGAGGTAGAACCTTACAAAATTACGATGCTAATTCATTGTATGATCTATAAACATGATTCCTAATTTTGTAATCTACAAAATGCATTTGTCTTAATGTTTGCAGCTAGTATTGGCATTTCTTATCTATTAGATAAATCTATATACATGCTAAAGCGGTTGAGACAAAAACGCTAAATAATACTTATAATTAAAAAGACAGACACAATACGTACATAAAAAATGACATACATAACATTCATACATAGACACATGGTTTTGACAGAAGGGACCGGGAACGATAGCCTGATATGGGGGGCTCTAGAACTAGAGTTTGATGATTCGTAAGAATATTTCGCCGTCTGTAAGGAAGTCTCATATGAGTGTAAGAATAGTTGGACTGGAATTCGCTAAGCGAGGAATGCTACTTCCAGCAGTAGTTTTCAGGCAAAATATATCAAGACTTTGTCATTGAGTTAATACATTGGAACCTACTAGGAAACGGGGAGCTACGAGACAAGGGCTCCTTCGAGTGAGCACAATTAGGTATAAACAGAGGTAAACACATTAAGCTTATTCGTTTAAGGAAAAGTCTAAGCCATATGATTATCTGCATATACACATATATGTACTTGGGTTATGTAAAAGGAAATATTAGGAGATATATAATAATAATAATAATAATAATAATAATAATAATAATAATAATAATAATAATAATAAAACATGCATACATACATACAAATTCTAATATGCATTGCGTTTAAGGAAATTAAGCTGTCACAACCATATGAGCAATAGAATACATACAATATATGCATGGCATAAACAAAAGGAAATATTCAAGAAATGGTGAAACGTTCGTAACTAAGAATGTAATGTAACACTAAAAACAACATATATGGTATAAAGAATGACACTAAAATTCAGCTGATTATAGTAGTAATATCAATTAACCGTCATAGGTAATTATATTAAAAGAAGAAGAAGACCTTTCAGTAAGGTTCAAGCAAATTTCCCAGTGGGCTAAGTTTGTAACGGTTGCCTCTTGAATTCCTGATGCCTCACCCGGATACAATAAAACAATAATATATAATAATGCTAAAAAGAACTGCACCGGTTTGTTAATGGTATAATTGTTAAACTGCATGCAGTATTCCTGTTCATAAACATGACAACATGATCATCAACGAACTATATATCAATAAAGTTAAAAAGAGATATAGAAAAAAATGGTTATTTTTGAACTTGATCCTTTCATTATTACTGATCATGAATTCTTGCTATACTCCTCCGATAATCGCGTGTTGGATGTTTCGTAGTATATTCGTGATTATTAGAGTAATCAATATCTTTGGATTACTCTAGACGAAAATATCTTCTTCATTCCTTTCATATTAATACAAAAAAAAATAGTATCATAATTGACGGTTAAAATAATTTAATATATGAAAAGTAGCATTCTTTAGACACCGTATTACCTGCAGCCAATCGGCTTGTAGTACAGATGGCGAGACAAACCAATGGAGAAAGAGGTTAAATGTGACGTCACGAAACCTATATATATTGGTGGGAGCGAAAGTTTCAAATCACTGGATATCGCGAGGGCATCTGAGACGGTTCTTGTGAATCCTATTTCTTTGTGAGAACTCTTTAATATTTGGAACTACACTGCAAATACATAAAAATGGTGAGATAAAGTGTTACTTTGTTGTAGGTTGTCATTTTTGTATTTGATATATTATGCAAAGCCTTCAATTGGTAACAGCCGGCGTGACGACGCCCTTATGATGCTGGTGGGGGGGGGGTTCATGGGCTGCGTCTGGTTTGGCGGGTAAATCGAGAATAAAAGCTTTGTACCTACTTTGAGGTATTTCCTGACTTTCACATTATGTACCGCGCGGGTATTCCTCAAACATTAAACTGATATGAGATAAGATTTGCTTTGGTGTTTCTGAAAACCCTATTTTTAATTCTATTAAATATGGCAAGTATGGTCATATTTGATCGCAGTGTTGAATTCCTGCACAGTCGTCTAGCCGGTTTATTGGGGAGGGAGAGGGATTTGTATGTTCTTTTTGGGCAATTTTCCTTCGGCTTCACATTTTACACAATATTTTTACTTCATTGCTCCTTTAAAAAGAAAGTAACATGGGGTTATAGTTATTGGTATTTTATTTCATTAACTTGACCGTTGACTTTATTTTTTTCTGGCGACCAAAATGGTTGTATGGTATTTTGTAACAGTTGTATTGCTTTTAAGTGTGAGACGGACATTTATTGAAAGTTCCGAAGCACTTATGCCGTTCACATATTGTAGTTAGTTTATAGACTTGGAATGCATTTGAAATTGCGTTTTTCTAATTAGTCTTTCATCATCCCTTTCCTTAATATTTTTACTCAAGAATCTGGCATGTACTTAAACCTATGTAGTTGTCTACACATTTCTGTTGAAAACAAAACTGAAAATATCGACCAAGAAGTTAATTTAGAGTATCATGTTGTTTCTCAGCTGCTTGTGAGCTTCATTAATTGTAAATTTTGAGGTCTTCCAAATCGGGGGTGGTAAAGTGAATGTTTAACCCTTAAACTTCCAAGCTGTACAGTTTAACTCCAAAAGCCTTGCGTATTTTTCTGGTTTTCCAAAATACGGACATGACATTAAAACACGGAAAATGTGTGCGATATCAACTAGGTATTAGAATCCTTACCATGAGCGTTGTACTTATAAAACTTTTGTATAGCTGAGGCTTATAATTACATCATTTTAAAGTAGGATATGTAAGGGAGATTGGGGATTGAAGCTCCGCAGTCGGCAAGTTAATGTAAAGTATTCATGTTTAGGTAAATGTAAGGGTTTTGGAGAACGAAGCCTCCATATTATTATTATTATAAACTTTATTTCCATTTTACAATGGGTATTCGTCAGCCAGGACAAGCCCCAACCCCCCACTGTGATGTCCACCCACAGCAGTTCCTGCCAGTAAACAGCTTAAACTCTCGGTCTTGGACGGGGACCGATCTTTCGACCTCGTGAATGCGAAGCCAGCGCGTTAAGTTCAATATTAGTGTTTATTTTTATAGAATTAAAAGCTTAATCGAGTAACAGCTGGCATGATTGACATTTCAGTAGGTAAGGGGTTATTTCCAAACAGTTCCTTTTCGACGGAAATTACTTCAGAATATAATTATGCTTAGAAGTTCGTTAGAAGCATATTATATTTCAAATCTTAAGGGATTCAATCTCGCAATCACATAATGTGTTCATATCTCTTGCCATGGGATACTGGCAAGCAACCGGCACACAAAGGCTCAGATTTTGCAGGACTAGCATGCCTTACAATTACTTGGGATGCTTAGGTCACTGGTTAGGTTGGGTTAGGTTTTATGCACCTTCAAGAACTTGCAAACTTTCGAATCCGTAAATAAGATGATAATGGTTCCGTAGTTCCCACGAAAGATGCCCCTAATGTGGCAAAGGGCTTGCTTGAGGACATGATCTTTACTCGCTTTGCAGATTTATTTGACCCTTTGAGTTTTCAGTAAGAAAATGCTATAGATAATATAAGCAGTTTGCTCTTAACATTGCATCTATTCTTGACAGCGTAGCAGTAACTATGTCTAGCATGTTAGGGGGATTCAGTTTTGTGATTTTTTTTTTTTTTTATCAATTTGTATAGCCAAGCATAGTAACTGGCTTCATAACGATTGAAATGGAAATATTTTTTTTTAAATTATCCCATAGATGTATGAGATTTTACCATTTCATATCCAGTTAAAGATGTTTTAACATTTATTATTCTTTTTCAGCGTGAGTGTATTTCAGTTCATGTTGGTCAGGCTGGTGCCCAGATGGGCAATGCCTGTTGGGAGCTCTACTGCCTTGAACATGGCATCCAGCCTGATGGTCAGATGCCTTCTGACAAGACAATCGGAGGAGGTGATGATTCATTTAACACTTTCTTCAGTGAGACAGGAGCTGGAAAGCATGTCCCACGTGCAGTGTTTGTGGATTTGGAACCTACTGTAATTGGTAAGTTTTCGTTATTAATATTGCAAAAACTAAATTTGAAAGTATAGTAGAAAAGTAGGTTTGAATAAGACTTGAGTGATTACAGCAGCAATATTAATGATTGAGAAAGTTGGGGATATTATTAAAGTAACACTACTGTAGGTAATAACTAGATGTGAATGTCTGCTTATAAAGCAACGTTTTAGGTTGTATAGTACTTTACATAATTCTTTTAGTCTTTGTAGCAGAGAATTGGCTATTTATACCTTTCCAGCTTGAATGGATTTAACTTTTGAAAATCTATTGCAGACGAAATCAGAACTGGTGTCTACCGTCAACTCTTCCACCCTGAACAACTTATCACTGGAAAGGAGGATGCTGCAAACAACTATGCCCGTGGCCACTATACAATTGGAAAGGAAATAGTCGACATGGTCCTTGACAGAATCCGCAAACTTGCTGACAACTGCACAGGTCTCCAGGGTTTCCTTATTTTCCACTCATTTGGTGGTGGTACTGGATCTGGCTTTACCTCGCTTCTTATGGAAAGATTATCTGTTGACTATGGTAAGAAGAGTAAACTGGAATTTGCCATCTACCCTGCCCCACAGGTTGCCACTGCTGTTGTTGAACCATATAATTCTATTCTGACCACCCACACCACTCTAGAACATTCTGATTGTGCTTTCATGGTTGACAATGAGGCTATTTACGATATCTGTCGAAGAAATCTTGATATTGGAAGGCCTACTTACACAAACCTAAACCGTTTAATTGGCCAGATTGTATCCTCAATCACTGCTTCTTTAAGATTTGATGGTGCTTTGAATGTGGATCTTACTGAATTCCAAACTAACCTGGTGCCTTACCCAAGAATTCACTTCCCTCTGGTTACCTATGCTCCTGTCATTTCTGCTGAGAAGGCTTACCATGAACAACTCTCTGTATCTGAAATCACCAATGCTTGTTTTGAACCTGCTAACCAGATGGTCAAATGTGATCCTCGTCATGGTAAATATATGGCTTGCTGTCTTTTGTATCGTGGTGATGTAGTCCCCAAAGATGTCAATGCTGCCATTGCCACAATCAAGACCAAACGTTCAATTCAGTTTGTGGACTGGTGTCCAACTGGATTTAAAGTTGGTATCAACTACCAGCCTCCAACTGTTGTCCCTGGTGGTGACTTGGCCAAGGTTTCCAGAGCCGTTTGCATGCTGTCTAACACCACTGCTATTGCAGAAGCTTGGGCACGTCTGGATCACAAGTTTGATTTAATGTATGCCAAGCGTGCATTTGTTCATTGGTATGTCGGAGAAGGTATGGAAGAAGGTGAATTTACAGAAGCCAGAGAAGATCTGGCTGCACTCGAGAAGGATTATGAAGAAGTTGGTGTTGATTCTGCTGATGCTGAAGGAGAGGCCGAGGGTGATGAATATTAAGTATATTCAAATAGTTAAAGGCAGTTACATTTCTTCATATTCTGTCCTTGAAATAAAATCTATATTTTAATATTGTTTATGTATCCCATATTTTATATTTCGTAGTGTTTTTTTTTGTACTTTATTTACATGTACAAAAATGCTAAGAAGTTTACATTTAGATTACAATGACAACTGCAGAGATAGTCTTGATTGATAAGTTGTGTACTGTTAATGCATTTGAAATAATGGCATAGCTCTTATTCTTCATATTTCAAAGAGAACTGACTGCAGAAGTAAATGTGAAATTTCCTATCCTTGTCTAGTTATTCCGTTGGCATTCCCAGGACTAGACTTAGTACATCTGTCCTTTAGTTTGGAAGTAAACTGCATTTAATATTCATAATTCTGCATTCATTCTGAAAAGTGGTTGAGACAAGTGCCTCAGTTTACCAAATGGAACGTTTTATATTGGGTGCTTTAGGGGAATTATAAGATTTACTAGCTTATGAATACTTTACATGGTTTCATAGTATTTCACAATTTAGTGCTCCAACATGCTCATGACTATTAAGTAAACATTACATACAATCTGAATATGTAACTTAAAGCACGCTAGTTTTTGAAAAGTTCCACAGATGCCCAGCTTTTAAGTACTGTACTGTTATCTGAAGTATGCTCTTAACAGACTTCACTGGAACAATAGCAGTTTTTTTTGAAGCGGAATAGATTTGAGATACAATTCGGTCTTCGTTACCACCTGCATGTGCAGTAACACTTTGCCCTACATATCGAGTGCTGAGCAAGGAAAAATGCACCTTTGTATTAATACATTTGTGTGCTGGTTCTATTAAAGAATTGAAAAGCTATACAGTATTTCCACTAGATATTCAATTGGTCGTGCAAAACTTTCTCATTGTTTAAAAAAGGACTGGAGTATTAAATGCATTTTTCTAGTAAGGGGTCTATTATAAACAAAAGCACCAGAGCAGACTACTTACAATAATCGACCCAAAAATTTCATAAATCTCTTTACCAGTATCTTCTGATTAAACTGCAACCGCTTCAAATTTGATTACAGTATTTCAAATATATAAGCAAGTTGCTCTCTCGTGACTAATCGGTTTTTTAACGTTTTTATGTAAGACCTTTTCAGTTTTATTTTACAATGAGTATAATTTTATGACACGTTGACAACGGAGCAAGGAACAAGTAACTCTTGTCCTATTTTTTTTATTAGTAAATATATATATAAAGAGAGCTAGAAATTAAATTTGTTTGAAATATTCTGATCTGGAGCTGTTGAGATAATCTTAACATCTATTCCAACTGCTACATGGTAAACAAATTCATTATACTATGTTTCCTATTTTTTATAAGTAAATAAAGAAAGCTAGGAATGAAATTTATTCGAAATATTCTGGTCTGGAGCTATTGAGATAATCTTATGACAAAATTATTCCACCTGCCACAGGGCAAACGAAATTAGTATACTATATTAAAAACTACCTAAAAAACCTCTTTCAGCCTGGACCTGGTCCCTTAGCTGCCTGAAACTTAACAATCGACAGTTTAGTGTTTAACAGCTTGTATTATGCTTATTATCATGCCACTAATAATAGTGCTGTCTTTCGAATGTAATTTTCATTGCTATTTAAGAATTATCTGGTAAGATCATTTTAGAAACTGCCATCTGTCTACTCGATTAGCTTGAAGAAATAGCTGGATTGTAAAGTAAAAACCCAGATACAAGCAAAGGAAAGGACTCTGACATTTGATATTCGATCTTAAAGCGTGTTTTATGGCAGGATGAAAAAAGGCTGTCCACAAGTAATCTTGCTTCTGAAGATCCTAGAGGACAATTTTTGACCATAAAAATGCAACTGGTAAATATATTACATTACTTCACCCTAGCAATATATGGGGTTACGGGTATCATCACAAAGAACCCAGTCCAATTATAAAATTTAACATGTTGACAGTACTACATCTGTTCTGTATCCCAGTAGATTGCAGTGGGTAAAAGGTCAACTTTTTATAGATAATTGAATACACACACACACTGGAGATATAGTAACGGTTTTTAAATTCCTTCATGGTTATGACAGAGTGGATACGGATCAATATTTTGATTTGGCCGGCTCTAGAACTAGGGGTCATAGTTTGAAGTGTTGTAAGAAAACTTCTTTGCAGGATGTTAGAAAGTACAGACACTCCTCAACTTACGAACAAGTTAAGTTCCAGAAGTCTGTTCATAAGTAGAATTGTTTGTAATATGTGCTACGGTAAAAAGTAGTGTGCAGTACATACACATGCAATACTGTACAGTACATAGGCTAAAGACACTTAACTACTACATAAACCCTAAACTGTACAGTATTAATGTATTTAAATATTGTAATAATAATGTAATAGTACAGTAATACAAGCATTAATACATGGGTAAGTATGTGTAGGTTTTTGTTCGTATCTGAGAATGTTCGTAACTTGGTTTTTCGTAAGTAGGAGACCTTCTGTACTACTTAGTGTAAGTGTAGTTGATGATTTGACCACCAATTGGAAAGAGTGACCACTGTGTGTGGTTGATGGAGTATATCATTGAAAATTTTCTGCCTGAGAGTTGAGGCACTGAGGACATGAGGAGGAACTATCCGAAAGGAGATTACATAAAAATGAATGAGCTTTTTGCAGTTATTGACTGGAGAACCTTATTTTACAACAAATCTGTACAAGAAATGTATGACATCTTTTGTGAGAAATATGGGAAGATAGTAGATTGCTGCATACCTGTCACCAAAGTAGGTGTACTCATGCCGGAGAGAAATGGTTTGATAATGAGTGTAAAAGAGCTAAGGAGTGGAGAGACAAATGCTGGTAGAAGTATAGGAGGAGAAAAAACATAAATGCCTGGCAAACCTACAAAAGAGCAAGAAATGATTACCTAAGTAAAAGAAGAGAGGCAGAGAGAGACTATGAGAGGGACATCACCAGGAAGGCTAAAGAAAATCCCAAGCTGTTCCACAGCTTTATTAGAGGAAAACTGAAGGTAAAAGAACAGGTTATAAGGCTTAAGAGAGCGGATGGAAGCATCACTGAGACGGATGAAGAGATCTGCGAAGAATTGAACTAGGAGTTTCAGTCAGTATTTACAGTAGAAAATACCCCACTCCCTCAGATTGCAGAGATAGAAGCTCAAGAGCCGGTATTAGAGAACATCAACCTTACAGCCACAGAGGTATGCAAAACGTTGATGGAGTTAGATGTTCATAAAGCTACAGGTCCTGATGATATATCCCCTCATGTACTTAAAAAATGCGCAAACTCAATATCAGTGGCACTAAATATCATATTTAAAAAGTCACTGGAGTCAGGGGAGATTCCAAGATGCTGGAAACAAGCAAACGTGATACCTATCTTCAAAAAGGGAAGGAGGGATATGGCTCTGAACTATAGACCAGTTTCCTTGACCAGCATAGTTTGCAAAGTTATGGAGAAACTACTAAGGAAACATATCTCTCTTCAGTTGGAATTCTTCAACTTTTTGTCAGTGAGGCAACATGGCTTCAGAGAAGGTAGATCAACAGTAACAAACTTATTAGAATTTTATGATGAGGTAAGCCGAATCTTACAGGAAGGAGAGGGTTGGGCAGATTGCATATTCCTAAACTTCCAGAAAGCGTTTGACACTGTTCCACATGGGAGACTTATTACGAAGCTGCAAGCAATGGCTAGAATAGGTGGAAATGTCTTGAAATGGATAAAAACTTACTTAGAAGGAAGGGAACAGAGGGTTAGAGTAAGACACTCAGTGTCTGAATGGAGAAGAGTTAGTAGTGGAGTTCCACAGGGTTCAGTTTTAGGGCCACCTTTGTTCCTTGTATATGTATATGACCTACCAGAGTCTGTAAATTCATTCATGAATATGTTTGCAGATGATGCAAAGATTGTGAAGAAAGTTTAAAACAAGAATAATGGTAGAGAACTTCAGGAAGATCTAAATAGTCTGCATGAGTGGTCAGAAAAGTGGCTAATGAAATTCAATACTTCAAAATGTAAGGTAATGAGAATGGGTACAAGTGCAAGAAGGTCCAAGCTTGACTACACGGTGGCTGGAGTACAACTTCAAGAGACAGAAAATGAGAGAGATCTAGGAGTAAACATACTGGCAGATTTGTCTCCAGAAATACATATAAATGGCATAGTAATGGCAGCATATGCCTTCTTATGAAATGTAAGGATAGCCTTCAGGCACATGGACAAGGAAATGTTCAGAAATATTTATGTAACCTATGTGAGGCCAAAACTCGAATATGCAGCCCCCTTTTGGAATCCACACTTGAAAAAGCACATAGCTAAGCTTGAAAAAGTTTAAAGACATGCCACGAAACTGGTGCCAGAAATACGCAATCTCAGTTATGATGAGAGGCTGAGGGAATTAGACTTACCATCACTCGAAGCTAGAAGATTGAGGGGGGATATGGTGACAGTCTTTAAATTCCTTTATGATTATGATAGAGTGGATAGGGATTGATATTTAGATATGGCAGGCTCTAGAACTAGAGGTCATAGTTTGAAGCTTCGTAAGAAAACTTGTTTGCAGGATGTAAGGAAATACTTTTTCAGTGTAAGAGTAGTTGATAATTGGAATTGGCTAAACGAGGAGGTAGTTAATGCTATCTCAATCCATAGTTTTAAGGACAGGTATGATAAGTATCACTAAGTATAAAATGGAACCAATCAAGAGAAGGGAAGATACGAGCTTTGGGCTCTCCCGTAAACACAATTAGGTCATTACAATTTACACACACACACACACACACACACACACACACATACGACGGGCAATAGAACACACATATTCAGTATCTCTTAAATTTTTCCTTGTATTTTTTGAGTGACCAAGACTTAAGTATAAAACAAACAAAATTTCCCCAAATTAGAAATCCTGCAGAGTATTGTGAGTAAAAAACTTATATATTTGTAGTTAACGGGACAGTCCAAAATATTAAAGGAAAACATTGAGAACACTTTCGAGAGGGGAAAGACAAGCTGTTCTGTCTTGCCTTGAAGGAAGTTTAGAAGAGTTGCCAGAGGTGAGGCCATCACATCACATTACCTATTTTTTTGTGTAAATTGGGGAAAGCTCCTACAGCCATTTACCTGATCCTGTAGTTCCATATATTGTTAAAATCAGTATCCTTCCCATTTATATTAACCTGATAGTTAATTTGATACACGAAATAATTGCATAATTAAATAAATACCAAAATTACACCTGTCAACAGTACTGAGTTAAGTTGCCAATTAGCACAGCTATCTAATTTTTCTTCATTTTTTTCTTTTAGCTTTCTCTTTTATTATTTTTTATTTTACATATATTGAGTTAAATGTAAAGTCTGATCCTGTGATAACATACCTTGGTTAGCAAGTGAGTCTATAAGTTAAGAAGAATACATATAGCAGAAACAGGTAGGTGTCTCAGATACAAATTCGAATTTTCCTTCAAGTGGACTTTTGTTTTTGCATTTTCCCCCTCAAATTACCAAAGTCAAATTTAGGATGGGTGTTATCATAAAAGAGATAAATTGAGTAACTAAATAGTACTTATGTGAAGACAGAAATTCTGTGTGAAGCTTAAATAAAAACTTTTCTCTCTCTTTTTTCTCTTTCTCTTCTTTCTATATTCTGTGAAAGGGAAAACATGAAAATGAGGCCATCTCTGTCCCAAACCCCCCATGGCTCGGGGAGGGATGATAGAGGATCTCCATAGGATGTAGCAGCAGGAGGAGGGGTAGCTATTAGGAGATTAAAACAGAAAATCAAGGATTTAGAGGCAATGGTTATAAGCCTTGATGATAAAATTCGGAGTATGGAAAGAGAATGAAAGATAAATAAACACTCAGAGAGGAAATAAGATATTTGGACGAAGCAAATAAAGCACAAGGGCAGGCGAGAAAGGAACTATAAAAACGAATAAAGAAGCTGGAGGGGTAAAGAGTGAACTAGAAACCAGAATTTATAAACAAGAAGATAACAACAAACAGCTGAATGAAAACCTAAATGAATTAAATGTTAGTTCACTGCTCTCTTCTGAGAGAGACGAGATTGCAGCTTGGAATGTTCAGATTAAGGAAAACATAGAAAAATTTAGAAAAGAGTTTCAGGAGCAGAACATGGAACATGATGCCATGAAAACTCCCTCTGCTAATGCACTAAAGGGGAATGTGGCAGTAAAAGAGGCTGTGAAGATGGTGGCACTGGAAAACATACAAATAGTTGACTAAAGAGACAGTAATCGAAAAAATGAAAGACGTTGTGATGGAAAGGGCAAACCCACTCATCAAACAGGCACTTGATAAAGAGAAGACAGTGGTAATCTCAGGCAAAAGTGAATTCCAGGAGCCAACATGGCAGGGGAGACGAAGAAAATAAAGCTAGGGTTGTAGACCTGATAAGAAAGCTTGGAGTAGTTTGTGGTCACCAACTAGGCAAATATTCGAGGGAGAGAAAGCAGAGACCAACAAAAGTAACCTTTGTGAGAGGAGAAACATGTAGAGAAATATTGATGAGGAAAAAAAGTCTAAAAGACCTTCAAGAATTCAAAGAAGTGTTCATTAGATGATACAGAACAAAGGAAGAGATGGAAAAGATAAAAAACTTGTTGGAAGAGGCAAGAAGGTTAAATGATGAAAGAAATGAAGAAGAGAAGAAAAATTTTCATTTCAGAGTTCTTTCAGACAAAGGGGAGATAATATCCTTAAATAAGAAATCCTGCCGAGTATTGTGAGTAAAAAACTTATATTTGTTGTATGACGAGACTGTCCAAATATTAAAGGAAAAAATTGAGAACATTTTTGTGAGGGGACAGAGAAGAAGTTGCCCTGCTCTGCCTTGAAGGAAACTTAGAAGAGTTGCCAGAGGTGAAGCCATCACATCACATTACCTAATTTTTTGTGTAAATTGGGGAGAGCTATTAAGCCGTTCACCTGATCCTGTGGTTCCATATATTGTTAAAATCAGTATCCTTCCCATTTATATTAATTTGATAGCTAGTTTGAAACACGAAATAATTGAATAATTAAATAAATACCAAAAATACACCTGTCAGCAGTACTGAGTTAAGTTGCCAAGTAGTACAGCTGTCTTATGTTCTTCATTTTCTTTTCTTTTCTTTTAGCTTTCTCTTTTACTATTTTTTTATTTTGTATATATATTGAGTTAAATGTAAAGTCTGATCCTGTGATAACATATCTTGGTTAGCAAGTGAGTCTACCAGTTAAGAAGAATATATAGCAGTAACAGGTGGGTGCCTCCTCAGACACAAATTCGAATTTTCCTTCAGGTTTGACTTGTTTTGTTGCATTTTTTTCTTTTTCTTTTTATCCTCAAATTACCATAGTCAAATTTTTAAGTTAAGATGTGTGTTACTAGAATAGAGATACATTGAGTCACTAAATAGCACTTATATGGAGATATAAAAAGTCTGTGTGAAGCTTAAATAAAAGTTTTTCTCCCATTTTTTTCTCTTTCTCTTCTTCTTTCTATATTCTGTGAGAGAGGAAACATAAAAATGAGGCCATCTCTGTCCCAAACCGCTCCCACCCATGGGTCGGGAGGAGGGGTAGTTATTAGGAGACTAAAACAGAAAATCAAGGATTTAGAGGCAATGGTTATAAGCCTTGATGATAAAATTCGGAATATGGAAAGAGAAATGAAAGAGAATGAAACACTCAGAGGAAATAAGATTTTTGGAAGAAGCAAATACAGCACAATGGCAGGAGAGAAAGGAACTAGAAAAAAGAATAAAGAAGCTGGAAGGGGAAAAGAGTGAACAAGAAACTAGAAGTTCTAAACAAGAAGATAAAAACAAACTGCTGAATGACAACCTAAATGAATTAGATGTTGGTTCACTGCTCTCTTCTGAGAGAGACGAGATTGCAGCTTGGAATGTCCAGATTAAGGAAAACGTTGAACAGTTTAGAAAAGAGTTCCAGGAGCTGAATATGGAATATGATGCCATGAAAACTTCCTTTGCTGATGCACTAGAGGAGAATTTGGCAGTAAAAGAGGCTGTAAAGGTGGTGGCACTGGAAACCATACAAACAGTTGTCTATAAAGAGACAGTAATCGAAAAAATGAAAGACGTTGTGATGGAAAGGGCAAACCCACTCATCAAACAGGCACTTGATAAAGAGAAGACAGTGGTAATCTCAGGCATAAGCGAATCCCAGGAGCCAACATGGCAGGGGAGACTTGAAGAAAATAAAGCTAGGGTTGTAGACCTGATAAGAAAGACTGGAGTACTTTGTGGTCCTGAGGATATTGTAAACATACACCAACTAGGTAAATATTCAAGGGAAGGAAAGCCGAGACCAACAAAAGTAACCTTTGGGAGAGGGGAAAAATGTGGGGAAATATTGTTGAGAAAAAAAAGTCTAAAAGTCCTTCAAGAATTCAAAGAAGTGTTTATTAGACGATACGGAACACAGGAAGAGATGGAAAAGATAAAAAACTTATTGCAAGAGGCAAGAAGGTTAAATGATGAAAGAAATGAAGAAGAGAAGACAAATTTTCATTTCAGAGTTCTTCCAGGCAAAGGGGAGACAAAGAAGTTAATGAAAGAAGATCAAGGGATGGGACCTCATTAAGATTGTTATACACAAATGCTGATGGATTAGCTGGTAAGGCAATAGAATTAAAAGATAGGATTCACAACAGTAAGGCAGATATAGTAGCAATTACAGAGACTAAGTTGAGTGAGGACATAAGCAGTGTCACAGTTTTTCCTAAGGGCTTCAGAATATTAAGGGTTGAAAGATCTGAGAGGACTGGTGGAGGGATAGCACTGCTCATAAGTGAAAGGATTCAAGTTGAAGAAATAAACTTGGCCATAAAAAGTGAGTTCAAGGAATTTCTTGTTGCTCGCATAAATACTGGGTCAGAGAGCATTATAATAACTGTTGTATATAACCCACCAAGGAACCAGAATAGGCTTGAAGTTTATGAGGAAAGTCGCATAGGTACTATTGAAGTCATAAACTCAGTTGTTAACATGGCACGGGCGAAAAAATGTAGGATTTTGATTATGGGAGATTTTAATCATAAAGAGATAGCTTGGATAATTCTTGACCTACACAGTGGTGAGGACTCATTCGGGGCAAGATTCCTAGACTGCGTACAAGGGAATTTCCTACACCAACATTTAATGGAACCAACGAGAGCCAGGGGTGGGGATGAGCAATCACTACTTGATCTAGTATTCACAGATAATGTGTTGGATATTGAAAATATTGAGTATGAACCACCAATTGGAAAGAGTGACCACTGTGTGTTGTTGATGGAGTATATCATTGAAGATATTCTGCCTGAGAGTAGAGGCACTGAGGACATGAGGAGGAACTATCGGAAAGGAGATTACATCAAAATGAATGAGCTTTTTGGAGTTATTGACTGGAGAACCTTATATTACAACAATTCTGTACAAGAAATGTATGACATCTTTTGTGAGAAATATGGAAAGATAGTAGATTGCTGCATACCTGTCACCAAAGTAGGTGTAATTCATGCCAGAGAGAAATAGTTTGATAATGAGTGTAAAAGAGCTAAGGAGTGGAGAGACAAATGCTGGAAAAGGTATAGGAGAAAAAACATAAATGCCTGGCAAACCTACAAAAGAGCAAGAAATGACTACCTAAGTAAAAGGAGAGAGACTATGAGAGGGACATCAACAGGAAAGCTAAAGAAAATCCCAAGCTTTTCCACAGCTTTATAAGAGGAAAACTGAAGGTAAAATAACAGGTTTTAAGGCTAAGGAGAGCAGATGGAAGCATCAATGAGACGGATGAAGAGATCTGCAAAGAATTGAACAAGGAGTTTCAGTCAGTATTTACAGTAGAAAATACCCCACTCCTTCAGATTGCAGAGGTAGAAGCTCAAGGCTGGTATTAGAGAACATCAACCTTACAGCCACAGAGGTATGCAAAGCGCTGATGGATTTAGATGTTCATAAAGTTACAGGTCCTGATACCATATCCCCTCATGTGCTTAAAAAATGCACAAACTCAATATCAGTGGCACTAAGTATCATATTTAAAAAGTCACTAGAGTCAGGGGAGATTCCAAGATGCTGGAAACAAGCAAATGTCATACCTATCTTCAAAAAGGGAAGGAGGGATACGGCTCTGAACCATAGACCAGTTTCCTTGACCAGCATAGTTTGCAAAGTTATTGAGAAACTACTAAGGAAACATATCTCTCTTCACTTGAAATTCTTCAACTTTTTGTCAGTGAGGCAACATGGCTTCAGAGAAGGTAGATCAACAGTAACAAACTTCTTAGAATTTTATGATGAGGTAAGCCGAATCTTTCAGGAAAGAGAGGGCTGGGCAGATTGCATATTCCTAGACTTCCAGAAAGCGTTTGACACTGTTCCACATGGGAGACTTATTAGGAAGCTGCAAGCAATGGCTAGAATAGGTGGAAATGTCTTGGAATAGATAATATCTTAATTAGAAGGAAGGTGTTACAATATTTGACATAATTGTTATTTTGTTAATGAATGCATCCATGTTTTGTTTACATTGAGAGTAATAAAGATGCCCACTAGGTGGCAGACAAGAACTGTTCATAATGCCCTTTCAGTCTCCTATATTATTGTGCCTCTTTATCTATAAATATCTCCAAATTTAAGGAGCATCAAACATGGTGGCAGCACTCAATAGACTAAGTATGGTTTGCTGTTCCTTTTGAATATAAGGCATTGTGTATTATCCAGGAACTTTCTGTGTGATTATGTAAATAAGACTACCGATTGACATGCCGATAGCTAATCTAGCCCCTCCAGATAAATTCGCATTAAAGAGCGAAAGTGAGCAAGATTGGCGATTTTTTCGTCAAAAATTCGAGCTGTATATACTGGCAGCAGGTTTAAATGATAAGCCAAGTGAAGTGAAGGTAGCATTACTTTTGACCCATGGGGGTGATGAACTGCTTCGAGTGTATAATGCTATGGAGTTTGGTCCCGTTATTGTAGGGGAGAGTGGATCTCGTGATGACCCTAGCAAGGACTTAAACGTGGTATTACAGAAGCTAGATGAGCATTTTGCCCCTAGGAAGCTAATAATAGCATCAAGATATAGGTTTAGATGCTGTACTCAGGAAGCTGATGAGAACCTGGATGAATTTATTACTAGAATAAAAACTATGGTTAAGGATTGTGATTTTGCAGCAGAAAAAGATGAGGCAATTCGTGATCAAATAGTTTTTGGCTGTAAAGAAGATAAACTCAGAGAGAAATTTCTGAGAGAAGAATTTATTTCATTGATAGATACGCTCAAAATTTGTGAGGCACGTCAAGCATTGCAGAGACAAATGCAAATGATAAAAAGTGAAAATACAGCAAAGTTGGTCATAAATAAAGTTAAATCGACAAAGAACTTTAAGCAGAGTAGGCCTAGTAGAAATTCAGCAGACCGAAAGAGTGAGGACCCAAGTTTTGTGAACAAGAACCAGTATAGGCCTAAGTCAACCCAAAGTTTGTCAATGAAGGATCCGGCTCTACGAAAATGTAAGTTCTGCGGAACAAGACACGTGTGGAGTAAGAAGAAATGTCCAGCCTATGGAGAGAGATGTAACTACTGCAACAGGCTGAATCACTTCGAATCTCAATGTTTGGAGAAAAATGGACATGCACAAGCATCTAAGAAGATGGGTGTGAGTGCAGTGGACGGTGACGATTCCAGTTCAGATACTCCAGCCGAATATATCCTAGGTGTCAAGTTGCAGACGAGACGTGGAGAGCCAGAAGAAACGACGGTGAACAAAAATGATAATCCCTGTACACAGCAAGTGATGAAAGTGAATAAAGTGTCAAAGAAATCCAAATATCTATATACCGATCTGAAAGTTGGTGAAAATAGTGTCAAATTTCAAATCGATAGCGGAGCAGGTGTAAATGTGTTACCTCGAAATATGGTTCCCAATAATGTAAAAATTGAATCTAGTGAAGGGTTACAACTAGAAATGTGGAATAATTCCGCAGCCAAACCAGTTGGAAAATGTAGAATTAAAGTGGAAAATGAGAGAAATTCAAAGAGATATAATGTTGAGTTTATTATAGTGGCTGAGAATTATATGCCTTTGTTAGGAAAACGTGCATCAGAACAGATGGGTTTCCTTACCATCAATTATGATAACATATGTTCTGTACGCAGTGAATCTTGTAATACTGATGTTTTTCAGGAATATTCAGATGTGTTTGGTAATGAAATTGGTAAGTTACCTGGGGTGGTACATATGACTTTAGACAAAGAAGTCAAGCCATTTGCTATATCTTCATGTAGAGTGCCAATTCAACTTAAAAGGAAGATAAAATCCAAATTATCTGAGTTAGAGAAACAAAATGTCATTTGTAAAGTAGACGAACCAACTGAATGGGTGAGTCGCATGGTAGTAGCTTCTAAGAAAAATAGTGAAGATATAAGAATTTGCATAGATCCCCAGCAATTAAATAAAGCCATAATTAGAGAAATGCATCCTTTGCCAATTATCGATGATGTTTTACCTGAATTAGCACAAGCTAAAGTGTTCTCTAAACTAGATTTAAGAAATGGATATTGGCACTGTGTTTTGGATGAAAAGTCAAGTCATTTAACTACCTTTCAAACCCCTTTTGGAAGATATCGGTGACTTAGACTGCCCTTTGGTCTAGCAATCAGTAGTGAAGTTTTTCAGAAACGACTGCAGAACTCTTTAGATGGTTTGCTAGGAATAATATGCATTGCTGATGACATTTTGGTATATGGAATAGGTAATTCTCTAGAAGAAGCACAGTTAGATCATGATGAAAATTTAATAAATTTAATGGAAAGATGTCGTAAACATGGTATCCGTCTTAACAGAGAAAAGGCTGAAATAAGAAAGAGTGAGATAACATTTCTTGGACATGTAATAACTAATGAAGGCCTTAAGCCAGATCCCAGTAAAATTGAAGCAATTGTATCGATGAAAGCTCCAACTAATGTCACTGAGATTCAATGCTTTAGTGGAATGAAAAACTATTTGTCAAAATTCATGCCTAGACTCTCTGACCTGATGGTGCCCATACGACAACTTTTACGTAAAGACAAAGAATGGTGTTGGGGTGATGAACAGGCTAGAGCTTTTGAGAAAATTAAGTGTTGCATCACTGAGACTCCAATTCTTGCTTATTATGATCAAAATAAACAGTTAGTTATACAGAGTGATGCTAGCAAATGTGGACTTGGTGCATTTCTAATGCAAGGTGGTAAACCATTGTCTTATGCAAGCAGAGCTCTAACTGACACAGAAACAAGGTATGCTCAGATAGAGAAAGAAATGCTGGCTATTGTGTTTGCTTTAAAGAAATTCCATCAGTACACTTTTGGACAACATACTTTGGTTATAACTGATCACAAACCACTTCAGAGTATAATCTTGAAACCATTAGATAGAGCACCAAAGAGGCTACAAGGCATGTTATTGACTGCACAACAATTCGATACTGAACTTAAGCATACTGCTGGTAAGAACATGCAAATAGCAGATTTGCTGTCTCGATCATTTCTTAGTGAAACTGAAAATGGTAATGATTTTGAATATGTTAATGTTGTATCTTATTCGTGATGCTGTGGCCAGTGATGAAATTTTGCTTGAAGTGACAAATATGTTAACAATGGGTGGCCAGAGTATAAATGTAATGTACCTGTAACTGTTCTGCCTTATTATCATATTAGAGATGAACTATCTATACAGAATGGACTTGTATTTAAAGGTGATAGAGTTGTGATTCCTGCCAATTTGAGGAAAGAAATTAAACAGGCTATTCACTCTTGTCACATTGGTGTGGAAAGTTGTCTACGAAGGGCTCGTGAGTGTGCATATTGGCCTGGTATGAATGGTGATATTAAAGAACATATTTCTCAATGTGAAATCTGTTGCAAATTTCAAAAATCTCAGCAGAAAGAAACTCTTATGCCACATGAAGTGTCTGATAGGCCATGGGAGAAAGTTGGCACAGATATTTTTGAATTGAGTAATCAGTTTTATCTTGTAACAGTAGACTATTTCAGTAATTTCTGGGAAATTGATAGGTTAGAAGATATAAAAGCATCTACTGTTATACGTAAGCTAAAAGCACATTTTGCAAGGTATGGTACTCCTTCCATCTTAGTTAGTGACTGTGGAACTCAATTTACAAGTGATATATTTCAGAATTTTATAAGAGTGTGGGATATAGAACATTGTACGTCAAGCCCTAAACATCCTCAGTCTAATGGACAGGCAGAATCCGCTGTAAAAACTGCAAAGTCCATACTCAGAAAAGCCATAGAAAGCAATAATGACCCTTATTTGGCAATATTAGACTACCGTAATTGTCCGTCTCACAGTGATGAATACAGTCCGGCTCAAAAAAGCCTAGGGAGACGCACACGTACTCTTCTCCCAGTTTCTTCAAAGTTGTTGAAACCATCTGAGATCACTGTATATAAAATTAAGATTAACTGACATTATAGAAATAGCAGGTCCGCTAAATATTACAATGTGCATGCCAAAGATCTTGATCCTTTACAGGAAGATGATGTTGTGAGAATAAAACCCTCTGTAATGGGAAAGAAAGCTTGGGAAAAAGGTATTGTGAAGGAACGTTTAGACGAGAGATCTTATGAAATTTCAACTGATGCTGGTTTATTGAGAAGAAATAGAGTAGACCTTAATAAGTCAAATGAAAGAAATGTTTCGTATCACAGTACTGAAGATTCTAGTAATGTAGTACAAAGTCAGCAACAGGTTGAAATTCAACAGGATAAACATGTAAACCCAACAAGTGAGAATCTCAGAGTTCAAGAGTCTTTCACTCCTCAAAGGAGAATCACAAGGAGTACAAGGAATATTTTACCCTCTAAATATAATGATTTTGTTGTTTACAAAGAGTGATTTATTTTTCGTTTTCAAGATGATAACTTATTTTTTTTCTTCATAAAAAGAGGGATGTTACAATATTTGATATAATTGTTATTTTGCTAATGAACGCATCCATGTTTTGTTTACATTGAAAGTAATAAAGATGCCCACTAGGTGGCAGACAAGAACTGTTCATAATGCCCTTTCAGTCTCCTATATTATAGTGCCTCATTTATCTATAAATATCTCCAAATTTAAGGAGCATCAAACAGAGGGTTAGAGTAAGACACTCAGTGTCTGAATGGAGAAGGGTTAGTAGTGGAGTTCCACAGGGTTCATTTTAGGGCCACTTTTGTTCCTTGTATATGTAAATGACCTACCAGAGTCTGTAAATTCATTCATGAATATGCTTGCAGATGATGCAAAGATTGTGAAGAAAGTAGGAAACGAGAACAATGGTAAAGAACTTCAGGAGGATCTAAATAGTCTGCATGAGTGGTTAGAAAAGTGGTTAACGAAATTCAATACTTCAAAATGTAAGGTAATGAGAATGGGTACAAGTGCAAGAAGGCCCAGGCTTGACTACTCGGTGGCTGGAGTACAACTTCAAGAGACAGAAAATGAGAGAGATCTAGGAGTAAACATACTGGCAGATTTGTCTTCAGAAATACATATAAATGGCATAGTAAGGGCAGCATATGCATTCTTATCAAATGTAAGGGTAGCCTTCAGGCACATGGACAAGGATATTTTGAGATATATTTATGTAACCTAAGTGAGGCCAAAACTCGAATATGCAGCCCCCTTTTGGAATCCACACTTGAAAAAGCACATAGCTAAGCTTGAAAAAGTTCAACGACATGCCACAAAACTGGTGCCAGAAATACGCAATATCAGTTATGATCAGAGGCTGAGGGAATTAGACTTACCATCACTCCAAGCTAGAAGATTGAGGGTGGGATATGGTGACAGTCTTTAAATTCTTTCATGGTTATGATAGAGTGGATAGGGATCGATATTTTGATATGGCTGGATCTAGAACTAGAGGTCATAGTTTGAAGCTTCGCAAGAAAACTTCTCTGCAGGATGTAAGGAAATACTTTTTAAGTGTAAGAGTAGTTGATAATTGGAATTGGCTAAGCAAGAAGGTAGTTAATGCTATCTCACTCCATAGTTTTAAGGACAGGTATGATAAGTATCACTAAGTCTAAAATGGAACCGATCAGGAGATGGGAAGATACGTGCTTTGGGCTCTTTCCCATAAACAAAATAGGTAAGTACAATTAAGTAATTACCCAAATGCCAATGGATTAGCTGGTAAGGCAGTAGAATGAAAAGACAGGATTCACAACAGTAAGGCAGATATAGTAGCAGTTTCAGAGACTAAGTTGAATGAGGACATAAACAGTGTCACAGTTTTTCCTAAGGGCTTCAGAATATTAAGGGTTGAAAGATCTGAGAGGACTGGTGGAGGGATAGCACTGCTCATAAGTGAAAGGATTTAGGTTGAAGATATAATCTTGGCCATAGAAAGTGAGTTCAAGGAATTTCTTGTTGCTCGCATAAATACTGGGTCAGAGAGCATTATAATAACTGTTGTATATAACCCACCAAGGAACCAGAATAGGCTAGAAGTTAAATGAGGAAAGTCATATAGGTACTATTGAAGTCATAAACTCAGTTGTTAACATGGCACCGGAGTGAAAATGTAGGATTTTAATTATGGGAGATTTTAATCATAAAGAGAAAAATTGGATAAATCTTGACCTACACAGTGGTGAGGACGCATTCGGGGTAAGATTCCTAGATTGCGTACAAGGGAATTTCCTACACCAACATGTAATGGAACCAAAGAGGGCCAGAGGTCGGGATGAGCCATAACTACTTGATCTAGTATTCACAGATAATGTGTTGGATATTGAAAAAATTGAGTATGGACCATCAATTGGAAAGAGTGACCACTGTGTGTTGATGATGGAGTATATCATTGAAGATAGTCTGCCTGAGAGTAGAGGCACTGAGGACATGAAGAGGAACTATCCAAAAGGAGATTGCATCAAAATGAATGAGCTTTTTGTAGTCATTGACTGGAGAACCTTATTTTACAACAAATCTGTTCAAGACATCTTTTGTGAGAAATATGGAAAGATAGTAGATTGCTGCATACCTGTCACCAAAGTAGGTGCAAATCATGGAAGAAAGAAATGGTTTGATAATGAGTGTAAAAGAGCTAAGGAGTGGAGAGACAAATGCTGGAAAAGGTATAGGAGAAGAAAAAACATAAATGCCTGGCAAACCTACAAAAGAGCAAGAGATGACAACCTAAGTAAAAGAAGAGAGGCAGAGAGAGACTATGAGAGGGACATCACCAGGAAGGCTAAAGAACATCCCAAGCTTTTCCACAGCTTTATCAAAGGAAAACTGAAAGTAAAAGAACAGGATTTAAGGCTAAAGAGAGTGGATGGAAGCATCACTGAGACGGATGAAGAGATCAGCAAAGAATTGAACAAGGAGTTTCAGTCTGTATTTACAGTAGAAAATACCCCACCCCTTCAGATTGCAGAGATAGAAGCTCAAGGGCCGGTATTAGAGAACACCAACCTTAAGCCACAGAGGTATGCAAAGCGCTGATGGATTTAGATGTTCATAAAGCTAAAGATCCTGATGACATATCACCTCATGTACTTAAAAAATGCGCAAACTCAATATCAGTGGCACTAAGTATCATATTTAAAAAGTCACTGGAGTCAGGGGAGATTCCAAGATGCTGGAAACAAGCAAATGTCATACCTATCTTCAAAATGGGAAGGAGGGATACGGCTCTGAACTATAGACCAGTTTCCTTGACCAGCATAGTTTGCAAAGTTATGGAGAAACTACTAAGGAAACATATCTCTCATCACTTGAAATCCTTCAACTTTTTGTCAGTGAGGCAACATGGCTTCAGAGAAGGTAGATCAACAGTAACAAACTTCTTAGAATTTTATGATGAGGTAAGCCGAATCTTACAGGAAAGAGAGGGCTGGGCAGATTGCATATTCCTAGACTTCCAGAAAGCGTTTGACACTGTTCCACATGGGAGACTTATTAGGAAGCTGCAAGCAATGGCTAGAATAGGTGGAAATGTCTTGGAATGGATAAAATCTTAATTAGAAGGAAGGGAACAGAGGGATAGAGTAAGACACTCAGTGTCTGAATGGAGAAGAGTTAGTAGTGGAGTTCCACAGGGTTCAGTTTTAGGGCCACTTTTGATCCTTGTATGTGTAATGACCTACCAGAGTCTGTAAATTCATTCATGAATATGCTTGCAGATGATGCAAATATTGTGAAGAAAGTAGGAAACGAGAACAATGGTAGAGAACTTCAGGAAGATCTACATAGTCTGCATGAGTGGTCAGAAAAGTGGCTAATGAAATACAATACTTCAAAATGTAAGGTAATGAGAATGGGTACAAGTGCAAGAAGGCCCAAGCTTGACTACTCGGTGGCTGGAGAACAAATTCAAGAGACAGAATATGAGAGAGATGTAAGAGTAAACATACTGGCAGATTTGTCTCCAGAAATACATATAAATGGCATAGTAAGGGCAGCATTTGCATTATTATCAAATGTAAGGGTAGCCTTCAGGCACATGGACAAGGAAATGTTCAGAAATATTTATGTAACCTATGTGAGGCCAAAACTCGAATATGCAGCCCCCTTTTGGAATCCACACTTGAAAAAACATATAGCTAAGCTTGAAAAAGTTCAAACATATGCCACGAAACTGGTGCCAGAAATACACAATCTCAGTTATGATGAGATGCTGAGGGAATTAGACTTACCATCACTCGAAGCTAGAAGATTGAGGGGGGATGTGGTGACAGTCTTTAAATTCCTTCATGGTTAAAATAGAGTGTATAGGGATCGATATTTTGTTATGGCAGGCTCTAGAACTAGAGGTCATAGTTTGAAGCTTCGTAAGAAAACTTCTCTGCAGGATGTAAGGAAATGCTTTTTCAGAGTAAGACTAGTTGATAATTGGAATTGGCTAAGCGAGGAGGTAGTTAATGCTATCTCAATCCATAGTGTTAAGGACAAGTATGATAAGTATCACAAAGTACAATATGGAACATATAAGGAGACGGGAAGATACGAGCTTTGGGCTCTTTCCCGTAAACACAATTAGTTAATCACAATTAGGTAATCACACACACACACACACACACAGACATAGAAGATCAGGGGATGTGGCCTCATTAAGATTGCTATACACATGCTGATGGATTAGCTGGTAAGGCAGTAGAATTTAAAGATAGGATTCACAACAGTAAGGGAAGTATAGTAGCAATTATAGAAACTAAGTTGAGTGAGGACGTAAACAGTGTCACAGTTTTTACTAAGGGTTTCAGAATATTAAATATTAAAGATCTTGGAGGACTGGTGAAGGGATAGCACTGCTCATGAGTGAAAGGATTCAGGTTGAAGAAATAAACTTTGCTATAGAAAGTGAGTTTAACGAATTTCTTGTTGCTCGCATAAATACCTGGTCAGATAGCATTATTATAACTGTTGTATATAACCCACCAAGGAATCATAAAGAGACATATTGGATATATCTTAACCCACACAAAGGTGAGGACTTATTTGGAGCAAGATTCCTAGATTGCATACAAGGGAATTTCGTATACCAACATGTAATGGAAGCAACGAGGGCCAGGAGTGGGGATGAGCCATTGGTACGTGATCTAGTTTTCATAGAAAACATGTTGGATATTGAAAAAATTTAGTATGAACCACCAACTGGAAAGAGTAACCGCTTGTGTTGTTGATGGAGTATATCATTGAAGATGTTCTGCCTGAGCTGGTGCTCAGGACACGAAGAGGAACTATCTGAAAGGAAATTACATAAAAATGAATTAGCTTTTTACAGTTATTGAATGGAGGACCTTATATAAGAACAAATCTGTACAAGAAATGTACGACATCTTTTGTGAGAAATATAGGAATATAGTATATTGCTGCATACCTGTCATCAAAGTAGGTGTAATTTATGGCAGAGAGAAATGGTTTGATAATGAGTTTAAAAGAGCTAAGGAGTGGAGAGACAAATGCTAGAAAAGGCATAAGAGGAGAAAAAATATAAATGCCTGGGAGACCCACAAAAGAGCAAGAAATGACCACCTAAGTAAATGAAGAGAGGCAGAGAGAGAGAGTGTGAAAAGAACATCACCAGGAAGGCTAAAGAAAATCCCAATCTTTTCCACAGCTTTATCAGAGGAAAACACAAGGTAAAAGAACAGGTTTTAAGGCTAAAGAGAGTGGATGGAAGCATCACTGAGACGGATGAAGAGATCTGCAAAGAACTGAACAAGTAGTTTCAGTTCGTATTGACAGTAGAAAATACCCCACCCCTTCAGATTGCAGAGACAGAATCTCATGGCCCAGTATTAGAGAACATCATCCTTTCAGCTACACAGAGGTATGCAAAGCACTGATGAAGTTAGATGTCCATAAAACTACATGTCCTGATGATATATACCCTTATGTACTTAAAATATATGCAAATTCAATATCAGTGAGACAAAATACCATAATTAAAATATCACAGGAGTCAGGGGAGATTCCAAGATGCTGGAAACAAGTGAACATGATACCCATCTTTAAAGATGGAAGGAGAGATACTACTCTAAACTATAGACCTGTTTCATTGACCAGCATTGTTTGTAAAGTTATGGAAAAACTATTAAGGAAGCATAGCTCTCTTCACCTGGAATCCTTCAACTTTTTGTCAGTGAGACAACATGGCTTCAGAGAAGGTAGATCAACAGTAACAAACCTATTAGAATTTTATGATGAGGTAAGCCAAATCTTACAGGAAAGAGAGGGCTAGGCAGATTGCATATTACTAGAATTCCAGAAAGTATTTGACGCTGTAACACATGGGAGACTTGTTAAGAAGCTGCAAGCAATGGCTAGAATAGGTGGAAATGTCTTGGAATGGATAATATCTTAATTAGAAGGAAGGGAACAGAGGGTTAGAGTAAGACACTCAGTGTCTGAATGGAGAAAAGTTAGTAGTGGAGTTCCAGAGGGTTCAGTTTTAGGGACACTTTTGTTCCTTGTATATGTAATTGACCTTCCAGAGTCTGTAAATTCATGTTTGCAGATAATGCAAAGATTGTAAAGAAATTAAGAAACGAAAACAACGGTAGAGAACTTCAGGAAGATCTAAATAGTCTGCATGAGTGGTAAGAAAAGTGGCTAATGAATTTCAATACTCCAAACAGTATGGTAATGAGAATGGGTACAAGTGCAAGAAGGCCCAATCTTGACTACTTGGTGGCAGGTGTAGAACTTCGAAAGACACAGAATGAGAGAGATGTAGGAGTAAACATACAGGCAGATTTGTCTCCAGAGATGAATGTAAATGGCATTGTAAGGAGAGCATATGCTTTCTTAGCAATTGTAAGGGTAGCCTTCAAGCACATGAACAAGGAAATGTTAAGAAATATCTATGTAGCCTATGTAAGGCCAAAGCTTGAATATGCAGCCCTATTTTGGAATCCGCATTTGAAAAAGCACGTATTTAAGCTTGAAAAAGTTCAAAGACATGCCACGAAACTGGTGCCAGAGATACGTAATCTCAGTTATGATGAGAGGCTGAGGGAATTAGACTTACCATTACTTGAAGCTAGAAGATTGAGGAGGATTTGGTGACAGATTTTAATTTCCTTCATGGTTATGACAGAGTGGAGAGGGATCAATATTTTGATATGGCTGGCTCTAGAAGTAGAGGTTATAGGTTGAAGCTTCTTAAGAAAACTCCTTTGCAGGATGTAAGCGAGTATTTTTTTTTCTTAGTGTAAGAGTAGTTGATAATTGGAATTCGCCAAGTGAGGAGGTGGTTAATGCTAACTCAATTCATAATTTTAAGGATAAGTATTATAAGTATCACCAAGAACAAAATGGAACCGACCAGGAGACGGGCAGATACGAGCATTGGGCTCTTTCCCGTAAGCACAATTAGGTAATCACACTCACACTCATACAGAAAATCAGGGGATGGGGCCTCATTAAGATTGTTATACACAAATGCTGATGGATTAGCTGGTAAGGCAGTAGAATTAAAAGATAGGATTCACAATAGTATGGCAGATATAGTAGCAATTACAGAGACTAAGTTGAGTGAGGACATAAACAGTGTCACAGTTTTTCCTAAGGGCTTCAGAATACTAAGGGTTGAAAGATCTGAGAGGACTGGTGGAGGGATAGCACTGCTCATAAGTGAGAGGATTCAAGTCGAAGAAATAAACTTGGCTATAGAAAGTGAGTTCAAGGAATTTCTTGTTGCTCGCATAAATACTGGGTCAGAGAGCATTATAATAACTGTTGCATACAACCCACCAAGGAACCAAAATAGGCTTGAAGTTTATGAGGAAAGTCATATAGGTACTATTGAAGTCATAAACTCAGTTGTTAACATGGCACAGGAATAAAAATGTAGGATTTTGATTATGGGAGACTTTAATCATAAAGAGATAGATTGGATAAATCTTGACCCACACAGTGGTGAGGACTCATTCGGGGCAAGATTCCTAGATTGCATACAAGGGAATTTCCTACACCAACATGTAATGGAACTAACAAGGGCCAGGGGTGGGGATGAGCCATCACTACTTGATCTAGTGTTCACAGATAATGTGTTGGATATTGAAAAAATTGAGTATGAACCACCAATTGGAAAGAGTGACCACTGTGTGTTGTTGATGGAGTATATCATTGAAGATATTCTTCCTGAGAGTAGAGGCACTGAGGACATGAGGAGGAACTATCCGAAAGGAGATTACATAAAAATGAATGAGCTTTTTACAGTTATTGACTGGAGAACCTTATTTTACAACAAATCTGTACAAGAAATGTATGACATCTTTTGTGAGAAATATGGGAAGATAGTAGATTGCTGCATACCTGTCACCAAAGTAGGTGTAATTCATGCCAGAGAGAAATGGTTCGATAATGGGTGTAAAAGAGCTAAGGAGTGGAGAAACAAATGCTGGAAAAGGTATAGGAGGAGAAAAAACATAAATGCCTGGTAAACCTACAAAAGAGCAAGAAATGACTACCTAAGGAAAAGGAGAGAGGCAGAGAGAGACTATGAGAGGGACATCACCAGGAAGGCTAAAGAAAATCCCAAGCTTTTCCACAGCTTTATCAGAGGAAAACTGAAGGTAAAAGAACAGGTTTTAAGGCTAAAGAGAGTGGATGGAAGCATCACTGAGATGGATGAAGAGATCTGCAAAGAATTGAACAAGGAGTTTCAGTCAGTATTTACAGTAGAAAATACCGCACCCCCTCAGATTGCAGTGATAGAAGCTCAAGGGCCAGTATTAGAGAACATCACCCTTACAGCCACAGAGGTATGCAAAGCGCTGATGGATTTAGATGTTCATAAAGCTACAGGTCCTGATGACATATCCCCTCATGTACTTAAAAAATGCGCAAACACAATATCAGTGGCACTAAGTATCATATTTAAGGAGTCACTGGAGTCGGGGGAGATTCCAAGATGCTGGAAACAAGCAAATGTGATACCTATCTTCAAAAAGGGAAGGAGGGATACGGCTCTGAACTATAGACCTGTTTCCTTGACCAGCATAGTTTGCAAAGTTATGGAGAAACTACTAAGGAAACATATCTCTCTTCACTTGGAATCCTTCAACTTTTTGTCAGTGAGGCAACATGGCTTCAGAGAAGGTAGATCAACAGTAACAAACTTATTAGAATTTTATGATGAGGTAAGCCAAATCTTACAGGAAAGAGAGGGCTGGGCAGATTGCATATTCCTAGACTTCCAAAAAGTGTTTGACACTGTTCCACATGGGAGACTTATTAGGAAGCTGCAATCAATGGCTAGAATAGGTGGAAATGTTTTGGAATGGATAAAAACTTACTTAGAAGGAAGGGAACAGAGGGTTAGAGTAAGACACTCAGTGTCTGAATGGAGAAGAGTTAGTAGTGGAGTTCCACAGGGTTCAGTTTTAGGGCCACTTTTGTTCCTTGTATATGTAAATGACCTACCAGAGTCTGTAAATTCATTCATGAATATGTTTGCAGATGATGCAAAGATTGTGAAGAAAGTAAAAAACGAGAACAATGGTAGAGAACTTCAGGAGGATCTAAATAATCTGCATGAGTGGTCAGAAAAGTGGCTAATGAAATTCAATACTTCAAAATGTAAGGTAATGAGAATGGGTACAAGTGCAAGAAGGCCCAAGCTTGACTACTCGGTGGCTGGAGTACAACTTCAAGAGACAGAAAATGAGAGAGATCTAGGAGTAAACATACTGGCAAATTTGTCTCCAGAAATACATATAAATGGCATAGTAAGGGCAGCATATGCATTCTTATCAAATGTAAGGGTAGCCTTCAGGCACATGGACAAGGAAATGTTCAGAAATATTTATGTAACCTATGTGAGGCCAAAACTCGAATATGCAGCCCCCTTTTGGAATCCGCACTTGAAAAAGCACATAGCTAAGCTTGAAAAAGTTCAAAGACATGCCACGAAACTGGTGTCAGAAATACGCAATCTCAGTTATGATGAGAGGCTGAGGGAATTAGACTTACCATTACTCGAAGCTAGAAGAGTGAGGGGGGATATGGTGACAGTCTTTAAATTCCTTCATGGTTATGATAGAGTGGATAGGGATCGATATTTTGATATGGCTGGCTCTAGAACTAGAGGTCATAGTTTGAAGCTTCGTAAGAAAAGTTCTTTGCAGGATGTAAGGAAATACCTTTTCAGTGTAAGAGTAGTTGATAATTGGAATTGGCTAAGCGAGGAGGTAGTTAATGCTATCTCAATCCATAGTTTTAAGGACAGGTATGATAAGTATGACTAAGTATAAAATGGAACCGATGAGGAGACGGGAAGATACGAGCTTTGGGCTCTTTCCCGTAAACACAATTAGGTAATCACAATTAGGTAATCACACACACAGATCAAAAACTTGTTGCAAGAGGCAAGAAGGTTAAATGATGAAAGAAATGAAGAAGAGAAGACAAATTTTCATTTCAGAGTTCTTCCAGACAAATGGGAGATAAAGAAGATAATGACAGAAGATCAGGGGATGGGGCATCATTAATATTGTTATACACAAATGCTGATGGATTAGCTGGTAAGGCAGTAGAATTAAAAGATAGGATTCACAACAGTAAGGCAGATATAGTAGCAATTACAGAGACTAAGTTGAGTGAGGACATAAACAGTGTCACAGTTTTTCCTAAGGGCTTCAGAATACTAAGGGTTGAAAGATCTGAGAGGACTGGTGGAGGGATAGCACTGCTCATAAGTGAAAGGATTCAAGTCGAAGAAATAAACTTGGCTATAGAAAGTGAGTTCAAGGAATTTCTTGTTGCTCGCATAAATACTGGGTCAGAGAGCATTATAATAACTGTTGTATACAACCCACCAAGGAACCAAAATAGGCTTGAAGTTTATGAGGAAAGTCATATAGGTACTATTGAAGTCATAAACTCAGTTGTTAACATGGCACGGGAATAAAAATGTAGGATTTTGATTATGGGAGACTTTAATCATAAAGAGATAGATTGGATAAATCTTGACCCACACAGTGGTGAGGACTCATTCGGGGCAAGATTCCTAGATTGCATACAAGGGAATTTCCTACACCAACATGTAATGGAACTAACAAGGGCCAGGGGTGGGGATGAGCCATCACTACTTGATCTAGTGTTCACAGATAATGTGTTGGATATTGAAAAAATTGAGTATGAACCACCAATTGGAAAGAGTGACCACTGTGTGTTGTTGATGGAGTATATCATTGAAGATATTCTTCCTGAGAGTAGAGGCACTGAGGACATGAGGAGGAACTATCCAAAAGGAGATTACATCAAAATGAATGAGCTTTTTACAGTTATTGACTGGAGAACCTTATTTTACAACAAATCTGTACAAGAAATGTATGACATCTTTTGTGAGAAATATGGGAAGATAGTAGATTGCTGCATACCTGTCACCAAAGTAGGTGTAATTCATGCCAGAGAGAAATGGTTCGATAATGGGTGTAAAAGAGCTAAGGAGTGGAGAGACAAATGCTGGAAAAGGTATAGGAGGAGAAAAAACATAAATGCCTGGTAAACCTACAAAAGAGCAAGAAATGACTACCTAAGGAAAAGGAGAGAGGCAGAGAGAGACTATGAGAGGGACATCACCAGGAAGGCTAAAGAAAATCCCAAGCTTTTCCACAGCTTTATCAGAGGAAAACTGAAGGTAAAAGAACAGGTTTTAAGGCTAAAGAGAGTGGATGGAAGCATCACTGACACGGATGAAGAGATCAGCAAAGAATTGAACAAGGAGTTTCAGTCAGTATTTACAGTAGAAAATACCCCACCCCCTCAGATTGCAGTGATAGAAGCTCAAGGGCCGGTATTAGAGAGCATCAACCTTACAGCCACAGAGGTATGCAAAGCGCTGATGGATTTAGATGTTCAAAAAGCTACAGGTCCTGATGACATATCCCCTCATGTGCTTATAAAATGCGCAAACACAATATCAGTGGCACTAAGTATCATATTTAAGGAGTCACTGGAGTCGGGGGAGATTCCAAGATGCTGGAAACAAGCAAATGTGATACCTATCTTTAAAAAGGGAAGGAGGGATACGGCTCTGAACTATAGACCTGTTTCCTTGACCAGCATAGTTTGCAAAGTTATGGAGAAACTACTAAGGAAACATATCTCTCTTCACTTGGAATCCTTCAACTTTTTGTCAGTGAGGCAACATGGCTTCAGAGAAGGTAGATCAACAGTAACAAACTTATTAGAATTTTATGATGAGGTAAGCCAAATCTTACAGGAAAGAGAGGGCTGGGCAGATTGCATATTCCTAGACTTCCAGAAAGTGTTTGACACTGTTCCACATGGGAGTCTTATTAGGAAGCTGCAATCAATGGCTAGAATAGGTGGAAATGTTTTGGAATGGATAAAAACTTACTTAGAAGGAAGGGAACAGAGGGTTAGAGTAAGACACTCAGTGTCTGAATGGAGAAGAGTTAGTAGTGGAGTTCCACAGGGTTCAGTTTTAGGGCCACTTTTGTTCCTTGTATATGTAAATGACCTACCAGAGTCTGTAAATTCATTCATGCAGATGATGCAAAGATTGTGAAGAAAGTAAAAAACGAGAACAATGGTAGAGAACTTCAGGAGGATCTAAATAATCTGCATGAGTGGTCAGAAAAGTGGCTAATGAAATTCAATACTTCAAAATGTAAGGTAATGAGAATGGGTACAAGTGCAAGAAGGCCCAAGCTTGACTACTCGGTGGCTGGAGTACAACTTCAAGAGACAGAAAATGAGAGAGATCTAGGAGTAAACATACTGGCAAATTTGTCTCCAGAAATACATATAAATGGCATAGTAAGGGCAGCATATACATTCTTATCAAATGTAAGGGTAGCCTTCAGGCACATGGACAAGGAAATGTTCAGAAATATTTATGTAACCTATGTGAGGCCAAAAGTCGAATATGCAGCCCCCTTTTGTAATCCGCACTTGAAAAAGCACATAGCTAAGCTTGAAAAAGTTCAAAGACATGCCACGAAACTGGTGCCAGAAATACGCAATCTCAGTTATGATGAGAGGCTGAGGGAATTAGAGTTACCATCACTCGAAGCTAGAAGAGTGAGGGGGGATATGGTGACAGTTTTTAAATTCCTTCATGGTTATGATAGAGTGGATAGGGATCGATATTTTGATATGGCTGGCTCTAGAACTAGAGGTCATAGTTTGAAGCTTCATAAGAAAACTTCTTTGCAGGATGTAAGGAAATACTTTTTCAGTGTAAGAGTAGTTGATAATTGGAATTGGCTAAGCGAGGAGGTAGTTAATGCTATCTCAATCCATAGTTTTAAGGACAGGTATGATAAGTATGACTAAGTATAAAATTGAACCGATGAGGAGACGGGAAGATACGAGCTTTGGGCTCTTTCCCGTAAACACAATTAGGTAATCACAATTAGGTAATCACACACAATGTTTTAGAATGTTTGGAAATGTTTTAGAATGGATAAAAACTTACTTAGAAGGAAGGGAACAGATTGTTAGAGTAAGACACTCAGTGTCTGAATGGAGAAGAGTTAGTAGTGGTGTTCCACAGGGTTCAATTTAGGGTCACCTTTTTCCTTGCATATGTAAATGACCTACCAGAGTCTGTAAATTCATTCATGAATATGTTTGCAGATGATGCAAAGATTGTGAAGAAAGTAAAAAACGAGAACAATGGTAGAGAACTTCAGGAGGATCTAAATAATCTGCATGAGTGGTCAGAAAAGTGGCTAATGAAATTCAATACTTCAAAATGTAAGGTAATGAGAATGGGTACAAGTACAAGAAGGCCCAAGCTTGACCACTCGGTGGCTGGAGTACAACTTCAAGAGACAGAAAATGAGAGAGATCTAGGAGTAAACATACTGGCAAATTTGTCTCCAGAAATACATATAAATGGCATAGTAAGGGCAGCATATGCATTCTTATCAAATGTAAGGGTAGCCTTCAGGTACATGGACAAGGAAATGTTCAGAAATATTTATGTAACCTATGTGAGGCCAAAACTTGAATATGCAGCCCCCTTTTGGAATCCGCACTTGAAAAAGAACATAGCTAAGCTTGAAAAAGTTCAAAGACATGCCATGAAACTGGTGCCAGAAATAAGCAATCTCAGTTATGATGAGAGGCTGAGGGAATTAGACTTACCATCACTCGAAGCAAGAAAAGTGAGGGGGATATGGTGACAGTCTTTAAATTCCTTCATGGTTATGATAGAGAGGATAGGGATCGATATTTTGATATGGCTGGCTCTAGAACTAGAGGTCATAGTTTGAAGCTTCGTAAGAAAACTTCTTTGCAGGATGTAAGGAAATACTTTTTCAGTGTAAGAGTAGTTGATAATTGGAATTGGCTAAGCGAGGAGGTAGTTAATGCTATCTCAATCCATAGTTTTAAGGACAGGTATGATTAGTATGACTAAGTATAAAATGGAACCGATGAGGAGACGGGAAGATACGAGCTTTGGGCTCTTTCCCGTAAACACAATTAGGTAATCACACATACAACAAATACCTGAATGACAACCTAAATGAATTAAATGTTAGTTGACTGCTCTCTTCTGAGAGAGACAAGATTGCAGCTTGAAATGTTTAGATTAAGGAAAACATCGAACAGTTTAGAAAAGTTTCTGGAGAAGAATATGGAACATGATGCCATGAAATCTTCCTTTTCTGATGCACTAAAGGGGAATGTGGCAGTAAAAGAGGCTTTGAAGGTGGTGGCACTGGAAAACATACAAACAGTTGACTATAAAGGAACAGTTATCGAAAAAATAAAAGACGTTGTGATGGAAAGGGCAAATCCACTGATTAAAAAGTCACTTGATAAAGAGAAAACAGTGGTAATCTCAGGCATAGGCCAATCCCAGGAACCAACATGGCAGGGGAGACTTGAAGAAAATAAAGCTAGGGTTGTAGACCTAATAAGAAAGCTTGGAGTAGTTTGTGGTCCTGAGGATATTGTAAACATTCACCAACTAGGCAAATATTTGAGGGAAGGAAAGCAGAGCCCAACAAAAGTAACCTTTGTGAGAGGAGAAACATGTAGAGAAATATTGATGAGGAATAAAGTCTAAAAGACCTTCAAGAATTCAAAGACGTGTTCATAAGACTATTCAGGACACAGGAAGAGATAAAACTTGTTGCTAGAGGCAAGAAGGTTAAATGAGGAAAGCAATGAAGAAGAGAAGACAAATTTTCATTTCAGAGTTCTTCCAGACAAATGGGAGATAAAGAAGATAATGACAGAAGATCAGGGGATGGGGCATCATTAATATTGTTATACACAAATGCTGATGGATTAGCTGGTAAGGCAATAGAATTAAGAGATATGATTTACAACAGTAAGCCAGATATAGTAACAGTTACAGAGACTAAGGTGAGTGAGGACATAAACAGTGTCACAGTTTTTCCTAAGGGCTTCAGAATATTAAGGGTTGAAAGATCGGAGAGGACTGATGGAGGGCTAGCACTGCTCATAAGTGAAAGGATTCAAGTTGAAGAAATAAACTTGGCTATAGAAAGTGAGTTCAAGGAATTTCTTATTGCTCGCATAAATACTGGATCAGAGCGCATTATAATAACTGTTGTGTATAACCCACCAAGGAACCAGAATAGGCCAGAAGTTTATGAGGAAAGTCATATAGGTACTACTGAAGTCATAAACTCAGTTGTTAACATGGCACCGGAGAGGAAATGTAAGATTTTGATTATGGGAGAATTTAATCATAAAGAGATAGATTGGATAAATCTTGACCAACGTAGTAGTGAGGACTCATTTGTGGCAAGATTCCTAGCATGCGTACAAGGGAATTTCCTACACCAACTTATAATGGAACCAACGAGGGCCAGGGGTGGGGATGAGCCATCACTACTTGATCTAGTATTCACAGATAACGTGTTGGATATTGGAAAAATTGAGTATGAGGCACCAATTGGAAAGAGTGACCACTGTGTGTTGTTGATGGAGTATATCATTGAAGATATTCTGCCTGAAAGTAGAGACACTGAGGACATGAGGAGGAACTATCTGAAAGGAGATTACATCAAAATGAATGACTGAATGACTGAAGAACCTTATATTACAACAAATCTGTACAAGAAATGTATGACATCTTTTGCGAGAAATATGGGAAGATAGTAGATTGCTGCATACCTGGCACCAAAGTAGGTGTAATTCATGGCAGAGAGAAATGGTTCAATAATTTAAAAGAGCTAAGGAGTGGAGAGACAAATGCTAGAAAACGTATAGGAGGAGAAAAGACATAAATGCCTGGTAAACCTACAAAAGAGCAAGAAATGATTACCTTAGTAAAAGAAGAGAGGCAAAGAGAGACTATGAAAGGGACATCACCAGGAAGGCTAAAGAAAATCCCAAGCTTTTCCACAGCATTATAAGACACAAGGTAAAAGCACAGGTTTTAAGGCTTAAGAGAGCGGATAGAAGTATCACTGAGACGGATGAAGAGATATGCAAAGTATTGAACAAGGAGTTTCAGTCAGTATTTATAGTAGAAACTACCCCACCCCCTCAGATTGCAGAGATAGAAGCTCAAGGGCCGGTATTAGAGAACATCAACCTTTCAGCCACAGAGGTATGCAAAGTGCTGATGGAGTTAGATGTCCATAAAGCTACAGGTCCTGATGATATATCCCCTCATGTACTTGAAAAATGCACAAACTCAATATCAGTGGCACTAAGTATCATATTTAAAAAGTCACTGGAGTCAGGGGAGATTCCAAGATGCTGGGAACAAGGGAACGTGATACCTATCTTCAAAAAGGGAAGGAGGAATATTGCTCTAAACTATAGAGTTTCCTTGACCAGCATAGTTTGCAAAGTTATGAAGAAACTACTAAGGAAACATATCTCTCTTCACTTGGAATTCCTCAACTTTTTGTCAGTGAGACAACATAACTTCAGATAAGGTAGATCAACAGCAACAAAGTTATTAGAATTTTATGATGAGGTAAGCCGAATATTACAGGAAAGAGATGGCTGCGCAGATTGCATATTCCTAGACTTCCAGAAAGTATTTGACACTGTCCCACACAGGAGACTTATTAGGAAGCTGCAAGCAATGGCTAGAATAGGTGGAAATGTCTTGGAAAGGATAAAAACTTGCTTAGAAGGTAGAGAACAGAGGGTTAGAGTTAGTAGTGGAGTTCCAGAGGGTTCAGTTTAAGGGCCACTTTTGTTCCTTGTATATTTAAATGACCTATCGGAGTCTGTAAATTCATTCATGGATATGTTTGCAGATAATGCAAAGATTGTGAAGAAAGTAAGAAACGAGAACAATGGTAGAGAACTTCAGGAAGATCTAAATAGTCTCCATGAGTGATCAGAAAAGTGGTTAATTAAATTCAATACTTCTAAATGTAAGGTAATTAGAATTTGTAAAAGTGCAAGAAGTCCCAAGCTTGACTACTCGGTGGCTGGAGTACAACTTCAAGAGACAGGAAATGAGCGAGATCTAGGAGTAAGCATACTGGCAGATTTGTCTCCAGAAATACATATAAATGGCATAGTAAGGGCAGCATATGCTTTCTTATCAAATGTAAGGGTAGCCTTCAGGCACATGGACAAGGAGATGTTAAGAAATATTCATGTAACCTATGTGAGGCTAAACCTTGAATATGCAGCCCCCTTTTGGAATCCGTACTTGAAAAAGAATGTAGCTAAGCTTGAAAAAGTTCAAAGACATGCCACGAAACTGGTGCCAGAAATACGTAATCTCAGTTATGATGAGAGGCTGAGGGAATTAGACTTACCATCACTCGAAGCTAGAAGATTGAGGGGGGATATGGTGATAGTCTTTAAGTTCCTTCATGGTTATGATAGAGTGGATAGGGATCGATATTTTGATATGGCTGGCTCTAGAACTAGAGGTCATAGTTTGAAGCTTTGTAAGAAAACTTCTTTGCATTCTGTAATGAAGTACTTTTTCAGTGTAAGAGCAGTTGATAATTGAGATTGGCTAAACGAGGAGGTAGTTAATGCTATCTCAATCCATAGTTTTAAGGACAGATATGATAAGTAGCACTAAGTACAAAATGGAACATATAAGTAGACGGGAAGATACGAGCTTTGGGCTCTTTCCCGTAAGCACAATTAGGTAATCACATACATACATACATACATACATACATACATACATACATAATATATATATATATATATATATATATATATATATATATATATATATATATATATATATATATATATATATATATATATATATATATATATATATATATATATATATATATATATATATATATATATATATATATATATATATATATATATATATATATATATATATATATATATATATGCAACGAAAAAATCTATGAAATTGTGTAAGTTGTATAAAGAAATGTCATGGTAATAATAACCATTGGACAAATGAAATTAGACGGCAATATACAGAAAATATATCAAGAATAAAGAATAGAATCGATCATGGTGTCTAATAAAAGTTTATGGTGTAGTTTATTTGGTATTCGTCTGATGAAAATATATTGGTTTAAATCAGTAATTTCATAAATGAGGCTAAATGTAACCCATGTATATTGACTGCAATGTGGTTCATATGAGACTTGAAAATGGTTCTAGGACATATGAACAAGAAACTATTAAGGAATAATATGGTGTGCATATAATAATCAGAAGTGAAGTGGTTTATGAATTACAAAAGTAGTGCTTGATCAAGGACTGTGTCCTTGATGGGAGGGGAAATATTAACATGAAATCAGTGAAGGTATGTTTCAGCAGGACACCCAAGGGGGTAAATGTCGGACCCCAAATCGGTCATAATACAACAAATTACAAAAAAGTTAATCATCAACCTGCTGCTTGTTTGGGTATGGACATAACCAAATCCAATATATAAATCATTTAATGAGGATCTTTCCTTATTGGGGGCCTAATAAAAAAAAAATCACGAACAGGTGACGTATAACAACAATCGAAGATAATAACTTACCAAAACGAGTTAGTCTGAGTTTTGTCATCATATCAAAGAAAGCAAGCCAGAAACATCGACCCCACATAAAAGTGGGAAAAAATGTAGACGAAGAAGATTAAAGAAAGCAGGTTTACATGAATGTTTTCCAATTTATCCCACTCTTTATCTATATTTGTTTCAATTTCACGTATAGAGTTTTAACGACGTCTTTAGAAACCAAATTTATGTTTTCCGCCATCCTCTTAGGACCATAATCAAAGTTGACCACCACGAGAAATGTTTATTAACATGTTTGGAGTTGGAATAGGGCATAGATATAGTATTACATTTGATTTGCAGTTTGATGAATTACGTAACACAGCCGGTGTATCTACAAGCTATTAAATATTTTTAGTATTCAAATACTGTATACTTTATTTGATGAAAAGCCTTTTGAGAAATATGTATTTTGGACTTTTGACTATGTCAGATCCAGATAATAAGTATAATTCTTTGGTGATGAAATACAATTTAAATATGGCGGCAATAGAGACACAGGCTCACTCGTCAACATAATAGTGAATAAATGTATAAAGCTCTTTCCATTCATAAAAAAAAAAAATACATATTTATACTACTACTTAATTACATTTGTTCTAAAAATTTCATAATGTTCAAAAAAATCTTTAAAATAGCTCACCGAGAGAAGAATCCAGAGAGCCACGACATAAATATAAATAGACCCACAAAAGGTAAGTCTACGCCATTATCTGACAAGTTGATGATATTCTAAAACTGTTATGATTTACAAAATAGGCTTCATAATAATTCACCCCCCCAAAAAAAAAAGAAGAAACTAGATATTACAGTCATTACAATAACAGAGAAATAGAGGTCCTGCAGGTTAAGCAATGTATTATCGGTTGGCAGTGTGGCACATGCATGTTACGGGTAACTGTGACACTTAACAGGCAACGGTGGGGCTAAACCTAGTTCTCCTCAATTTATATCCTCTTTTCATAGAATATGGTCGATCAAGCACAACACCGCATTCAAGAGGCCATGACTGGCCTAGTGGATGACTTAGATAAAACCTATTTACGTGGAATGCAGGTATGTAACTTCTTGTACCGTTGATAGTGGTACTAAGGCTCCTGAAGAGGGGGGGGGGGGAAGTTTAATGGCACGATGGAATGAGGTTTTGAAATTATTTATTTACAGATATTATGTTCATGAGAGGCTTGCAGTCCTCAGTACTGGATCCGCAATAGAGATAATTCTAGTTTTAGTATAAGTTCTTTTACTCGTTGCTTAGGGTTTACTTTACTCTGACCCCTGTTGTGTGTTGATCTTGGGACTAGATCCATGAATAAGACGTATTCCAGGGTGTTTAGAGTCTCATGCACAACAATGAGTTGTATTATTGTTCTTCTCACAGTTAAGTCAGTCGTTCTCATAAGTAAATACAATAATTGAAGAATGTGTACTTCCACACCCCAAGTTGAAAACTCAAATGCAATAAGATAAGGCAAGATTATGTTATTCCCAATTAAGGAATGGGTTAAAGATTGAAATATCTTTTTTTTATTTTTTAACTACTTTGGCACTTTTTCATGTTTGTATTTTCATGTTACTTGTTGTCAGAGTAAAAGTAAATATAGACAGACCCTGTCACTGTAAGTTACTGGTACTGAGTGAGTTTTTCTTTCCTCATCAATGTATTGTGAAGCTTTGTTTTAGGTTGTTCCCATTAAAAGTCCCAATAAGATTATTTATATAACATTTGCTAAATATTTCTTGCTAGGTTGGAATGGCCCAGTTTTGGCACAGCTGTAAAGGAACTGAGGATAAATAATTATTTTCACACTCTTTGAGGATAAATCATGTGGAATTTATTATATTAAGTTCGGTTTGTTCACTGTAAGTTCAGATGAGTATATATTGGATGTTATTGTTATATAGTTGTGTTAGATATGTTTTCAAGGTTTTGTATTTTTATTTTGCTCGTTGAGGGTGTGAAAGAAAGTACTAACCGAACTTCGGATTGGTATTTGTGATAAAATGTGGTTGTTCTAATGATTTTCTTTTCGAATTGATTAATATTAAGAGTTTTTCTATCAGAAACGAGTGGATTGTGAGTTGTATCCCAATAACTAAGGGAAATTACAGGGGCCTCTTAAGTTACGTTAGAGTCCCATTTGTGAAACGTGACGTAACCCAATTTTCAGCACAAGTCGAAACACACCTGAATACGAACCTAGGTCACCCACCTATGCTAACGCAGTAGTAAAGTTCATAATCTAAAACATAAAAATAGTGTAAGTACACTATGCAGTATTGCTTACCTTTACGCCTATGGTTGGCTTGCACACTGGAAGGGGCGTTGCAAGGGCGGGAGAGATAGACTTATTGGGAAGAGGAAGCTTGAGAGGCAGGTGCTGAAGAGACTGGGGCAGGTGAGTGTGGAGAGGCTAGAGAACTTGCAGCAAATGCTGGAGATACTGGAGTAGGAGAGTGTGTAGAGGCAGATGAGGTAGAAGTTACAGAATCTGTTGGTGGGGGCTCTACCTTCACAAAGAATTGGTCGAGGTGAGTCTGGAAGGATGCTATCTTCTTCTCCTCCCAAATTTCCCCGTAACACTTCAGGGAATCCATTACCCCTCTGTCTCCACCCCAGTGTAACTTGGAATGTTGAAGTCATCAGCCTCAAACTTTGCCAACCCTTCCTCTATCAGGCCAAAACCGTCTTCCATGCCCTTGTTTGTAAATCTCTTGGGGGTTTGGGGTTGGCATTTCTTCCTCCTTTTCAGTCAACTGCTTCTCCAGTTGAATGAGGTTCTCAGCAGCTAGCTCCTTTCCATGAGATTCCAGCAGCTCTGTTACATCATCAGACCCCACCTCCAACTTAAGCTCCTTACTCAGGGCAGCATTCTTGATAACAGTCTCCACTGTCTCCTCATAGCCATGGATTTGATTCATAAATTTGGGATACAGTTTCTTCCATACTCTTCCATACCCCATTCAAGTTTGTCTGCTTAACTTTTTCCAAGAATCATCAATATTCTTCACGCATGAAGGATATTGTTAGAATTCCAAAACTCCTTGATAGTCAAGCTCTTGTTCTTCTCAGTTGCTGAGAGCCATAGTGATTGTCCTTTGGAGATAGTAGGCTTTTAAAGAGGCAATAACCCCTGATCCATTGGCTGTAACAGGGCATTGGTAATAGGTGGAAGGTAAGCCACCTTGACATTAAGATGAAAGTTATCCAAATGGACTGGGTAACCAGGGACATTGTCCAACTCTGGCAACACCTTGAAGGGCAGACCCTTGGAAGCACAATACCTCTCCACTTCTGACACAGAATGGTTGCTGAACCAGTTCTTGAAAATCTGAAGGGTTATCCAAGCCTTCTTGTTGGACTTGCAGATGACAGGGAGCTGACCCTTCCAAATACCCTTGAGTACCCTTGGATTTTCTGCCAAGTAAACCAACAAAGGCTTCAGCTTGAAGTCTCTAGCATTATTAGCCCGAATAGCAAAGTCAGTCTCTCCTCGCTGACTTTATGGCCTGATGCATTCTTTTCCTCCTTTGCGTTGTAAGTATGACTAGGCATGCACTTTTAGAAAGAGCCGAACTCATCAGTGTTAAACATTTGTTGGGCAAGGTAACCTACTTCTTAATTATCTCAGCAAAGTAGGAAAATCTTTTGCTGCTTTCTCATCACCACTAGCAGCTTCACCTGGCACCTTAAGGTTATGCAAATTAGCATGAACCTTAAACCTCATAAATTAACCCCTTCTGGCCACAAACTCTTCACTTTCACTCTCTTTCCTGTTTTCCATTTTCATGGCATTAAATAATCTTTTCGATTTCTCCTGAATCAACAGGAGGCTTACTGGGATATGCCACCAATGCTGGTCATTGAGACAAAGTACTAATAACCTTCTTATCAGTCATTAACTTACTATGCTGCTTAGTAATCACTGTCAATCTCATATGAGCAGAACGTTTCACATTTGCAAGGATGTGATATTTAACCTTAATAATCGTTGGCATGGTTGAACGGCTTAACCCCAGTGAGCTGCCAATGTTCGTAGCAGTTTATCCCTTTTACAATAGTGTTACTATTTCTACTTTAACTTCCCTGGTGATGGCTTTCCTTTTCTTTGAAGCTCTGCCATCAGAAAAATCACCAAGTAGCTTTGGAGGCCTAATATAAGTAAATAACGAGCGAAACGAACCATAGAAAAGATGAGCACGTAGATAATATAGTGTAGGAGTGGGAACTGGGCAATGCTGCGTCTTCTTGGTCTAATGCTGCATGAAGATTGTATTTATTACTGTGTATTTGGTAATTCTGTAGGTAAATTCAGTGTACAGAAGCTCCCCTCCTTAAAAACAACAGAGTTATGAACATTCACAGGTACGAACAAAAACCTACTCATTATCTACTCATGCATTAATTTATGTATTTCTGTAATATTCTGTATTATTACTTTATTATTACTGTATTAAAGTTCATTAATACTTTACACTTTGTTTTATGTAGTATTGAGTAGTTATATAGTACTACTGTACAGTACTGCATATGTATATACTGTACTGTACTGCAAATGTATGTACTGTACAGTACTTTATATTACCTAAGCACAACTTATGAACAATTCTACTTACGAATGGAGTCTGTAACCTAACTGTTCGTAAGGTGTGGAGTGTCCGTAATTCCTTCAAATAACCAAATACATAAACGAGTAAATAGATAAAACTATTAACTTAATATATACAGAAGCTCCTCTACTTACGAACAACCGAGTTAGAAATATTTCACAGACTCGAACAAAAACCTACCCTCCATATACTCATGTATTGATGTACTGTATGTATTACTGTACTGTACTGTATTACTACATCATTTTTGCTTTATCAAAATTCATTAATACTATATACTTTATATTTTATGTAGAAGTTAAGTGTCTTTAGCCTAAGTACTGTACAGCACTGCATAGGTATATACTGTGCAGTACTTTTTTTTTACCTAAATATAACTTGCGAACAATTTTCCTTACGAATGGACTTCTGGAACCTAACTTATTCGTAAGTTTCAGTGTGTCTGTACGTATACAACAATGCTGCGTGACAATGTATTCGTCCGCTGCGCTCAGCAAGCTGTTCTGCATGAAGATAGTATTTAGGACTGTGTATTTGGTAATTTTGTAAATATATTCAATCTAATTCCTTCAGATAACCAAATTCATACACAGTTAAATAAATAAAACCATTACATTGATACATGCTTATGCAACACTGCTGCTTGATGCATATTCGTCAGCCACTCTCACAATTGTTCATCATGTGAAGTTTTGTGTTTACCACACAAACCAAGTAGGTCCAAAAAACATGATTTATTAATAATTTAGTAGCAATTAATGGGAGCTGTTTTGTAATGACGAAACATCATAATGCGAGGACAGTGTAAGCCGAGGACCCCCTGTAATGTCAAATTTGATTGTTTTGCATAACATATTTCTCGGAAACCACATTTGTGTCTGATTCAGTTATAGGACTAATCTTTATGGTTACTTTTTCTAACTGAGAGACTTCATCCCTCAAACCCCTTTACACTTACATAAACGTCACTGACCCAATAACTTAATATTAGATGGTCAATATGGGTATCGACCTTACTAGTACTGTATCACAAAGAACACCTTGCCCATCATATGTATTGTGACGTGAAAGGAAACTCCATGTGGCAGTAATTCCCATCCCATTGCTCTTCTGTCCATTTTAGACATCTTTGGAGAGTAGAATATTTGAGGTTTTAATGACGTTTTAAATAAATGCAATATTGTTTTGTTTGCAAACTTATAGTCTCAGAATTTCTTTAATATCATTTGTGACGTTCAGACCTCTTTTAAACTTTTAGTCTTCATCATAGGGTTTACAAATTCATAAAATTTGCAGCATTACACCATCTCAATTTTGTTTTGAGGATAGGCGAGTTTATTAAATGGAAATTAATAACCAAGTGCATTCCTTTTGGGTATTTTTTTTTTTTTTTTTAGTCATTTTGGGTACAAACTGGCTCTGTAATTATATTACTGTATATAAAACTGGCTGTAGAATGTGCATAGGTGATTTTACTATATGGTCAGAGGTGGTTGATATGTTGCTGTACAAAAAAAAGCTACTCCCACATATTTCCCATAAAGTATACAGACACACCCCAACTTACGAACGAGTTAGGTTGTAGACGTTCGTTCGTAAGTAGAATTGTTCATAAATTGTGTTAAGGTAAAAATAAGTACTTTACTGTGCAGTACATACATATGCAGTACTGTACAGTACTTATGCCATAGACACTTAACTACTACATAAAATATAATGTATACAGTATTAATAAATTTTGATGTACAGTACAGGGGGTCCACGGTTTACGTGGTCCCCGACTTACAATGTTCCGTCGTTACGACAGAGGCCTATAAATTATTAATAAATCATTTTTTCGACCTACCTGTCTTGTGTGGTAAATACAAACTTTGCACCCTGAACAGTTTGTGAGCATGTGGCGGACAAATACAGTTAGCAGCACTGCTGTATTCGTATGTGTGAAGTTAACGTCTCTATTTACTTTCATGTACACTGAACTCGCGTTTTGCGCGTTGCTATAATACGCAAAATTGGAATAATGCCTCCAAAAAATAATGGTAAAAAAAATACGAAATGCATGAGCGCAAGAAAAAGCGAAAAAAATGATTGTTTAGTAACTAAGCGACCACCTCTGAGACAGTTTCCCACCTTGCTGCCATGTGCTTTAGTCACTCTTCACCCACTATTAACCCCAACAACAACCAGTGGTTTGCTCTCCCCCCTCCTTCTCATCTTCTCCTCCCTCTTCTGCTTAAGTCCCCTTTTTCTTCTCCTACCGCGCAGATAAGGGTCTGTTCTCAGGGTTCGTTAATTTTATTTTGCTGTACAGTATTTATTTGTAAATCTGTCTATCTTTTATACAGTACACTATTTGCATGTTAATATAAATAACTATACGTCTTTCTGCTTTGTTATGTAATTATAAAATATGTTTTACTTATTTTACAGCTTTGGCATAGTATGTTTATGTACGGTTTTGAAACGTATATATGCCTATTATCATTGTTCCTTATGGTAAATGACCGGTTACATTACGCGAATTTTACATTACTCGTCACTTCTGAGAACCTATCCTCGTGTTGTTCCAAGAGGTGAGTGTATTTGGTTATAAGAAGGACTATGTTGAATTTATTTACAAAATTACGATGTTCCACCGTTACGACAGAGACCCATAATTTATTAATAAATTATTAATAGATAAATTTTTCGACCTACCTGGGTTGTGTGGTAAATACAGATTTTGCGCACTGAACAGTTTGTGAGTATAAGGTGGACAAATACACAGCTAGCAGCACTGCTTTATTCATATGAATTAAGTTAATGTCTTTATTTATGTATTTTTATGTATTTGGTTTAATGAATGATTATGTTGAATTTATTTACAAAATTATCAAACACATGGCTGTAAATAAAATTTTTTGCAGAACAGTTTTTTTGAGCGTGTCAGGGAATACGTTGTCATGTAGTATGGTCCTATGCGTATATATCAAGTTAATGGTTTAATTAATTTATATGGGTATTTGGTTATTTGAAGAATTAGATTTAATTTATTTACAAAATTACCAAATACAGTAATCCCTCGCTATTCCGTGGTTCACCTATCGCGAATTCAGTGCATTGCAGATTAAAAAAAAAAAATTGTTGCGACACCATGACGGGCCAAAACATGATAAAATAAAACGGCCTTTATTGGGCTGTAAAAGAAACAGAGATGGAGAGCGTAATGACCTGTCAGATGTGAAGGGATTATAAAAGATGTGTAATGAATATCCAGTTCTCTTCTGGGTTTTAATATACCGCTGCATTACTTTCATGATGTCTATTCCAGTAATTTTCCTTAGATATTATTATATTATTATTTATTATTATTATTATTATTATTATTATTATTATTATTATTATTGGCAACAATAATTTTCCTTTGATGATGATTGTGGAGATTATTATTATTATTATTATTATTATTATTATTATTATTATTATTATTATTATTATTATTATTATAATTATTTTTATTATTATTATTAGTATTATTAAGGGCTCATCTTTGTTTGTACATCTGTTGGTTTATTTACTTTAATAGCTTTGTACAGTGCCCCTCCCTTGTTGGCTGGGACAAAGAGTGTGTGGGGGGTTGGGTAGAATAGAATGTTGGGGGGGGGGGGGGGAGAGAGAGAGAGAGAGAGAGAGAGAGAGAGACATTTTAATTAACTCTTGTTCTTTCAACCAAAACTTCCTTATCTATTGTAAAAATAATGGCTTAATTACAGATTCATAATAATAATAATGATAATAGTCTCCACAATCATCATCAAAGGAAAATTATTGTTGCCAATAATAATAATAATAATAATAATAATAATAATAATAATAATAATAATATCGAAGGAATATTTTTGGAATAGACATCATGAAAGCAATGCAGAGGTATATTAAAACCCAGCAGAGAACTGGATATTCATTACACATCTTTTATAATCCCTTCACATCTGACAGGTCATTACACTCTCCATCTCTGTTTCTCTTTACAGCCTGATAAAGGCTGTTTTATTTTATAAATTTTTGGCCCGTGCTGGTGTCATAATCATCTTTAAAAAAAAAAAAAAAAAAAAAAAAAAAAAAAAAAAAATATATATATATATATATATATATATATATATATATATATATATATATATATATATATATATATATATATATATATATATATATATATATATATATATACACAGTGTTCACCCCCTTATCGCTGTAGTTCGGTTACGGGACCCAGCGCGAACCAGGAAAACCGCGAAGTAGGATCAGCCTATGTGTACATAGATATTTTAATTTATTTTTACGTTTACACTGTATAAACCCTCCCTGTACTATTAACAAACCACCCTTTACTTCATAAATAACAGCATGCAACGTAAATTTATATGAAAGTGATAGATAAAATTACGGTGAATGAAGTGGTAATTACATGACATACTCATTTACAATTATTTTTAAGTTTACGTACTGTATAAACCCTACCTGCACTGTTAAAATATACATGAACTTTCTCACGTAGGTGAGAGCTACTGGAAGTATAAATATATATGCTAGCTCACGTAGCTATCGGACACTACATATATCGCATGATGCAATACTGTGAGTTATACTGTACGTACGTATATCTAAATTTATGTTTTTTACTATTTTTTACTGTTTTATTATTCTTAGGCTAGGAAATACTTGTATTATCAGTAAAATAATGGAAATTTTAATATTCACTAGGTCACGTAGGTGACAGTCTTTGCGTTTTCCGAAACACTTATACCGGTATCGTATTTTACGTTGTGCAATACTGATTACTATTTTTTACTGTTTTATTATTCTTAGCCTAAGAAATACATTTTTTTATCAATAAAATCATGAAACTACTGGAAATATAAATATATATGCTAGCTCACATAGCTATCGGACACTATTTCGTATGATGCAATACTGTGAGTTATACTGTACGTACGTACGTATACCTAAATTAATGTATGTGCTAGCTCACGTAGCTATCGGACACTACATATATCGCATGATGCAATACTGTGAGTTATACTGTACGTACGTATATCTAAATTTGTTTTTTACTATTTTTTTTTTATTATTCTTAGGCTTGGAAATACTTGTTTTATCAATAAAATAATGAAAATTTTAATGTTCACTAGGTCACGTAGGTGAGAGCCTTTGCGTTTTCCGAAACACTGATACCGGTATCGTATTTTACGTTGTGCAGTATTGTTTACTAATTTTTGCTGTTTTATTATTCTTAGCCTAAGAAATACATTTTTTTTATCAATAAAATAATGAAACTACTGGAAATATAAATATATATGCTAGCTCACGTAGCTGCGACCCCAATACATTGTACGCCATCGAACACTATTTCGCATGATGCAATAGTGTGAGTTATACTGTACGTACGTATATCATTCAGTTATTAGTCAATGTATATTAATTTAAAATTCATTTACTTATTTGATGATTGTACAAAATCTATTGTATTTATTCATTGTAATTTGGACCAAATATTCCTTTTGTAAAGATTATACTTTTCAAAAGAGGTGGTCGATAAACGTATCTATCTATCTATCTAAATTTATGTTTTTTACTATTTTGTACTGTTTTATTATTCGTATGCTGGGAAATAAATTTTTTTATCAATTAGATAATGAAATATGTTTTTTTCAATAAAAAAACGAAAATACTGAGAATTTTTTTTTTTTAATATTTTAATATTTTTGCGTATAACCATAAAATAAAATAATAATTTATAAAAAAAAAAAAAACGCGATACAGTGAGAACGCAAACCAAGAAACGCGAATAACCGGGGGAACACTGTATATATATATATATATATATATATATATATATATATATATATATATATATATATATATATATATATATAATATATATATATATATATATATATATATATATATATTTAGGTGTTCCTACTTCACGGAAATTCACCTATCACGGCCGGTCCCGGAACTGAACCTCCGCGATAAACGAGGGGTTACTCTGCATAGCCATAAGTACGATCTTCATGCGAAATAGTTTGTTGAACGTCGTGAAAGAATGCGTCATCTTGTGGCATAAGACCAAGAAGAAGAAGAAGAAGAAAAAGAACCAATGCTCAGTTTACTCTTGCACACCATATTGTTATTGTCCTCATCTGCTTTCTTGTTAGTTTTGCTCATGTTCGCTCGTTCCTGCTCTTACTATGTCTCCTGAGTGTAGTGGTATTATATCTGATGGCAGTGTTGCTAAGGAAAGGAAAGCCATCACCATGGAAATTAAAATTGAAATAGTAACATGCTTGGAAAAGGAAGAATATGCTACGAACATTGGCCTCTCACTTAGGTTAGCGATGATCATTAAGAATAAATATTGCATCCTTATGCATGTGTAAGGTTTTCCTGCTCTGATCTTCAGTGTGATTACTAAGCAGTGTAGTGGCCCTCTGATTGAGATGGAAAGATTGCTAGTGCTTTTTCTTGATGACCAGCATCGACGGGGTATCCCAGTGAGCCTCATGTCAAAACAGCAAAAAGGCTAAAAGATTGTTTTAATCCGTGAAAAGTGGGAAAGAAGTGGAAGTGAGGAGTGTGGGGCCAGTAGGGGTTGGTTTAATCACTTTAAGAGTTGTGCTAATTTTCATATCCTAAGGGTGCAAGGAGAAGTTGCTAGTGTTGATGAGAAAGCAGCAAAAGAGTTTACCAGTGTGTTAGCAGAAATAATTAGGGAGGGGAGTTACCGTGCCAAACAAGTATGTAACGTGGTTGATTTTTACTGGGTTTGGAAGTGTATGCCTAATCATAAGTAGATCACCAAGGAGGAGAAGACAGCATCAGGCCATATAGTCAGCAAGGAGAGATTGTCTTTTCTTTTGGGGGCTAATGCTGCTGGAGATTGCAAGTTGTTTTGCTTGGCAGAAAATCCAAGGGTACCCAGGGGCATTTGGAAGGGTCTTAGAATACACAAATAAAGGTAAGCAATATTGTATAGTGTATATTTACTCTTTTTTTATGTCTTAGATTAAGAACTTAGATTATTTTCTATGTTTTAGAGTATTTATTTTTAGCATTGATGAGGGACCTAGGTTCAAATTTAGGTGTTTTCCGACTTACGATGAATTCCAGGTCATGACAGCTGTCAGGAACACAACCCTGTCATAAACCTGGTTAAGCACCAGAGAGGACTGCAATGATTACACAAGGTTCCAGGAACCTTTGTTTCAGCTATCCCTGTTGAAGAGAGTGATAGATTTTTTCCACAGAGTTATTAGCTCTTCTCCAGAAATATCTTTAACAATGAAGTACCTTTTGCTTTGGAATATGAGCTGAAGACACTTTTCCAGAAAAGTGTCTTCAGTAAAGATTGTCTTGTACTTGATGTGCCACACTGATGCTTTAGCAGTATATGATATATCCATAGATTTCCCCACTACCTTCTCATTTGCAATTACAAAGTAATCTTTGCTGAAGACAACTTTCTGGTAAAAGATGTTTGGATCTCTCTGGAAGTGAAACTTCCTTGTTTTCGTCTTTGGAGGAAGAATATCTCTATCACTCTCTTCTAGGGGATATCTTTAACAATGGATCCTGGAACCTTGTGTAATAATTACATTCCTCTATGATGCTTCTTAATATCTACATAGAACTTAGAGTATGCAGAATTAATGAATTTTGATACAGTAATGATAATGTAATAATGCAGTCCAGTAATGCATATGTAATACATGAGTAGATAATGGGTAGGTTTCTTATCTGTGAATTTTCATAAATCTGTTGTTTGCAAATAGGGAGCTTTTGTATTCATATATTGTATACTTATTAGAGATGCACAGGTGCAATTGCTATTAGAATGAGTACTTGCATTAGGAAGTGGTTGCTGCTAACTCCAGCTCCTTCTGAGGTTATGCGTATATGTACAACTTAGCCTTTTTATCGTGGTCATATTATTTTCTTACACATGATGGCATACCATGCTGACGTTAACTTGCTGGTTTTAATTGGATCAGAGAACTAAGGAAGCAGGGCTCTAGTATTCTCATTCTCATTATGACCTTTTCAATGAGAATGATTCTATTCCTCTCTAAAATGTGCATAATTCTTTTGTGATTATTCTTTTATGTGGGCTATATGAATATGCCATAATTTTGCCTGGCCAGTTATAGTAGTTAACAAGTTTTCTTATGCAGTATATTACTGCTGTAGGGGGTCACCGCTGCAACAGAGGCCCATAGATTAATATTGAATTGTTAATAAATAAATTTTTATAACTACCTGGCTTATCTGGTAAATTCAAACTGCATACACTAAACAAGTATGTGAAAGTGGCAAACGAATACATTGCTAGTAGCATTCTTGTTTTCGTATATATAAAGTTCATGGCTTTTTATATGTATTTGTTTATGTATTTGGTTATTTGAAGGAATGATATTCAATTTATTTACAAAATTATCAGACATAGCTGTAAATACGATCTTTATGCAAAAAAGTTTGTTGAGGCTGGCCTTTGTAATATTTTGTCACATGGCATTGATGTATGCGTATATGTCAAGTTGATGGTTTTATTTATACATATATTTTTTTTATGTATTTGGTTATTTGAAGAAATTAGATTTAATTTATTTGCAAAATTACCAAAAAATTTATAGCGGTAAATACGATCTTTATGCGAAAAAGTTTGTTTAGGTTGGCCTTTAGAATACTGTACTGTATGTTGTCACACAGCATTGATGTATGCTTATCAAGTTAATGGTTTTATTTATGTATTTGGTTTTTTGAAGAAATTAGATTTAATTTATTTTTAATTTTATGATTGACACCAAAAAAAAAAATACATATACAGTATATATATATATATATATATATATATATATATATATATATATATATATATATATATATATATATATATATATATATATATATATATATATATATATATATATATATATATATATATATTAATCCCTTGCTATTTCGCGGTTCACCTATCGCAAATTCAGTGCATCGCGGATTATTTTTTTGGGGGGGATTATATTTTATATATTATTTTTTAATTTAATTTAATTTAATTTTTTTAAATAAGATTATTGTGACACCAGGATGGGCCAAAAATTATAAGAAAAAACAGCCTTTATCAGGCTGTAAAAAGAAACAGAGATGGAGAGTGTAATGACATGTCAGATGTGAAGGGATTATAAAAGATGTGTAATGAATATTAAGTTCTCTGCTGGGTTTTAATATACCTTTGCATTACTTTCATGACGTATATTCCAATAATTCTCCTTAGGTCTTATTATTATTATTATTATTATTATTATTATTATTATTATTATTATTATTATTATTATTATTATTATTGTTAATTGGAGACAATAATTTTCCAATTTTCCTTTGATGATGATTGTGGAGATTATTATTATTATTATTATTATTATTATTATTATTATTATTATTATTATTATTATTATTATTATTATTAAGGGCTCATCATTGTTTGTACATCTGTTGGTTTATTTACTTTAATAACTGTGTACAGTGCCCTCCCTAGTTGGCTGGGACAAGGAGAGTGTGGGGGATTGGGTAGAATAGAATGTTGGAGAAGAGAGAGAGAGAGAGAGATTTATTTTATTTATTTTATTAATTTATTGCACCAAGGCGTCAGACATTACATGAGTTCATACAAATAATGCTTCAAATGGATACAAAACCAAGAATTGAACATGGTTTACAGGGAGGTGTACATATTGATAAAACATTGCTGCATACTAACACACAACTCACAGTATGGCAGCACAGAGTACATTATATGCAAAAGTAAAGCTCAGAGAAACGCAGAATGCACAAACAGAATTATACAGCAACATACAGAAAATGTATGTATAATTCAATATAATTAATGGCCACCAAAGTGAGGATAACGAGCAAGAATAACATCAAGGTTGTCATCATTGAGTAAAAATGAGCAGATCTGTATTAAGTTCTGACCTCGTGGTAAAACATCTCTCACTGTTGGGCACTGAAGACAATAGTGGTCAAGAGTGTTAGCATTAGGACGGTCGCATAATTTACAGGAGGTGTACTGTGGCATATCTAGAGTCTGGGAGACCTGCCATAAAGGCCGATACCCCATTCTGAGCCGATCACTAACTACATTGTTTTTCCGCACCATTAACCCGCGTCTGCGATACTTGTAGCGACTGTGAAGAAAGTGATCATGGTGCTGTAGGGACACACTGTTGGCCCTCTCCGTGTCCCTGCGCTGGACTGTCATGGCAAACCTAGCTGAGTAGATGATGTTACGTAGGCAAGAGAGAGAGAGAGAGAGAGAGAGAGAGAGAGAGAGAGAGAGATCTTTAATTAACTCTTGTTCATTCAACCAAAACTACATTATTTATTGTAAAAATAAAGGTTTAATAACAAATTCGCAATAATAATAATAATAATAATAATAATATTAAGCTTTACAATCATCAGCAAAGGAAAATTTTTGTTGCCAATAATAATAATAATAATAATAATAATAATAATAATAATAATATTATTAATAAGATCTAAGTATAATTTTTGGAATAGACATGATGAAAGTAATGCAGAGGTATCTTAAAACCCAGCAGAGAATTGTATATTCATTACACATCTTTTATAATCTCTTCACATCAGACAGGTCATTACACTCTCCATCTCTGGCTCCCTTTACAGCCTGATAAAGGCTGTTTTATTTTATCATTTTTTGGCCCATCCTGGTGTCATAATTTTTTTTTTCTTAGGTGTTCCTACTTCGCGGAAATTCACCTATCGCTGCCGGTCCCGGAACCGAACCCCCGCAATAAACGAGGAGTTACTGTATATATATATATATATATATATATATATATATATATATATATATATATATATATATATATATATATATATATATATATATATATATATATATATATACAGTATTTTTTATTTTTTTTTTAGGTGTTCCTACTTCGTGGTTTTCCTGTCTCGTGCCGGGTCCTGGAACCGAACTACCGCGATAAGGGGGGGATTACTGTATATATATATATATATATATATATATATATATATATATATATATATATATATATATATATATATATATATATATATATATATATATATATATATATATATATATATATATATATATATGGTCATCTTCTCTGAGGAACTATGGGGAATCCTTTGTCGTCGCCCTTGATATCTCTAAGGCTTTTGACAGAGTCTGGCACAAGGCTCTGTTGGCCAAACTCCCTGCCTACGGCTTTACCCCTTCTTTCTGTTCTCTGATTTCCAGTTTTCTCACTGACCGTTCTATATCTGTAGTTGTTGATGGCGCGACATCTAGCCCTTTCTCTGTGTCCAGTGGTGTTCCACAGGGCTCTGTTCTTTCACCTACTCTCTTCCTTCTCTTCATCAATGATCTTCTACAGTCCCCATCTTCCTCTCTTCTTCATGCCTTTGCCGATGATTCTACCCTTCACTTTTCCTCTGCCTTATCTTCACAACCTTCATCTGTTACTCGTAATCAATCTCGTATCACTCTTTCTTCTACTCTTAACTCCGATTTGCAGAGAGTATCTGAATGGGGCACTCAAAATTTAGTTAAATTCAATGCCTCCAAGACACAGTTTCTGGCTATCTCTTTATCTTCTTCTCCTCCTGATGACCCTATTGTCTTCGAAACTAATGAAATTTACCCTCTTAACTCTATCAATATATTAGGAATCCATATAGCCTCTAACTTGTCATGGAGGAATCACAAAATCCAAATTTCTAAATCTTCATCCAAAAAATTGGGGGTTTTGTTTCGTTTTCGTTATTACTTTTCCTCTTTGCAGTTACTTAAAATATACAAAGGTCTTATCCGCCCCTGCTTAGAATACTGCTCACACATCTGGGGTGCTTCTTCCTTTACTTATCTCCTTGATAGGGTTCAATCTAAGGCAGTCAGACTCATTAATGATCCTTCTCTTACTTCTAACCTGGATTCTCTCTCTCTTCGCCGTACGGTATCTTCCCGTTCGCTTTTCTATCGCTACTACTTCCATCGCTGCTCTGATGAGTTGGCGAGTTGCATCCCTCCTCCACTGCCGAGGCCGCGTAACACTCGCCAAGCGGCCTCATCTCACAGGTACTGTGTGGAGATTTGTAGCTCGCGGATTGGTCGGTGCAGCGACTGCTTCTTCCCATCTACCTCCAGACTCTGGAACTCTCTTCCTCCTTCTGTCTTTCCTAATTCTTATGACCTTTCATCCTTCAAAAAGCAGATCTATCGTCATCTCAGAGCCTAGTCCTCCATATCTCTGGGTCCTCTTTACTTTGACTGTTTTTTCTGTCTGTCGTTTTCCTTTGTGTGACATTACCTCATCTCTGCCTTGCCCTTAACTTTTTTTTTCCTTCGTCTTGGTATTTTCTTGTGCCCGGGCCTTTGTTGATGAGGGCAGTTTCTGCCTATCCCGGTGTCACACTTAAAAAAAAAAAAAAAATATATCTATATATATAAAATAATCTGCCCTCATTGCACCTGGGCACGAAGAAAACAAAAGTAATGAGAAACAGATGGGGAGTTTTGTAACTAGTCTAATGTGAAAGGGCAATTTTTTTTTTAAGAGATATGCAATGAATATCCGATGTAGGCATAGAAAAAGAACCATAACTGATGGAAGACATAACATTGAACTGACCAGGACAATCCTATATAAGCCCAAAAGACCTTTCAATTACAAAATTACCAAAATATATATAGCTGTAAATACGATCTTTATGCAAAATAAAATTTGAGGTGGCCTTTGGAATACATTGTCACAGCATTGTTGTGTAGATATATATCAAGTTAATGGTTTTATTTATTTAATTGTATATATATTTGGTTATTTGAAGTAATGAGACTGAGAAGAAGAAGAAGAATGATTGCTCAGTTCAAATTTATGGAAGTATATAGAAGAAAATCAAATAAGTGAACTCATGAAAAAAGTAATAGCCAAAAAATGACACATGAAAAACGATAATTGGGCACTATCAACTAAAGTATTTTGGATAAAGTAACTATCAAATATGAAGAACTGAAATCTATTATGTAACAAGATATGAAAAGGAAAATTAAAAGAATTGATCATAGCAGTTGGATAAATGAAGTACATGTGCAAGAAAAGTAAAGTTTAAAAATTTACTTCAAATGGAAATAGAAATGAAAAGTGGAGAAAAGCTGTATGACGATAGGCCAGCATCAGTTAATTTTACAAAACAAGAACAAATTTAAATTTTGGAGAAAGAGAGAACCCAAAAGGACAGCACAATAAGAACGCATTTTTAAGAGAAGTGTAAATGCATTGCTTCTCAACCTGAACCCGAACCTCTTGTTCGCCATATTGTTTATTGTGCTCATTCGCTGTGATTACTTACTCTCAACATGAATAAAATGTTGTTAGTACTTTGGCTAAATGACCAGCATTGACGGCGCCTCCCAGTGAACCTCCTGTTGATTCAGGAGAAAACAAAAAGATTGTTTAATTCTATGAAAATGGGAAAGGGGGGAAGAAGAAGCATTGCCCTCTTCTCGCCCATATGCCATATTATTGTTCTTGTGCTTGTACCCTGGTGTTAAACTGTTCGACCCTAAGTTGGACATGGGGGCTGAAGTTATCCAATTATCCAGATGCAAGCAAACCACAGTAGTAAAGGTAAGCAATACTGTACAGTATAGTGTAATTTTACTATTTTTATTACTTTGACTGTTTTTTTGTTTTAGAGTATTTATTTTTAGCATTGGTGGGGACCTAGGTTCGAATCTAGGTGTTTTTTGACTTACAATGAAATCTATAGTATGGCAGCTGTCAGGAATGGATCCCTGTCATAAATCCGGGATGCATGTATTCGATTTGAATTACATTCAATAGAGAGTTTTAACGTGTACATTAATGGTATGACATTGTCATTACTTCAATAGAATCGTCCTTGGAATTACTAACATAAGTATACCTCTGGTTTACTTTATTAAAATCCTCTTTTAAGAAAGTACCAGTGTAATGGTATACACTGTACTCTTATTAGAATCCTCTTCTGATAAAGTGGCTCAAGTTAACCTCTGTGAGTGATAAGGTACTTTTATGATAATTTATAAAATGTATATTTGATTGAACTTATCTTATTTGCAGAGATCTATGCATTTATGTGCTGCTGATTGCTGTGATAAAAAAGAGAGCTCAGTTGATCAGGTTCATCGTTGTATAGAAAGCTGTTCCACACCACTTACACAAGCACAAAGTTTTGTACAGAATGAATTATCGCAGTTTCAGGTACTGTAGTTGTACCTCTCTGTATAAGTATTCTTATGCATAGTGTATATATAGCTCCCAAGTCGAGAGTGAGATATGCTTTGTAGGCTTTCTGCCAATCAATCTTTTACCGCGTCAGGATAACGTTGATTACTTTGTGTAAACAGAGAGTTCTTAGCATTTATAATTGTCCATGTGGTCTGTACATGATTTTTCTTGTGCTATTGTTAATATTATTGTACTTTTCATTGTCATTTGTTGTGGGACGGGCTTGTTAGCTTGCTAACAAGCTCCATTTGATGTAACTACGTATTATGAGAATAAATTTTTTTAATTGAATTGAATTGTATTTACTGATAATGTTTTGAAAATTATATTGCATGCTGAACATAAAAATATTAGATATTTAATTTCAAAATCCGATGCTAATGTCCAGAACGACAAAATTTTTTATCTTAGTATGTAAAAGTTGTATAAATAGAATGCTGACTTCAGTTTTGCTTTGTGAAATAGATGATTGGTTACAAGAAGCTGTTAATTTTCTTTTTCTTAAATTCCACAAAAGCTTTAAAAGAATTGTTTATGTTTCTCATATATGGGAATATTTTCTTTTTAAATTTTTTGTTGCTTTTATTTGTTAGGTAACTAGCTTCTTTTGAACTTTACATCAATGTTGAATTGTAAAGTACAGACGCTCCCCAACTTACAAACAAGTTAGGTTCCAGAAGTCCATTTGTAAGTAGAATTTTTCGTAAGTTGTATTTAGGTAAAAAAAAGTACTGTACAGTACATACATATGCAGTGCTCTACAGTACTTAGGCTAAAGACACTTTATTACAACGTAAAACAAAGTATGCAGTGTTAATGAGATATAATACAGTAATAATAATATAATAATGCAGTACAGCACATTAATAGATGGGTAGGTAATGAGTAGGTTTTTGCTTGTATCTGCTGCTGTTTGTAACTAGGATGTTCGTAAGTAGGGGAGTTTCTGTATATGATATTGACTTGCAGTTTTGTCTGATAGCTGCTTTTCTTTATAATGGTGCCATTCTATATTGTAGCAGTATCCAAAAATCTAAACTTGTTTTTGTCCTGAAATTATTATAGAGTACACCCTTAAAGGATTTGCCAAGTCATATCTTCACCGTATATTTTTATTATTCTCTATTCTTCATAAAAAATTAAATTGCTCTATGCATAATTTGCATTTATTGTTTATTAGTAATATGTTATGCAATATAATATGTATGTTTAATTTATGTAAGTCCGTCACTATTCCTCATATTGAATTCAACTACTCCATGGATGTGTGATGTCAAAGTAATATTTTATAATATGGTGATTATAATTTTTTTTGTCTCGATCTCCATTTGGGGTAGACACTGATGGATTGAAGCTGAAGAATTAAGGCTGGATGCCCTTCCTTTTGCCCTGCTGTTGGCTTGAAACGCAGGTCTGTCACTTCCCTGGTCTAGCACTGTACCGGTTTTGCTATGGCTGACCCCTCTTGTGATATATAATATGCTATTAATAGAATATATTTGACTATTTTCCCTAACATTATGTAATGCTGCTGAGAACTCTCTTTGGTGAATTGTCAAATAGCATAGGTTAATGAACAATGCAGAAGGCATTTAATATCTATATCTTAGAAGAAGTTTTGAGCTAGGTAAGAATAGTTTTGAAATTTGTTTTTTAAACTTTGTAGATAGTAGTAGTATTGGATTATTTGAAAACACAAAATATTGGTCACTTAAGCACCTTGGTGTGTATTTTTTTTTGTCAGGGTATAAAAATTCCTTGAGTGTATATATTTTTAATGATATACTGCAATTGATAATGTTTCTTTGTAAAATTTACTATTCTGTGCCACCTGCAACATTTTGCTCTCATGGGTGAGTTTCACCATCGGAGGTACCAACAACTAAAGTCTATTTTCGGAATCATAGTATATTCTTCCTTTTATTTCTCACCTTTAGAGGCCCCTGCAAAAGGTGTAGCTAGTGCTTTGAGAAATCTTTCAAAACTAGGATCGCGTTCTGAATTATTAGTCTTAACACTAAACTGGATCTGGTAAAGATGCGTAATTCCTAGAACCCTGTATAAAGCCAAATAACTGGGAATTATCATGTTAGGTTAGGTCAGGTGACTTACCTTGTAAATATAACCCTAGAGCACCCTGGGATTACTCTTCCTTATAAGAACTTTGAAATAGCCTCACTTTAAGTAGAGAAAGTAGAAATTGCAGGCCTTAAGGCAACACCACTTGTAACACTTAGATATAAACAAGTCACAAAGACAGTTTCGCTTAAAAATGCATAGATAGAAGAGTCCTGAATACAGAATCAAATAAAAAATTTGTCTTGTCTTTGTTTGGACTTCTTTTATCCTATATATATTGTCCAGAATAAGTACATTTTCCTCCATACTTTATCTTGAATTTAACACATCAAAGATTCCAGTATGGTGTCGAGAGAATGTCCTTACATATAGGGTAAGCAGTTTGTTTTTTTAATGGTGGGTATAGCTCTATATATCTTACATATATGATGTCTCTCTTCGTATCCTTGATTACTAATGAAAATCTGTATTACAGGAACGCCTTCAGAGATGTGTCATGGTGTGCCAAGATCGTGTAAGGGACCAGGTCAGTGCAGATACCTCCGAATCTCAGGTGAGTTGGATTGAATTGTGATTGATGTAATGCATTGTAGTATAGTGTTATAGAAGTTTACGTATGATCATATCTAATGGATGAGAGTTATATATATGCAATAGCCTAATGAATGGATAATTATGCTGCCTTCAAGAAATAGCTTGCTGCTGCTTTTACTACAGGTTAATTTTCTAACTCACATGGTGTAGCAATATGGTATATAGTACTATAGTCATATGTACAGTATTTACATATAAGCACACATTACCGCCAGAATTTGTGTATCGGGATGTTACAGTAATCTTAGGTCTGTGACGACACCCTAAATACTTGATATCGTATGGTTATTCTGGCAATTTTAATGTTTTTGTTGTAAGTTTGTAAATTTCTGTATTCTGTAAGATCAAACTTTCAACATTAATGAAATAGTATTTCTGTCTTTGTCCATATTAATTTGGTATGTTATACTGGAATATTCACTTAATGTCAAGATCTTTACTTTTTGTTTTCTTTTTCTTTGTCCTCTTTTGTTACAATTATAGCCGCTTATAAGTTGGATGTAGTGTTATGCTCGAAATTACTTTTTTAGCACTCTAGGTTGTATATAATTCAGGGTATGACTATTTTACTTTTAAAATCGTAGATTGTACTGTAAATATGGCTGTTGTCCCCAAAATGTAACCTTTGCCATAGTAGAGTAGCACACTGTGTTCATTTGTCCTTATTCTCCATATTTTCCATTCATTTCTTCATTTTCTTGTCCCTTGTTAATATGCTTGGAATGCTTCTACCTGTCTGACATATCTTAGAAATATCACATGACATGGATATATGCATTGATTCATCATTGACCTATTTCTGGGCATAGTCAATTCTTTCATGATGCATGGTTTTGTGGTAATTGAAAGTTAATGGAACTTTTTAGACTAATTTATATGTGACTCTGCTGATCTTCTGGTGATATGTCAGTAGGACTTTTGTTTTGTTACAAAATTAGAGATTCTATTTAAGGTAGTATGTAATATTGGTTTTTCTGTACAGTGATCCCTCGTTTATCACGGGGGTTAGGTTCTGGGACCGACCGCGATAGGTGAATTTCCGCGAAGTAGGATCACCCTATATGAACATAGGTATTTTACATTTATTTTTACGTTTACTGTATAAACCCTCCCTTTACTGTTAACAAACCACCCTTTACCTCATAAATAACAGCATGCAAGCATAAATTTATATGAAAGTGATAGGTAAACTTACCGTAAATGAGGTCGTAATGACATGACATACTCATATACATAGGTATTTTACAATTATTGTTACGTTTACTGTGTAAACCCTCCCTGCACTGTTAAATAACCACCCTTTGCTTTATAAATAATAGCATGCAAGCGTAAATTTATATGAAAGTGATAGGTAAACTTACCGTGAATGAGGTCGTAATGACATGACATACTCTTATACATAGGTATTTACAATTATTGTTACGTTTACTGTATAAACCCTCCCCTGTGGCCGACATCCTCAAACTTTCTTCCTTCTTTCAGCATATCTAACAGTTTCACCTTATTCATTATGGTTAACATCTTCCTTTGCCTCTTAGGCTCACTGCCAGAAGCATTAGAAGATGAAGGACGTTTGGGAGGCATTGCAAAGGTTGAAATACGTGAGTAAAAAAAAATCACAAGCACAACGTATTAATAAACACAACACGAACGGCACACATGTGAGTTAGACTGAACAAGTGAGGCAAGACAATGGAAGATGGTGGCAGAACCCAGCTTCAGTCAAAAAGCCAATCAGACCCCATGATACAGAACATACAGAAAAACAATTATGTGATTTGTCGTCTCCCACCCTTTCATCCAATAACATTCCATGAACTATCTCACGTAGGTGCGAGCCTTTGCGTTTTCTAAGACGCCAATACATTGTACGCTATCGGACAGTATTTCACTTGGTGCAATACTGTGAGTTATATGCTTAAATTTATGTTTCTTACTCTTTTTTACTGTCTTTTTATTCTTAGGCTGATGTGGAAATACTTGTTTTATCAATAAAATAATGAAAATTTCAATATGTACTAGCTCACGTAGGTATGATCCTTTTCGTTTTCCGAAACGCTGATACCGGTATCATATTTTACATGGTGCAATATTGTGAGTATTATGTTTTTTACTATTATTTACTGTTTTATTATTCTTAGGCTAAGAAATACGTTTTTTTTATCAATAAAATCATGAAACTACTGGAAATTTTAATATATGCTAGCTCACGTTGGTGCGACCCTTTGCGTTTTCCGAAACGCTGATACCGGTATCGTACTTTCTATGGTGTAGAGTTACATGTTGAAATATATGTTTTTTTTACTATTTCTTTCTGTTTTATTATTCGTAGGCTGGGAAATAATTTTTTTTATCAATAAAATAATGAAAATGTTTTTTTCAATAAAATAATGAAAATACTGAAAATTTAAAATTTTTTAATATTTTAATATTTTCGCATATACCCAGAAAAAAAAAACTACCCCAAACAAAACGTGATACAGTGAATCCGCGATAGGTGAACCGCGATATAGCGAGGGATTACTGTATACTTTTACTAAAAACAATTTTGGCTGGTGGGCGGGAATAAACTGAGCGGTGGTCCTTCTCCTGCTTGTAATGCCGCATGACATCATATTCTTACACTATGCTCAACTATTTAGAATAAAATCATATTTACAGCTATATGTTTGGTATTATTTCATTTTAACTTCAATATAATTTTTCAATATACAGTAATCCCTCGATATATCGCAGCTCACCTTCTGCAGATTCAGTGCATCGCAGGTTCTTATGGTGAGCATATGTATTTTATATTGCAGATTTTCTGGGTATATTGCGGGAATCCATGGTATGTGGAAATATTAATATTTCCAGTATTTTCAATATTTTATTGATAAAAAAAAGTATTTCCTAGCCTAAGAGAAATAAAACAGTAAAAGATAGTAGAAAACATAAATTCAAATATGTAACTCACATTATTTCACCATATAAAATACGATACCGGTACAGTATGTGATGAGTAGATATCTGTGTCCTGGAAAACACAAAGGGTCGCACCTACGTGAGATAGTACATGGGATGATATTGGCTGATGGGTGGGAGACGATTATTCACAGAATTGTGTTCTGTATCCAGGAGTCTGATTGGCTTTTTGATTGAAGGTTGATTCTTCCAGCATCTTCCCTTGTCTCCCCTCACCCATTCAGGTATTACGTGTAAACATCATCATCACCCTCATCGTCATCATTACTGTACCCCTCTCTGCTCTCACATGTTAGTCTTGTAAAGTTATTGTATTATCATTATTGTTTTTATAAATATAATGTGTTATTATTATAGGTATTATTTTTGTACAGTACGTATAGGTTATTCACGGTAAACTCACCTATTATGCTCATATAGCTTTAGCTTGCACGCTGTTATTTATGGTAAACTTACCTGTCACACTCATATAATATTGTGCTGCTACGTCACGGATTTTCACCTATCATGGGTGGTCCCGGAATGTAACACCAGCAATAAACGAGGGATTACTGTAACCAACTTTATATAAAAAATAATGCCATTAACTAGATAAATACGAATACAGAACAGCTGTGTTTGCTACCTTTGTATTCATGTGTATTTCAAACAAAATCGTATTTACAGCTATGTGTTCAAATTTTTCTTTTTAAATTCAATATAATTTTTCAATCTAATCATGTACTGTATAAAAAATTAAATAAAACCATTAATTTGATAAATACGAATACAGAACTGCTGTGTGTACATTTTTTAACAGAGAACTCGTCAGCCTACAACTTTATAGGATGCCTTTGTAACGGCTCCACATATTATAACAGCTACCTTTGTATTTGTGTGTATTTTTGAATAAAATCATACTTACAGCTATGTGCTTGGTACTTTTCTTATTTAATTCAGTATTATTCTTCAATATAACAAAATATACAAATACAGAACATTAACATGATAAAGATGAAAACAGCAGTGCTGCTAGCTGTGTATTCATGTGGATTTTGAATAAAATTGTGTTTACAGTTTTTGTTTTGTTTCAGTGTAATTCTTCAATAAAGCCAAATATCTGCCAAAACAAGTCTTTCGTAAGAAGGCAACCGTCCTAGCTCTTAGTAGAAAAGGGAGTTCGTTAAGTAAAACCGAATCATCACACTCAACTTGCTTTTTACGCGTTGGTATAATACGCGAAATTGGAATATCGCCTCAAAAAAATAATAGTAAAAAACTATGAAATTCGCGAGCTATATGCGTGAGCGCGAGAAAAAGAAAAGAAAATGGTTGTTTAGTAACTAAGCGACTGCCTCTGAGGCAGTTTCCTACCATGCTGCCATGTGCTTCAGTCACTCTTCACCCAGTATTAACCCCAACAACAACCAGTGGTTTGCTCTCCCCCTTCCTCCTCTTCTCCTCCCTCTCCTACCGCTTGAGCCCCCTCCACCTTCTCCTACCGCTAACGTCATCTTTGTTTACGTTTGCTGATAAGGGATCGTTCTCAGAGTGCGTTAAATTTATTTTGCTGTACAGAATTTATTTGTAAATCTGTATATCTTTTATATTGTACACTATTTGCATGTTAATATAAATAACTACAGGTCTTTCTGCTTTGTTATGTACTTATAAAATATGTATTACTTATCTTATAACGTTGGCATAGTGTGTTTATGTATGGTCGTGGAATGTATATAACAGAATTGTGTTCTGTATCCTGGAGTCTGATAGGCTTTTTGATTGAAGCTTGATTCTTCCAGTATCTTCCATTGTCTCGCCTCACCCATCCAGTTACTCACATGTGCTCCTTTCGCGTTGTGCCTCTTAATACCTTGTGCTTGTGTTTTTTGTGAAACTTTTGCTTTATTTCAACCCCTGCAATGCTGCCCAAGCAACCTTCATCTTCTGAGGCTTCTGGTAGTGAGCCTAAACGGCAAAGGAAGATGTTGACCATAGCAGATGAGGTAAAACTGTTAGATATCCTGAAGGAAGAAAGAAGTTTCTCGGCTGTTGGCCGCCATTTCGGCATCAACGAATCTACTGTTCGCTACATCAAGAAGGATGAGGCGAATATCAGGGAGACAGCGACTCTTACTTTTAACAAAACAGTGAAGAAGGTCGTAACACCCCGTATGTAAATGTCATTCATGGTATACTTACCTATCACGTTCATATAGCTTTACGCTTGCGTGCTGTTATTTATGGTAAACTTACCTGTCACTCATATAAATTTACGCTTATATGCTGTTATTAATAAAGTACAGGGTGAGTTGTTAACAGTGCAGGGAGGGTTTATAACGGTAATGATAAATGTAAAATCAATCTTTCTTTGTACCTTGGCTGTTTCCCCCTTTAATTTGGGGGTAGCCGACATCAAAAAAAGAAAACAATAAGGGGATTACTTTGCTCTATGGGCAATGACGAGGGAGGTAGCGACCGTTCAGATGGCACTGCTGGAGTGCCACAGCCCATCCTCCCAGCTCTTCCACAACCTCTGTCGCTTCACAACTGCCAACTCCCCTACTGCCCCTACCACAGGGCTACCTCTTGTAAGATGCAGCCCCATGGTAACAGCAGATGCCCATCAGAGCTGCGTCACAATCGTTCGCCACTCACTCCTATTCCCAGCACACTCGCTTGCTTCCCTCACATCCATCCTCCTATCATTCAGGGCTTTCCTTACTCCATCCATCCACTCAAACCTAGGCTTCCCTCTACCATTTCTCCCATCAACTCTCGCATTCATCACCTTTTTCAGCTGTCTTTCATCATCCATCCTTTCCACATGGTCAAACCATCTCAGAACATTTATATCTACTCTGGCTGCAATTTCTCTCCTCACACCCGTTCTTGCTCTCACCACTTCATTCCTAACCCTATTCAACCGAGATACACCAATCATACCCCTCAGGCATTTCATCTCAAACACATTTAGTTTCCGTCTCTCACTTACTTTCATACCCCATAACTCTGATCCATACATCACAGTTGGCACAACCACTTCCTCTTACAAAACTTTCTTAACATTCATTTCCAACCCTCTATTCTTAATCACTCCTTTCAACGCACCCAACACTTTACATCCTTCATTCACTCTGTGACATACATCTGCTTCTACTCCACCATTTGCAGTTATAAGCGAGCCTAAATACTTAAACTGATCAACTTCCTCATGTGTCTCTCCATTCAACATAACATTCAATCCAGCACCATCCTCATTTCATGTACACCTCATAACCTTACTCTTTCCCACATTCACTCGCAACTTCCTTCTCTCACACACCATTCCAAATTCTGACACTAACTGACACAGCTTCTCTTCTGTATCTGCCACCACCACAGTATCATCTGCAAACAGTAACTGATTCAGCTCCCACTCGTTATCATCCCCATCTACCATTCTCAAACCTAGACCACGCACTCGCTCATTCACCTCTCTTACGACTCCATCAATATACCAATTGAACAGCCTTGGTGACATCACACATCCCTGTCTCAGTCCCACACTCACTGGAAACCACTCACTCACTTCATTCCCAACTCTAACACAAGCTCTACTACCCTCATACAAACTCTTCACTGCATGCAACAATTTACCATTAATTTCATATAATCTCAAAGCATTCCACATTGCCTCTCTATCAACTATATCATACACTTTCTCCAGATCCAAAAATGCAAAATACACATCCTTACCCTTTGCTAAATATTTCTCACATAACTGCCTAACTATAAAAATCTGATCTATTCAACCTCTGCCTCTCCTAAAACCACTCTGCACTTCTGCGATCATATTTTCTGTCTTATCCCTAATCCTATTAACCAGTATTCTACCATACACATTTCCTACCACACTCAACAAACTTATACCCCTAAAATTACTGCATTCATACACATCTCCCTTACCTTTGTATAGGGGCACTATACAAGCAATCACCCATTCCACTGGCACCATTGACAACATAAAGCATATACTAAACACTCTCACTTACCATTCCAATGCAGTCACACCCCCTTCTTTCAACATCTCCCCTCTCACACCATCCATTCCAGGTGCTTTACCTGCTTTTGCTTCATACAATGCCCTTTTCACCTCCTCTCTTGTAGTCTCTCATTTTCATCTCCCATTACTAACACTTGAACACCCCCCACTGCCTCTCTATCTTCCTTAACATTCAGCAAGTACTCAAAATATTCTGCCCACCTTTTCCTTGCATCGTTCCCTCTTAACATCTGTCCATTCACATCTTTCTCTGTCTCTTCCATCCTCTATCCACCCATCCTTATTCTCTTCACTTCTTCCCAAAACTTCTTTTTATTCTCCTCATATGACCTACTAAAATCCTGTCCCCACCTAACATTTGCCAACCTCTTTTCTTCCTCCACCTGCCGCTTGGTGTCCACATTTTTCTCCCTATATCTTTCATACTTCTTCCTACTTTTACACTGCAGCCATTCCTCAAAAGCCCTCTTTTTCTCTTCCACCTTCATTTTCACCCCTTCATTCCACCACTTCCTGCCCCTCCTCATGCCACCTCCAGCAAACATCTTTCCACACACATCACTTGCATGTCCCACAAAACACACTTTCATCAACCCCCATTCCTCCTCTAACTCCCCAACTTCTCTTTCTTTCACCCTGTCATATGCCACTTTCAACCTGTCCTGATATTCCTGACTCTTCTCTTGCTTTTTCAACTCTTCCACCTTCACTATTTCCCTTCTACATCCCCCCACTCTATTTCCCCACTCTTTTGCTTCAACCAAAAAATTATCAGACATCCCAGCAGCCACACCCCTAATTGCATGCACATCTTTCACTCTACCAATCATGCCCTTTGCTAATGTAATTGTAAAATACCTGTAATAAATATGGTGCTGATGCTTCGCGGATTTTCACCTATCGCGGTCCCGGAACGTAACACCCGTGATAAGCGAGGGATTACTGTATAACTTTTTAAAATTAGAAATTGCCTGCTGCTCCATGGGCTGGAGGATAGGAGTGGTGTTGGGAGGCAGAAATTTTACTCTAATGAAGTTGTAATGTATAGCGAGATCATCTTCCACACCTGGAGGATGGGCAGGAGCATTATCCATTATGAGGAGACACTAAGGCAAATTCTTTTCCTCACTGCTGGCGCAAACACTTCTATCAACCACTCTAGGAATAAAATCCGCGCTACCCAAGCCTTTGGATTTGACCTCCACATTACTGGGAGGCTAGCCTTCAATACGTTATTGTGCTTAAAAACATGCGGGTTTTCAAAGTGGTAAACTAAAAGAGGCTTGATCTTACAGTCCCCACTAGCATTAACACACAATAAAAGGGTAAGCCTGCCTTCTTTGGTTTGTGGCCAGGCAGTGATTTCACCTCTTCGGTTATATAGGTTTTTTGGGCATTTTCTTCCAAAAGAGTCCCGTTTCATCGCAATTAAACACTTGTTGCGGGATATAATCTACACTCTCGATATATTTAGCGAATTCCTTTACGAGGAATCCACTGCTTTTTGGTTGGAACTAGAAGCCTCTCCCTGTTTAATGACGCTATGAATCCCAGTTTGGCGACAAAAGTGTTCAAACCAGCTTCTACTGGCTTTAAACTCCTCCAGTTTAGCGCCACTACAAGTCGGAGAGTTCGCTACTAAATCATGGTGGATTTGCAAAGCCTTTGTGCATATTATGTCCTCGCCAATACTATCGCCAACCATATGTTTTTCATTTATCCTCCACAATAATAATTTTTCTACCTCTTCTATCACCTGTGACCTTTTCTTTGTTAAAATATTGACTCCCTTAGCCACGTCAGCTGCTTTTAAGATCTGTTTATTCTTTAAAATAGTACAGATGGTGGATTTCGGCATGTTATATTGCGTGGCGAGCTCGGACACATGCACCCCATTTTCATGTTTTGCAATTATTTCTTTTTTCTTTTCACTGTTATGCATCTGGGGTGTTTGAAGCCAATTTCACTCGCACTTTTAACTTTCTTAGGAGCCATAATAAGGTCTATATTAAAAGAAAAAACTTTGGAAAATAAGCAAGACCTGTGATAGAATTATGAACGAACTACACAGCGCAGGCACCAATGCAGAACCGAGATAAAACGAGAGCGGCCGAGTGAAACTGAGAGTGGCTGAGTGAAACCCACGTGGCGGCCGAGAGTGGCTGAATGGGACATGTAGTGGCTTGGCCAACACATTTTTGTTTGTGGGTTGGAATTCATTCGTGGGTTGGGGCAAAATTTTTGTTCAAAATTTTGTTAGCGGGTTGGTTTGTTCGTAGGTACAGGCGTTCGTGGGTTGGGGTCACCACTGTATTCTTTTTACTAATTATATTTGTTAGTTTGTATGTGTTATTTGTGTAGCATGTCAGATGTTATGAGAAAATTTAGAGCTTGCTATGGAATTTGGTAATATACAGTCAAACATATACAGGGGGTCTCGACCTATGATGCATTTCCGATCCTCAAGACGCGTCATAAACCCATTTTTCGTGTAAGTCGCGACAAACCTAAATAAGCACCTACGTCACCTACATATGCTAACGAAGTAGTAAAATATTAAGTACTCCCTTTTCCGAGCATTTTACAATATCTAATTTCACTTCCATGGTGATGTCCCCTTTTCTTCAAAGCATTGCCCTTAAAAGAATCTGCTTTAGTCTTGAAAGACAAAATACAGGCCAAAAATTATCAGAAAAGAAGCAAAATAAATGATGGGAGATGCATTTTATTTACAAAGTGTCGTAGGTCGAGAACCTCATAAACCTAGGACCCCCTGTTCAATGCCTGCAGTCCCCCATGTAAGAATGGTATTCAAGTCAGAGCACACTCACCCACCCTACTTACAAGGGGATTTAGTAATATGATCACTGATATTGAAATCATCTTCATATAAAGTATTCTTTTTGTAATTTAAAGGAGTTTATGGCTGACAGCTTATTGTCCTTTAGAGCAGGCAGACTAATTGCAATTAGCAATATCTAGGTGTAGAGACTTGATGACATATGTGTGTTGTGCATTCATTTCAATTCATGTTGTTGTGCATAACTATTTTATTATAATAATGGGTTTGAATTTAAAATTGTTATAAATTTCGTTCTTATGTATTTTGTTCTAAAGTTTTTTCGACTCATGATATATTTGAATGCTGCAATTTCACTGATATTAAAAAATTCATGAATATTGTGGTATGGATAGTCGCTTATTCTCGAATAGACTGATATATCCATTGTAATTGATTATGTACGTGTTCAACTGTTGTTGATACTCATTTCATCCCTAGTATTAATGATATAAAAATATACTTGGCAGGAAAAAGTCCATCGCAGCAGCTCCTTATCAATAGCCAACAGCGCTGGGAGTGCTATGCGCCAGGCAGCTCTAGGGATAGGAGGGGTAATTAATAGTGTCTAGTTTTTGAGTGATTTCACTGCTCTAAGGGTGGGCTAAAGGATATATGCTTGGTGTTTTTGTGGGTGTAGAGTAGTATTTATTTTCAGATAGCTTATTATAACATACGTTCTTCACTAAAAGAAGTAATTATGTTACTGAAGCTATACTTACAAGGAATATAAAATCAGAGTCCAAATACAGCAGAGAAGGTATAATCAGAGTACAAATATGCCAGGGAAGGTAAACTTGAAGGCCAAACACAAATATGTGAAATAGAAAGTTATCTGTAAAGAAAAAGTTAACTGGCCATATCTTTTAATTACTTGAGATTTATCTTTGAACTTATCCAACATACTCTGGAAGAAAATGAGAACATTTTAAGACATTTCTTCTGATATTTCTTCAAATTTTGTAAAATGGACATAACTATTAATTTTTTTTTTTATTATTATTCTTAAAACTTTTTGATTTGCATGCATTTTGGGTATATAGGATTTTTTCCCTTTTTTAAATGAGCTCCCTTCACTTGTCCTAAAGGGTCAATCTCTTTTCATTTTGCTTTGGACATTAGAAAATTGCAAAAGTTCATTATGTCTTGGTACAGTTGTGTAGGATCATTCAAAGCTTGTAAGTATAGCTTTAATTACTTATGTACCCTTATATTTTTTCAGTATAAGTGTTCTGTATTGTTTTGGAACGAGTGATAAGACTTTGCCTTTGTTCGGTACTATATTTATATAATATGGTGTTTTATGGACTAAGTACATTATTCAAGTCCAATCTGTATTTTTAATTATTTTTGGATCCTTCGATTTATGAGTTGTTATTTTATTTAGTTTTAGTTTGAAATGCTTTCCTTTGTGTGTTTTTTTTTTTTATAAAACAGGAAAGTTTCTTTCCTATGTTTTTTCTGTTTTGATGATATAATTTCTTTGTTCATATCTAACCACCACTTTCTGTACCTAATAATGTCTGTCTTAATGTAACTAATACACAAGTAAATACGAAAACACCCTGATTATTATTATTATTATTATTATTATTATTATTATTGAAATCATTCATTATTTTTACTCTAAGGTATATATATAGAGTTGTATTGTTATCATGACATTGCTCTTGTAGGAGAACATTACAAGAATGCTAACGAAACAAATGAACCACTTGTCCTCGTACAGCAACTACATGATGTTGCTCTACAGTGCTAACCAAATGACTAATTTATTTGTCAACTGTTTGTCTTCTTGAGCTCTGTAGATACCTTACTTTGCTAAAATGCCATATCCAGTATATTATTGGTCATCAGGGATTCCCTCCCCCTTTTTTTTTGTTCATATCCCCTTTGTATCCTTGTCATAATTTCTTTATACTGTACTGCAGTAATCATATTAATTGATGAACAATTATTGTCTCTTCTCTCTTGCACCCTTTTAAGTATTTCATTGGAGCTTACTGCTTATATTTAGTAAACTAACAATCTAAATTTTGATAACAATTAGTTATATTTGTATTTAGAATTTGTTCCATTCTTTCTAAGATTTTATATCTAAATATATTGGTCTTGTTTGTTACACTGGATAACAAAAAAAATTTAAGTTACTGTCATTATAATATTAATTCTTAAGCAATTACAGATTTGCGCTTTCCTGATTATCTACACCAAACTTCTCTTTTGTTTTGGAATTGATATCATAAGAACCAGTGCATCTTTTTATGAAATCATATTATTCAAATAAGCTGTGTTAAATGTATAAAAAGGGAGAAAGAACAATGCAATATTGTTGCTGACAGTGTACAGGGGGTCCTCGACTTACATCAGAGTTCCTTTCCTGAAATGTGATGTAACCCGAACACACCTAAAGTAAACTTATGCTAATGCAATAGTATAGTTCCCCCTTTTCCACTCATTTCACTATCTCAAATTTCACTTCCATAGTGATGGCTTTCCTTTTAATCAAAGAAATGCCATCAGGAGAATCTGTGTTACCCTTGGGAGACATAATACAGGCCAAAATTTATAAATATGGAAGCAAAATAATATATGGGAGATGTGTTGTAAATACAAACATTGTAACTCGAGGACAGTGTAAACCGAGGACCCCTCGTACAGTTATTTTATGCTTCCTATATATATATATATATATATATATATATATATATATATATATATATATATATATATATATATATATATATATATATATATATATATATATATATATATATATATATATATATATATATATATATACTGTATTCCGGTTTTATGGTACGGACTCCCTTTTCTACCAAGGGCTAGGACGGTTGCCTTCTTGCGAAGGACTAGTTTTGGCAGATGTAATCGTTACCCTGAGTGCATGCCCTTGCTATCCTCAGACCATGACAGGGAGCGAACCCTCGACCTGCCGTCTCAGAGTCGCGAACGCTACCGCTTGAGCTGCGGTGACTATGTTATATATATATATATATATATATATATATATATATATATATATATATATATATATATATATATATATATATATATATATATATATATATATATATATATATATATATATTTCACCTCCCCAACGAGGCGCATCTCCCTCCACTAACTGAATAATATGAACATAGCCTGGAGTAGATTTTAGGGTCGGAAATTAGGGCCTAATGTTGCTAGTACAAATGCAAGAAAGAATACATATGGCCTCTGCATACAAACAATGGCCACTTGTCTGCATTCAGAGGGTATACATCACCTCCCTGCATCTGCAGGCTCTTGCAATCTCTCCAATGGGTAAAAGGGACTGGTTTGTGAAAATAAAATCTAAAATTGCAGGTCGGGCTGCCTGGAAATAGGGTGGTAATTGAAATTATGTGTCTACACCATTTGATTATTATTCCAAGATACTTAGGACTTAGCTGAGTAACTGATACATAACATTAGTATACTATAGACATCAAAAAGAAAAGTCATGTAATGCCGAGAACAGCCACTAAAAAAAATATTCTTATTAGCAGTGACTGCAGTAACATAAAAGCATGAATTCAAGATAAAAATTACAAATCATTTGGTTACTACTGATAGCATTTACTAAAATAATAATTATACAAAAGGCCATGGAGTGATAGCAACAATACTAGCCAACATAATAGTAACAATACTAATAATCATGATCATAATAAGAATAATAAAAATGAAATAAAAATACTAAATCAGGAATAGCAGTATATATACGATTGAGACTGGCATTTCGAAGTAAGAACAGAGTTCTATACTTATGTTTCAAAATAATGCTCATTCTAACATAGTCTCTTTTACTATTCGAATTCCTGCGGTCATAATATATGTATATATAGGAGCATAGTCATCAACTTTCTGGTTGCCCAATTTGTCAGTGGGAGCTTTATCTATTTTCCAAAACAGTTCCAATATGTGGCAGAAAAACTCATATAATAATCAGTTCAACTTATGTCTTATCAGTATTTATGCAATATCAGCATGCAAAAACTTATCAGATGTAATGAAACTTGGGCACATTTATCATCTAGCCAATTTGCAAAGGAATCTAAAAAAATCAATAATTTTAATACTTTATCAACATAAATAAATAACGTAGTCCAGTATGTAAAGGGTAAAAGACGAGAGAGAGAGAGAGAATGTAATTTTTTCAAAAAAAGACTTATATTTTCACTTATAGGGCATTTTTTTATGACTTGACTTCCTGCCCAACTATAGAAGGGGACAGAGCGCAAATGCAACCATTTTCTAAGGTCTAAAAAGAATATAAGCAAAATAATTTCGTGTACAAATGAAGAAACATCGAAGCAGAAATCCATTCTTTCTCTGTTTAGCATTTCAAATAACGGTAGTGAAATAAGCATACAGATCCTTGTCTATTATGGCAATCTTTTCTCTTTCTATAAATCAGAGGGTTGAGTCGAGGCACACACTCGCTATAAGTCAACATACCTCTGATGAAATCTAAAACAAAATACTATAATCATATGTGATAATTATATTTAATAAAATATGAGGAAGCTTAACAAGAACTGTAAATTAAAAATTTTTACACTAAAGCTGATATCTCAATAGAAATTTCTATTTTTTTTATTTATTTATCTCTACTACTATCAACAGAATTTACGATTATCCTTTCTTAATGAACAACTTAAAAGGACTTAAGTATCATTATTTTTAAAAATCAAACTCAAAATATAAGCTCTGAGAATCTCAGTTATCTTAATTAGCTCAATTTTAATTATGAATTTCATGACAATGAGAGTAATTAATAATTATCTCTAGGGAAGTCTTTCAAAATCTTTATTAATTATAATATATCAAAAGGATAAAGATATTAAAGATTTTTCAACATAAAAAAAAATATAAAAAACGTGTATCTGAAAAGAATATAAAAAGTTTGTCTCTGTATATGCAGTAATAAGATTAAAAATGATACTTCATTTGCAATATTAAATAATGAATTTTGCTTAAGTTTCATAATTTCTTAAGGAGTTGTACATGCAAAAGTAATATATATATATTCTTCTATGATCTCAAATTTAAATTTTTTGAGTGACTATTCAACAGAATTACCTCAGGAGACAGGGGGGAGTTGTATATTTTTTTTTCCTTTTCATACTTACGATCGGATAGGTACTTAACTACCTTCTTTTTTTACTCTCTTTCCTTTTCCTATCCAAAAATACTGCTCAATATCTGTCTTCTGGACTTCAAATGGCTAGCTTTGCGAGGAGTTATGCGTGTAGGCGCTGTTCCTCCCCTGTCACTTCGGTTTCTGGATCAACTTCTTCTCTTTCAAATACAGGAAATGACTGCGTGACATTTTTGTTGTCATTTCTTGTGAGTTTACACTCCCTTCTTCATGATCAAGCTGAAATAATTGTTCTTTCAAATACAGGAAACGACTGTGTGACATTCTTGTTGTCATTTCTTGTGAGTTTACACTCCCTACGTCATGACCAAGCTGAAATAATTGTGACAATCATTATCATGGCTAAAACTTCAGTTTTATTTTACTTATTTATCATATTCTTTCGGACAAATAATGTATATACTGCAGCTAGAAAGAAAAATAAAGAATCATTCATAGATTTGTGTCCTTTATCACGTAATATCTATCTTGGAATTCTCGGAAATCGAATAATAATCTTGTTGGCGGAGTAGGTGACAAAACAAAAATAAGATGAAATCTGCATCTCAGCCATAGCTGGGCAGGTGGAAAATGACGTTGACTCAAAAATATCTCGAAATAGACATTGCAACAACTACCTCACCCCCATTGAAATAATGATCATATGGCTCGGATTAAGACATGGTGACGCAGAGGAAGAGTTCTCGCAGACTTTATCCCCATCCTGCTTCCTAATGTACTTTTCACAACTCCACCCACGAGAGCATCCCCCCCCATTATACTCCCCAGTCAGTCACACTCATTCTCTCTCACACTTACTCACACTCGCAACTCACACTCGCTTTCTTTCTGTACAACTCCCCCTCTGGCCATTTTCTATTTCCCTTTCCCTGTCACTCTGAAGGAGTGCGTGTGTGAAGTCTTGGTCGGTCCGGGTGGTCACATGACTGCATCACCAGTCCTAGGTTCTCCCTATACTCCCAACTACGGTACGTTATGGTGACACGAAAACCCCCCATCACAGCCCAAGTCACTCGACTACTATTTCCCGCCTGCATAATGCAAAAATAAACTCGTATTAAACAGTAACGATCTAAATAACACCATAAAATTTTCTTATTCTTCAAAAGAATATGTTATACACGTAATTTAATATCAAAGATCAGTACAATTACTATTTCTATATAACAACTACGTTGGAAGAACGATCGGTCATTCCAGCCTTTTTCTCGCTAAAAATATCACCCACGAAAACAAGAAAGAACCTTGAAAGCAGATTCAAGCATATTTCTGACTACAATCCGTTTGCTCATTCTGGAGTATACAAAAACTCTACTACTTTTTTTATTCTATTTTAAGCACTGTCACTTTTGCTTTAAGAAATTAATATAAAAAATGGTTTTACATGTACATTAAATTTTTTCAATTAAAATCAATACATTTGCCTGTTTAATGATTAACGTAGGTAATAATAAAAATAAATTGAACACCCTTCAAACGCAATTACTCATTATATTATTCAAATTATAACAAAAATAGAGATTATTACTGCTTATAGCTATTAGTACAAATTATCCATGTTAGTAATGAGTACAGAAATTCTACTTTTATTAATTTACTAAAGCCATACTCCCTTTTATATGCAGGGTGGCTAAGTTAAAGCATAACTACAAAATAAAATGGCAGAGACCTCCAACCTCAATTTCTTTTAATATTCGTCCCATTACTCACTGGATACAGATCACAAGTACTTAGCTATTTTGGGATGTTGCTTGAAGAACGTCACGGCTACAGGCACTGGAGGAGGGGGTTCTTCTTTCTTCTTGACTCGCTGGTTTTCCTGCCAACGTCGTCCATCTCTCTCGTAAAATCGACAAATCGTCATCTTCTTGGTTGGATCCGGCAACAAATAACTACTTGTAGGGGCATTTTCTCTCAAAGCCCCGGTCACAGTGCGGTGCACTGTGACGGTGGTATACATGGAGAGCGCTGCTCCTTGCCAATACGGGGACGGAGAGAGGAGTGACTGGCTCTTGTAACTGGATACTGTGACGGAGCTGAGGCTTTCTTGGCGTTGCTGCTTGTAAGCGTCTTGAAGTTTCTTAACACTCGAACATTTCTTCCAAAGATGCATTTATCTCTGTTTCTTCTGTATTCCCAATTCTTTTTCTCATCGCACTGGTCTCTTCGATGAAAATATAGGCGTGGATTGATCCCGAGCTGATCACCATTGACGTATAGTGTTTTTCTTCACTATACTGAATCTATAGGTAGCGAGGTCGGTGAAGGAGATGCATCGTTCAATTAACAGTTATGTATTTAGAGAAAACTTGAACTGACTTGGTCCTCAAAGCTCCCATTTCTATAGTTCCTGTCACTCACTATTCCCGCCCCCTTAGTGTGAGGTGTCTAACTATGAACATAAGTTCTGCCCCTGGCAAGTACTGACTTCAGACTAAAACTGACACGGGCTCTGTATGCCATCCTGTGGCGGCGGGTTTCTGAGTGCGCACTGCCCTCTAGCGGCTATAGGCGTCTATATGAGATGCCATATGACAGTGTGTGTGTGTGTTCTTGTTGTAGTTGTTGTTGTTTTTGTTTATTTATTTATTTATTTATTTATTTATTTATTTATTTATTTTTTCTTCCTCCACCATCAGGGTTCTGTTCCTGACAGATAACTTAAGATGGATTTCGACGTCAGTCGTACACACACACAGAGGGTTCTTGTTTAATATCAGGGTTCCGTTCCTGACAGATGACTTAAGTTGGATTTCGACGTAAGTCGGAAAAGACCTAAATTGGAACCTTAGTCCCCCAACCTATGTTAAAAATAAATAATTTAAAGCATTGTAAAATAATATAAGTTCTTTATCTATGATAAAAAAAAATACTAACACTAAGCTGAATAGTATTGCTCACCTTTAAAATGTATCAGTAGTAAAACTATGCTACAGTACAGTGCATTATTGCCTGCCTTTACTCGTGTGGTCGGCTTGCACACTGGAAGGGGCGTTGCAAGGGAGGGAGAGACTGGCTTATTGGGAGGTGGAAGTTGGAGAGGCAGGTGCTGAGGAGACTGGGGCAGGTGAGTCTATAGAGGTAGAGGCACCTGAGGTAGAGGGTATAGGATATGTTGGTGGGGGCTCTACTTTCATGAAGAATTGGGCAAGGCGAGTCTGAAAGGATGCCCTCTTCTTATATATTTCCTTGTAACGCTGCTGGGCATCACTGATCCCTCTTTCGACCTTATTGTATCTAGCATTGTTGTGCTCCTGAGCCTCGAGCTTTGCCAACAATTCCTCTGCCAGGTCAGACGTTTCTTCCAATTCCCTGGTTGTGAATCTCTTGGGCTCAGGGCTTGATAGTTCTTCCTCCTCTGCAGTAACTTGCTTCTCCAGTTGAATGAAGTCCTCAGTAGATAACTCCTTGCCATGAGATTCCAGGAGGTCTCTTACATCATCAGTCTCCACCTCCAACTCGAACTCCTTAATCATGACATCTATGTTCTTGGTTACATCCTCAACTGTCTCCTCAAAACCTCAGAAGTCATTCACAAAATAGGGGCATGCTTCTTTCTATACCCCATTCAAATTCGTTTGCAGTACTTCCTCCCAAGCATCAGCAATATTCTTCTCAGCATGAAGAATATTGTACGACTTCCAGAAGTCCTTGAGAGTCAAGTTCTTGTTCTTCTCAGTTCCCTTGAGAGCCATAGCAATTGTCCTTCTCAGGTAGTAGGCTGATCCATTGGCTGTAACAGGGAAGTGGTATTAAGTGGAAGGAAAACCACCTTTACATTAGGATGAAAGTCATTCAAATGGGCAGGGTGACCAGGGGCATTGTCCAGGATTAGCAACACCTTAAAGGGCAGACCCTTAGAAGTACAGTACCTCTCCGCTTCTGGGATAAAATGGTTACTGAAGCAGTCCTCAAATATTTGAAAAGGTAATCCAAGCCTTCTTGTTTGACTTCCTGATGACTGACAGTTCACCCTTCCAAATGCCCTTGAGTGCCCTTGGGTTTTCTGCCAAATAAACCAACAAGGGCTTCAACTTACAATCTCCAGCAGCATTAGCTCCCAAAAGCAGAGTAAGTCTCTCCTTGCTGACTTTATGGCCTGGTGCTGTCTTCTCCTCCTTGGCGATGTACGTATGACTAGGCATACGCTTCCAGAATAAGCCAGTCTCATCCTCGTTAAATACCTGTTCGGCACAGTAACCCCCCTCCCTTATTTTCTTAGCCAAAGCAGTAGGAAAAATTTTTGCTGCTTCCTTATCACCCCTAGCAGCTTCACCTTACCATCTTATATTATGCAACTATCACGAGCCTTAAAGCATTAAATAAACTTCTACTAGCCACACACTTTTCACCTGCACTGCCTTCCCCCTTTTCTCTTTTTAAGGCTTCCAACAATTTCTCAGCCTTTTCCTGTATTAACATAAGGCTTATTGGGATACGCCGTCGATATTAGTCTTCAAACCAAAGCACTAGCAATCTCTCCATCTCGATCATAAGGCGACTTGTGGACACAGTGGACATCATAGGAGTCTAACCTGTCACGTGTTCATGGATGCGATCTTTGTCTTGATGAATGTGGCAACGATCGTACAGGCTAATCCGAGATTGCAGCCATAGCTCGTAGAAGTTTCTCCCATTTCAGCACGGTTTACTACTTCAGTTTTAATATCCATGGTGATGACTTTCTCTTCTTAGTGTCACTGCCATCAGAGCTATCACTAACATGCTTGGGAGGCAGAGTAATGTCAGTAACGAGTGAACGCAACGAGAAAGCAGACGAAAACACTAAGCACAATATGGCGGGCGGGAATAATCTGAGCGGTGGTTCTTCATTCTCTTCTAATGCCGCGTGACACCGTATTCATACACTACCCTCAACAAACTATAGAATAAAATCATATTTACAGCTGTTTGTTTTTAAAATTCAATATAATCCTTCAATGTAACCAAATATATACAGTGTTCCCCCCCTTAGTTCAGTTCCAGGACCCGGCGCGAACCAGGAAAACCGCGGAGTAGGATCAGCCTATATGTACATAGATATTTTAATTTATTTTTACGTTTACACTGTATAAACCCTCCCTGTACTGTTAAGAAACCACCCTTTACTTCATAAATAACAGCATGCAACGTAATTTTATATGGAAGTGATAGATAAAATTACGGTGAATGAAGTGGTAATTACATGACATACTCATTTACAATTATTTTTAAGTTTACGTACTGTATAAACCCTCCCTGCACTGTTAAAAAAACATGAACTATCTCACGTAGGTGAGAGCTACTGGAAATATAAATATATATGTTAGCTCACGTAGCTATCGGACACTACATATTTCGCATGATGCAATACTGTGAGTTATGCTGTACGTACGTATATCTAAATTTATGTTTTTTACTATTTTTTACTGTTTTATTATTCTTAGGCTAGGAAATACTTGTTTTATCAATAAAATAATGAAAATTTTAATATTCACTAGGTCACGTAGGTGAGAGCCTTTGCGTTTTCCGAAACACTGATACCGGTATCATATTTTACGTTGTGCAATACTGTTTACTATTTTTTACTGTTTTATTATTCTTAGGCTAAGAAATACGTTTTTTTTTTATCAATAAAATCATGAAACTACTAGAAATATAAATATATATGCTAGCTCACGTAGCTATCGGACACTATTGCAATACTGTGAGTTATACTGTACGTACGTACGTATATCTAAATTTATGTATATGCTAGCTCATGTAGCTATCGGACACTATTTTGCATGATGCAATACTGTGAGTTATACTGTACGTACGTATATCTAAATTTATGTTTTTTACTATTTTTTACTGTTTTATTATTCTTAGGCTAGGAAATACTTGTTTTATCAATAAAATAATGAAAATTTTAATATTCACTAGGTCACGTAGGTGAGAACCTTTGCGTTTTCCGAAGCACTGATACCGGTATCATATTTTACGTGGTGCAATACTGTTTACTATTTTTTACTGTTTTATTATTCTTAGGCTAAGAAATACATTTTTTTTATCAATAAAATCATGAAACTACTGGAAATATAAATATATATGCTAGCTCACGTAGCTGTGACCTCAATACATTGTACGCTATCGAACACTATTTCGCATGATGCAATACTGTGAGTTATACTGTACGTACGTATATCATTCAGTTATTAGTACAATGTATATTAATTTAAAATTCATTGACTTCCTTGATGATTGTACAAAATCTATTGTATTTATTCATTGTAATTTGAACCAAATATTCCTTTTGTAAATATTATACTTTTCAAAAGAGGTGGTCTATAAACGTATCTGTCTATCTATCTATCTAAATTTATGTTTTTTACTATTTTTTACTGTTTTATTATTTGTATGCTGGGAAATGAATTTGTTTTATCAATTAGATAATGAAATATGTTTTTTTCAATAAAAAAAATGAAAATACTGAGAATTTTTTTTTTAATATTTTAATATTTTTGCATATATCCATAAAATAAAATAATAATTTATAAAAAAAAAAAAAACCGCAATACAGTGAGAACGCGAACCAAGAAACGCGAATAACCGGGGGAACACTGTAAACATATAAATAAATAAAGCCTTTAACATGATAAATAAGAATACAGCTCTGCTGTTAGCTGTGTATTCGTGTGTATTTCGAGTAAAATCTTATTTACAGCTATGTGGTTTTTTTTTTAGATTCAATATAATCCTTAAATATAACCAAATTTATAAACAAATGACTAAATAAAGCCATTAACTTGATAAATACAAGTACAGTAATGCTGCTAGTTGTGTATTCGTCCGCCACGCTCACAAACTGTTCAGTGCGCGCAGTTTGAATTTACCGCACCAGCCAGGTAGGTTGAAAAATTTAATTATTGATAATTTATTAATTATTTATTGGCCTCTTACGTAACGGCGAAACGACATTACTCGGAACGATGTTATACGAGGACTCCCTGCATTTATTTTTAGAATTGATGGGGGACCTAGGTTCGAATGTAAGTGATTCCGACTTAGGATGATTTTTGGGTTACGATAGCTGTTAGGAACGGAACCCTATTGTAAAGCAGGGACCCCGTATTATATATGAATTACACTAATGCTTTAATCATGTACACATGGGGCCGCCATAGTTCATCGCTAAATTGGAACCCTGAAAGCATGACTAATAACCCATTAGAATTATTGTAAATAGGGTCTAAGAGGGATTGGCCCTCCTACATCTATATATTACTTTGACTACAAACCACTATAATATTACAAGCTATACATAAACATATGTACAAATAATAGTTGCTTTGGCATACATAAGCGGCAGATGATGGTTGGAGGGAGGGGCATAGCTAAGCACTGGAGGAGGATAGAGGAGAGGAGGAGGTTGTTGGGATGGAAGAGGTTGATGGTGTGGAGGGATTATCAAGCTGTAGTCTCCTGAAGAATGAATCTATATTTGTTTCATTTTGCTTATTTCTGGTATGGAATTTCATGATAAGGAGCCAATCCTCTTTTGTTTATCTGAGAACAATTTGAGCTTGGTCAAGGAAACATTAATATTTTAAAAATCAATTTAGGCTAGAGTAGATTAACTCCAAAGACCCTTTAATTCCAGTTGCAGTCAGACCCCTCTCTTCCTCTCCTCTTTTTTCTTTACGTAAAGACTTCAATCTTTCTGCTTTGTCTTGCTCTAGCAGCTCTTCGTTTGTTAAGGGTACTTTGTGTGATTCAAGCTGTTTGCCAGCCTCGTCAACTTTATCAACACTTTAGACCAGACTGCATTCATTAAGCAGGTAGAAGCATTATTCCAAGCCTCTTCCATTATGTAAATAGCTTCAAATTATCAAAATTCTTCAAAAACTCTTTATCGTTGGTTTGTTTTGCCCAGCAATTTCATTGATCAGTTTCTTGAACATTCTATGAAAGTCATGGGCTGTAAAGGTAGTGAATATATTATGATTCATTGGTTGCATAAATGATGTGATGGGAGGCATCCAAACAAAGTTGAAGTTAGGACATATGGCTTCAAAGTCAATCTTAAGGGAAGTGGTATTTTCTAGCAACAACACCATCCTAATATTTAGGTTATTTTCACTGCAGTATATTTTAATTTTTGGAACAAATACTCCACAAACCACTCAAGTAAAGTATCACTTTTTATCCATGCTTTCTCATTGCTTTTCCAAAGCTCTGGTAAACGAGATTTGATAGCATTTTCATGGCCCTAGGGTTAGCACTGCGATGAATCAAACAGTGTTTTTCAAGGCCCTAGGGTTAGCACTGTGATGAATCAAACAAAGATTGAGTTAAATCCATTGGCATTGCAGTCTGCAACTAAAAATACTCTTTTCTTCGACATTTTCTATACATTCTGGGTTTTTCCTCATGGACAATGTACATGTTGAACATTATCCTCTTGAAATTAAGCAAAGTTTTCGTGTTTGTTGTCAATATTTTGACAACAAAAGAGAGAAACGACAAACATCAGAGCAACGAGTAACGGGGACTCCGTATATGAAATACACTTGTTGTGCTCAATTTAGTTTATATATGTTTAAAAACTGAAATTTTGTAACATGTTTGCTTATACATTTACATCTCATTTTGATGGGGAAGAAATAATCTTTTGTAGAATTGACCCAAAATCTCAGATGTTTTGAATTCACCTGCTGTTGCCATTTTAGCATATCATATCTTGAGCTGTTGAAAATTGGCTGTTTGGTGACTAGCAGAAATACTACTTGACCTTACCTACTTTAGTCATTTTAACATTTCAGTTCAGGGATTATTCTGACCTGACTTTTGGCTAAACTGACAGATTTGAGGAGAAGAATGACCAGTCTGTAATGAATGCTTGACCTGCATATTACACATCAACATCTCAACTTTGTAATTATTTTTCATCTCACCCTGTCATGGCATTTTGCGAAAGTGAGCACATTGTAAAAGGAAATGCTTTATTGATAGCTACATATGTGCAGCAGAAAGAAGTGGTGGATAAAGTTATATTCTATGAATATGAAAGCCATTAGTACAGCATCAGTAAGGCCAAAGTTAAAGTTTGTGGAACGAAATAGTTGGACATGTAACTACGCCCATGCTCTTGATGTACATCACCCAGAAGTCCTGTTTTCACGACTGGTAATCAAATAAACCATCAGCACTCATGAATTTCACAGCAATTCTTTACCCAAGCAATTCATCTCATATCAGTAGGTGCTTCAACTCCACTAGCACATATAAGACATGTTCTCTGTTCAATATAACAGTACAGCCTAACTATCAGTGCCCCTCATCCCATTCCATCAGACCTCACTGGCATTGGTATTCTGTCTGAGTATACAGTGACTGCTGTTTATGAATATTTTCTGCTTTGCAATCCTGGACTGAGTTTTCAGCATATAATTTTGTTTTCCAGAGTCAAAAACAGCAGGCTACGGGAGAACTTAACTGACTGGTTTAATGACAAATATTTAAAGTTTTCTTTGAACCGTAATAAACATTACACACAGTTTTTACTCTCTAACTTCAAAAAGAGTTCTTCTTTGTGTTTATGCTCTACTATCAAACAAACCACGAGCAAATTATCAAGATCTATGTTACTGCTTCCTATGCCCTCTTTTCCATCTCTGCTTATGTATGTGAACTGTTAATGAGCTTCATCTATTTTATACAGAGAAATAACAAAAACTGTTTTTCCCTTCACAGGCTTATTTTTTGTATGTACAGTATTAGTGAGATTTTCCTAAGATAAAGCGTTAATTCATTCTTAACTGGTTAGTAGTATATTGTGAAAACAGTACAGTCTTTACTGATATATAAATATATATATATAATTTAGTATATTTTGTAGGGTATTCCCATAGTGACTGAATATTCTAGAATTTTTGATATGTAATTGTATATACAAAATTTTATTTGTCTTTTATATTAAGCTGTAGTTTAGGAGTTTCTAAATATTTCAGGTTTTAAACTTCGGGTATCAACCTCCTTGTTTGATTAGTTTTACTAAATTTGTGATTGTTTTATAACAGTTTTGTTTCATAGTAGCAAAAAAGTCTTCACTGGGTGAGACGGTAAATAGATCCCACCACCGGACTTATTATTTCATGATTTAAACTTAAAGTAAAAGTATATTCATACCTGGTTGATGTGCTACATGATCCTCATATTAATCCCATGTAGTCATCTATACCTCTGTTTTCTATATTCATTGAGCCTTGAAGATTTTTTAGAAATATTTTTTGTTGTTACTACTTATAATCTCCGATTAGAGTATTTTTCAACTAAAGAAAACACATATTTATGAACCAAATTAGCTTGGACCGACCCATTCTACGTATAATTTTAGAGAGAAAAAAAAATTAATTCAGCTTATAATGAGAAATTTACTATTTTTGTTGCTTTTGTGGTCTCTGCAAGATTTCCTGCATTGAAAATAGTGTTTTTGTAATTATTAGGTTCATTACAATTAATTGATTGCTGTATATATCTTACTAGTACAGTATCTGTAATTGTTTTTAAGCGATGCTGTTTGTATATTCTAAACAAATTACTACCTTAAGTATGCTATCAGTGTATGATTTTCCAAAATGGCAGGCATTGTACTTAGACCTAGAATGCATTTCTGTCCTGGCCCATCATGCCTGGAATGGTACATATTTTAATTTGAATATTATGGTGGTAGTTATAGTTCTAAATACCAGTTTTGCTATTTATTGTTGTTTGTTCTTGAATAAAGGATTAATTATCTATTGTATTTGAGGGAGAATACTTCTGCATATAATCAATTGCAATCCTGTAATACTTAGTATTTGTGGTATCATGTTTGCATTAATATTGCACACAGTAGATATTTGTTAATGTATATCTTATTTTCTTCGCAGGTAGCTGTTTATAAAGCAGAATTTGAAGGCTGTGCCATGCAATGTGTGGATGATCACATACAACTAATGCCTTCAGTGAAAAAGAGAATTGCCAATGTTCTAGCAAAGCATCCATAGACACTTTTATTTAGATAGTTGTTGACATTTATCATTCGGGGTTAGTGTGTTGGTAGTGTTGTGAATATTAACGATGAACTAATATGTAAAACTCATTGCTGTTTTTAATGACTGGGTGTGTATATTTATATACTAAAATTTTTGAAATTTCATGGTTTTTCCTCTATGCATCAAGGGATCAGAATTTTTTAAAGGAAGTTGTGCCAAGAATAGTGATATTTGTAAAAAAAAAATTCTTTGTGTATGTATTGTATGTGAATTTTCAATTTCCAAAACAGAATAATGATGTACTTTGTATATTCAGAACTGTAAATATTAAAGTGTAAAATTTTTAAAGAATTCAACGTTTTAATTATATCAACCTTCAATGTCATTGGAATGGTTTTTCTTTTTGGTATATTTTTTTTTAGACAACATGCTATATCCTGCCGAGGTAGTAGGGTGGATTCAGTTGTAGCAAAAGAATTTAAATGGCAGATATGCATTTACCCTGTCATGCATGCCTCCTGTGTCTGTTGTGTTATTTCTATGTTTTTATATTTATTAGTACTTGAATTATGAAATGCGAAACATTTTCTGAAGCAAATGTTTTTGCCCATGCTATGCTATGTTATGGACAGGTGAATCAAATTACAGGAAATTTTCTGTATTTCATTGGGATGTTCGTCTTGGTCACTGATAAATACTGTAAGTTATATGGGTTTATTATATAGTTTTGTGTTTGGAAGCTGGTCTTGCTTCATTGTATTTCAGGAAAATTTCAATCCAGTGTGATCTAACAAGTTTTATGTACATGATGAAGTTTAAAAGCTTAGAAACTTTTTTTAAAGTAAAAGTTCTCTTCTTAATACGATTGTGTATTAGCGTAAAATATCCCAGAGTACTTACCACTTATCCTTTTTATGTATGAGCTCTTGGTTAAATGTAATATTTTGTTATTGAGAAATGTAACATTTTCTCTATTTACTTCAAACAAAAAAATCTTGGTTTAGATATGTCACACGTAATTAGATAAAGTAAAATTGACAACGTATATTTAATTGTATTTATTTAGTTGTTTATGTTTTATGTGTCACTATTAATCCCCGTTATGAGGGTGGACACAGGCTTATTTGAGTTGGGGAATTAAGGCTGAATACCTCTCCTAACACTTTGCAGTGGGCTCAGTCATGGATATGTCTCCTTTCAGATTGAGTATTTAAGCCACTGTGCTACCACAATTCTCATATCATAAATACCTGTATATTCTATAAAGTAATTTACAGTCTTTTTGAACATAACATTTTTGAACAGGATTGCCTTGTAAAACTGAATGCAAGTATGGGTATGTTGCTTGTAATATTTTCTTGTGACTGAATAGCCATGTAAAGTCAAGTAATATACAATATTAACGGGATAATTTCTTTCTTTTTGATTTCTTTTTGCATTGGTATTGCTTTCATTTTTTCATTATTTATATATACAGTATGCAGTATTATTATGCATATTCTTGTGGGTATTGTTAATACATTAAAAACATAGCTTGCTTTATAGCTAATGTCCTATTTACTGAAGAGTGATTTTGCAATTTTAATGGTACGTCATTACATATGCATTGTTTAATTGTGAGAGATATTGAACTTTGATCATTTTTACTGCCTTAGTCATGTATGTATAAATTCATTCTCTACTTGCAATATTGTTTTGTTATTGTTTTAAATAATTAAGAGCTATACCCTAGCGATTTTGGGTAGCAATACTATACTTACATTGACATAATAGTCTACAGCTACGTTTGCACTTTGAACTAACTACAGCGAAATATTTACTTTGTATTAATGCTATAATTATCTTAACTAATGTACAAAATCTTTAAAGAAATGTATTGCTTAGTTGTTCCATCTATTATGTCTACATTTGCTTCAGCTGATATTTGAAAATAACAAAGTACAAGTACTCAAAACAGTTGTCTGGTCCATCATGTTATGCTATTGATAACTTCCATGTACCGTATTATATAGTATTGTAAATGTAAATAATGGAAGTGGCGATAAAGTGTTATTGTTAATTGATCAAGTGTATGTGCTTTTTGTATTGGTGCAAGTCCACTTTCTTGCCATGCAGCTTGTCCTGTAGTAAAGAGGATAGGAACCTTCCACATGACAATTCTCCTCGTCATGGTCGTACTCTATAAACTTTCCCATGAAAGGAAGTAATACTCGCATGGTTTGTATAGTACAGCATAAACAGACAATCCCATAATGTAAAAATTGATATGTTAACTTCGGTATAATGCCATTGTATGTTATGGATCAAGTTTTTAGTCTCCAAGTTTGTATATAAAATATTTAAGATGATCGAATGACATTTAATTTTCTGTTTTGCTTATTATATGCAACTTATTGTATTACTAAATTTTAGTTATTTTAAAGTGCTCTGCCGTAAATTAACAGATAAATGGTAAATAATTTCAGTCTTTATCTGGAGTTTCGTTTTCATCAAGGAAATTGCTTTATTGGGATATGTGTATGTGTTCTCTTTTGGATGGTTGTTGTCTTTCCCTAAGCTGCCTAGCCAAATAGCTCCTATTCCCTAAATAAATCCACAGCCAATCCTGGACTTTCTTATAAAGCTTGCCGGGTGTTTGTTGTGATTTTGGTGTATGTGGTTGTGTGCGGTGCTGTTTTCCATAATATGCTTGATTGCATGAGGTGATGTATTACATCATGAACAGGCATTACTGATGAGTTGAATGGGTGGGTGGTGGTCACATTGCATTATGGTTAGGTTGACTCTGTCCTAATTGGAATCAAAGAAGTCAGAAGTATGGACTATTGGATGTTGGGAAACTGTGCATGCAGCTATTTGTTGTCAGTGACTGGATAGAATGATGAATTTACGGGGTATAGATATGTTTATGGAGGCTATATTAGGGAAGGCATGGGGAAAGATATGACATCATGTGTATGTAATGTTATATGCTACTTATTGCTTTAATATACGTGCCCTTTGGTGAGTGTGGGTGTTCTGCCATGTAGTGTAGTGGGTAGAGTTTTTTTTTTATACACTGAGCTTCTTAAGCATACATATCTGTTGATATTTTTAATTAGATGAAATTTTTATATATTATGAGGCACTGACTGCTAAAATACTGAGGATATGGATAGCCAGTGTCAAAGGAGATGAATTACAGGCTGCATTGTATTATCTCATTTACCAGAAGCACTATTAACTTCTGGTGAATGTGATCTTTGACTCGGTCACCACCCTTACAAGAAGGATTACAGCCATTGTACAGGGTGTTCTTGAAGTCTGGACACATGGGAAATATTACTATTGTATTTATAACTAACAAATTTTTTTTTTTTTTGACCCACATTAAATATGAGTTTGTCAAAAGAAGAAAGGATTGAACTGGTACTTCTCATTGGACGTGAAAGATGATCATATTGAAAGATAGCAGATGATTTTTAAGCACATCATCCCAGGAGGACCCCATTTGGCTTTTCCACCGTGGGGAAGATGGTTACCAAGTTTAAAGAAATAGGCAGAGTCATGGACAAATCTCATTATGGACGACCAAATGTACCTGACGAAGCCAAACACTGAAGATGTAATTTATTAGTATTTCAATTATATAAAATGTTCAAATTTTTGATTGAAAATATGCATTTTACCTGTGTCCAGACGTTAGGGATACCCTGTAGTATATGTATGTACAGTATATGTACTGTCTGTTCTGATGGGATAGTACCTTGTGCAACTTAGCTGTCTTAGATAGTCTGTGAATAGTCCCCATTGACAGACTTATTTGGCTGCATTGTATAAAAGCAACCATAATTATTGGTTTCACTTGTTCTGTCTCTCGTGTGTATGTAGGAATACGAAAAAGGCCAGGAACTTTGATAAAAGCTTCAATAGTTGGAGATAATTATACAAATCTACTGCAATCAGGTTTTATGCAGCTTCGACTCAAGTCATGAATTGAGCAGTCAGGAAGCCTTGGGAGATAAGAGAATATATCATGATAGAAATCCACGTTTGTATCTACAAGCATACAACAGAAGTTTTCTTCATTGTGTTTGGTAAGGATTTAGTATTAAAATGCTCCAATAGAGATATATAGTTAATGGAAGCCATATTTCAAAAAAGTCTTGATATTAATGCTACAAGGAAGTGAAATAGTTGACTTTTCATGAAGGAGTAAAGCAACAATATATCATTGTATATATATTTTTTAGAAACGAATATATGGACACTAACATCGACTCTTGGTTGGTTCTTATTATCAAGGTCAGTATATTAAGAAAGGAAGCACTAATTTTGTTTTATGCTACTTCAGTTTTCCATTTCTACACATTTTACTTTTCTTTTTTCTTTATTTTATTACTTTCAAGCTTGTACACGTTGGTGCAAGATTTGAGAATCCTTTGAATAATATTCTAATAAAATCAAAGTCCTTCACAGAAGCAAATTTTTATAATATGTAAGTAAAGGAATGGATTCCATACAATTGCAGAGGCTATTATGAATTAATTATGCTATTGAGCTAGTGTGGTATCTTATGTCATGTATTCGGCATACTGTATCTGTTTTACTGTTTCAAACAAATAAACATATATTTCCATTTTTGTACAATGGTTATTCTTATACAATCTAAAAGTAACTTATAAGAAGACATGTAATTGAACTAATAAGAGGGTAATACATACTGTTAAATATAATTTCCTAGAAGTTAGTAAAACTGTAATAAAAATGTTAACAATAATGTTAATAATAAAGTAGTGATAATAACACTCGATACAGGAACGTTATTATCAGCATCATCACCATATTGGCTTTCCTTACAATGAGAATGACTAGTTCTTAATTTAGAGAACTGAGAAGGTGATATCAGTTTACATATAGAGAGGTTAGTGTTATGGGAAATTGCATTAAATCATTAAGTTTAGTTAATGTGTGAGCAGCAACTATTTGTCCAATAGAAAACTATATAGTTTGCCTTTGAAAGCAGCGAAGGAGGATGAATTTTTAAGATGCTCTGGAATATTGTTCCAGAGTGTTGGCCCTTTAACAGTGATCATCTTTGAACCTGCTTCTGTGTTTGTTCTCTGCATAAAGAGCTCACTACTCTGTCTTGTGTTTGTTCCCCTTATATCCCTGACTGTTTTTAAATCAAATAGCCAGCTGGATAATGATGGTTCAAAATTTTGTATACAAAAACATAAATAGCATAAGCGACCTTGTTTTCTGCCTGCAGACACCCAAGTTTATTGAGAGCTGGTGTGATGTGGTCATATTTTCTTATTCCTCCCAGGGCAACTCGAGCTGCAAAATTAATAAGCTTGTGTATTCTGTGTATCTGAGTGTTAGTGGTTGCTCCCCAAACAGTTGTGCAGTAATTAATGTGACTTAGGGCTAGAGATTCAACAACAGTTATTCGAGTCGTAGTCTCAAAATTGTCTTTTATACGTGATAAGTACATTAATGTTCCTGTAAACTTTTTGCATACTTTATCTATATGGGAATCAAACAACATGTACTTATCGAAATGAATTCTTAGGTTTTTGACTGTTTTCCTAGGAGTAATGATATTGCTGCAAAAATTAATTGTTGTGTTTTCTGGAATTTGTGGTATGTGGAACCTTGAGCCAATAAGCATGCATTGTGTTTTACTTTCGTTTAATAACAGCCCAATTTCTTGGAAATAGGTTTAAATTTTTGTCAAAGTATTTCCTGCTCGTAAGGTTAGCTCTGGGAAATTATTAATATCACCACTAAGGAGTAGTTGAGTGTCATTTGCATATTGTACAACTAGACAGTCAGAAATGAAAGAAGATAGATCATTTACGTAAATGGAGAAGAGGATACGGCCAAGTACTGATCCCTGTGGAACACCAAATGATAAATTTTTTGGCATAGAGATAATGTTGTTAAGACGGATAGGCTGTTTGCGATTAGATAGATACTCTCTACGATATTTAGGTTATCGTAGAGTACTTCTCTCTCTTCGAATCTTATTTTCACCTGAATTTCTAATATATTATTATTTTCTTGGTAGCGAGGTTGGTGATAACAGATAAGCATCTTCTCTAAAGTGGTTTATTATAATATACACTTATTTAGCACCTCAGAACTCCCATTCCTATAGTTCCTGTCACTATTGATTTCTGCCCCCAAGAGGGAGACTTCTAACTCCGGACGTGACTTCTGCCCCTGGCAAAGGCTGAACTCTAACTGGGCTCTGTTGCCAGTCGGTGGCGGTGGGTATCGAGTGCACTCTCTGCCATATGGCAACTATAGGCATCTATGAAATGCCGTGTGAGGCTATTGGCATCTATGATATGCCATACGACACCCCCTACCACCTATCTGAAATATCTCCATTATTTCTGACTAAGCATAACTACTTTCATGAGAGCCTTATAATTTTCTCACTATCATTATTTTACAAAAACGGGGCAGAACTATCTAAGGGAATAACTTATGAAACTATCACAATCTCATACAATTATCTAAACAGATTACAGTAATATCAAAATTACTATGCAAAAAAAACTGACAATAGCAAAATATGTTCTTTATAATAAGCACTGTAATTAGTATAAAAAAATCAAAATTAAGTATTCACAATTGCAATATATAGCCAGTAAGCATTGACAAAACTATTTAAGAACAAAGCTAATTAAGATATTTCATTAATCAAACAGTACACAGTGCATTTGGACATGGGATATGCAGTCACTTAAACAAAACATTGGTCATTGTGTGAAAAGAGTTAAAATGAAAATTGTGTGAAGAGTTAAAATGGTGTGAAAAGAGTTGAAAATATTCACAATTACAACATGTACTTTCTATTTAAGGACAAACTGATAGGAGAACTCTGTGAACACAACGATTAAATCATGACTCAAAACAATGATGATATTTAAACAGAAAAACAATTTATTATGATTTTTGCAAATTGTAACATTTAACACTTTAGTGAGAAAAAAATATAATTCAACATGCACAATTGATCAATGACACTTATTCTAATAAACAAATCTAAGGGAGTCTTGAGGCTATAACGTCTAAGCTACGTTTAAAATTATCTTAAAACTAGAAAAAAAAATAAAGTTACAATATTTGTCTTCACTAAGCATTGTCAAAGATGGTGGGGACATTGTCTTTCCCATTTTTATCAGTTCCAATATTTGGGGGAAAATATTTTTTTTCTTAATTATTTAACTTTCTATTTTACAGGGATTTCCATACCCTTTCATTTGGTTAGTTTTAAAAATATTTATTATAGGGATTTTCAATTCCCTTTTTTTTTTCATGGTCACTAAAGTTATTATATGTATAGGGATTTTTTCTTTCCCATTTTTATCTTTAATTTTTTGGGGAGATTTTCATTCCACAGCCCCTCAGTTACCCATCATTGCTAGGTCTTAGGATTTGTTGTATCCTAATTTCCCGGGACCTTCGCCTGACAACTTTGAGGTAGGTCTGGGTTGTAACATACAACGAATTCTCTTTTTATTCTGGAGACTGGCCGGACAAAGGGAGGGTGTTGATGCATCAACCGGAACCCCTCCCGCCTGCTTTCATGAGACTTTTTGAGGTGGTCCTAATGACCACGTCTCACGCCCCTCCTCAACAAGGCGCATCTCCCTTCAATAGCTGAAAAATACGAACATAGCCCGAAGTAGATTCTAAGGCCAGAAATTAGAGCCTAATGTCACTACTACAAATGCAGAAACAATACATATGACCTCTGCATACAAACAAAGGCCTTTTGTCTGCATTCAGAGGGCATACTTCGGCTCCCTGCATCTGCAGGCGCCTGCAATATCTCCCATGGATAAAAGGGACTGGATTGTGAAAATAAAATTTGAAAATTGCAGGGCGGGGCTGCCTGGAAATAGGGTGGTAATGGAATGTATGTGTCTTCACCATTAGATTATTATTCCAAGATACTTAGGACTTAGCTGAGTACCTGATACATAACATTAGTATACTATAGATATCAAAAAGAAAAGTCATGAAATGCTGAGAATCAGCCACTAAAGAAATATCCTTATTAGCAGTGACTACAGTAACATAAAGCATGAATTCATGATAAAAAATAAAAATAATTTGGTTACTGCTGATAGCATTTACTAAAATAATAGTTATGCAAAAGGCCATGGAGTGATAGCAACAATAACAGCTAACATAATAACAATACTAGTAATCATGGTGATAATAAAAATAATAAAACTTAAATAAAAAATATTAAATAAGGAATAGCAGTATATATGCAATTTAGACTGGCATTTTGAAGTAAGAACAGAGTTCTATACTTATATTTCATAATAATGCTCATTCTAACACTGTCTCTTTTAGAATTCGAATTCCTGCAGTCATAATATATATATATATATATATATATATATATATATATATATATATATATATATATATATATATATATATATATATATATATATATATATATAGAGAGAGAGAGAGAGAGAGAGAGAGAGAGAGGTGCATAGTCATCAACTTTTTGGTTGCCCAATTTGTCAGTGGGAGCTTTATCAATTTTCTAAAACAGTTGCAATATGTGGCAGAAAAACTCATAATAATCAATTAAACTTATGCCTCGGCAATATCAGCTTGCAAAAACTTATCAACTGAAATAAAACTTGGGCACATTTATCATCTAGCAAATTTGCAGAGAAATCTAAAAAGAATCAATGATTATAATACTCTGTCAACATGAGAAATAACATGATTCAGTATGTAAAGGGTAAAAAAGGGAGAGAGAGAGAGAGAGAGAGAGGAGAGAGAGAGAGAGGAGAGAGAGAGAGAGAGAGAGGAGAGAGAGAGAGAGAGAGAAATTTACTTTTCTTCAAATAAAACGTATTATTTTCGCTTATATGGCCCTCTTTATGACTTGAGTTCCGCTCCCAAACGATAGAAGTGGACAGAGCGCAACTGCAATCATTTTTCTAAGGTGTAAAAAAAGAATAAAAAACAAAATAACTTAGTGTACAAATAAAGAAACATCGAATGCATAAATCCATTACTTTTCTTAAAACTTGGGCACATTTATCATCCAACAAATTTGCAAAGAAATCTAAAAAGAATCAATGATTATAATACTCTGTCAATATAGAGAAATAACATGATTTAGTATGTAAAGGGTATAAAAAGGATGAGAGAGAGAGAGAGAGAGAGAGAGAGAGAGAGAGAGAGAGAGAGAGAGAGAGAGAGAGAGAGAGAGAGAGAGAGAGAGAGAAGTTTACTTTTCTTCAAATAATAATTTTCTTCAAATAATAATTTTCGCTTATATGGCCCTATTTATGACTTGACTTCCGCTCCCAAATGATACAAGTGGACAGAGCGCAACTGCAATCATTTTTCTAAGGTCTAAAAAAGAATAAAAAAAAACAAAATAACTTAGTGTACAAATAAAGAAACATCGAAGCATAAATCCATTCTTTTTCTGTTTAACATTGCAAATGACTTTACTGAAATGAGCATACACATACTTGTCCATTATGACAATCTTTCCTCTTTCTATAAATCAGAGGGTTGAGTTGAAGCACACACTCGCTATAAGTCAACATACCTCTGATGAAATTAAAGCAAAATACTACAATCATACATGATAATATCTCTACTACTATCAATAAAATTACGATTATCTTAATTAGCTCAATTGTAACTATAAGTAGTCACCATGGCTCAAGCGGTAGCGTCCGCGACTTTGAGGCGTCAGGTCGAGAGTTCGCGCCCCGTCACTGTTTGATGCTCCTTAAATTTGGTGATATTTATAGATGAATGAGGCACAATAATATTGGAGACTGAAAGGGCATTGTGAACAGTTCTTGCCTGGCCACCTAGTGGGCATCTTTATTGCTTTCAATGTAAACCAAAAAAATAAAAAAATAAAAATAAGTTATCATCTTGAAAACGAAAAATAAATCACTCTTTGTAAACAACAAAATCATTATATTTAGAGGGTAAAATATTCCTTGTACTCCTTGTGATTCTCCTTTGAGGAGGGAAAGACTCTTGAACTCTGAGATTCTCACTTGTTGGGTTTACATGTTTATCCTGTGGAATTTCAACCTGTTGCTGACTTTGTACTATATTACGAGAATCTTCACTACTGTGATACGAAACATTTCTTTCATTTGACTTATTAAGGTCTACTCTATTTCTTCTCAATAAACCAGCATCAGTTGAAATTTCTTAAGATTTCTTGTCTAAACGTTCCTTCACAATACCTTTTCCCCAGTCATTCTTTCCCATTACAGTGGGTTTTATTCTCACAACATCATCTTTCTGTAAAGGATCAAGATCTTTAGCATGCACATTGTAATATTTAGTGGACCTGCTATTTCTATAATGTCTGTTAATCTTAATTTCATCTACATTGATCTCAGATGATTTCAACAACTTTGAAGAAACTGGGATAAGAGTACGTGTGCGTCTCCTTAGGCTTTTTTGAGCCGGACTGTATTCATCACTGTGAGACGGACAATTACGGTAGTCTAATATTGCCAAATAAGGGTCATTATTGCTTTCTATGGCTTTTCTGAGTATGGACTTTGCAGTTTTTACAGCGGATTCTGCCTGTCCATTAGACTGAGGATGTTTAGGGCTTGACGTACAATGTTCTATATCCCACACTCTTATAAAATTCTGAAATAAATCACTTGTAAATTGAGTTCCACAGTCACTAACTAAGATGGAAGGAATACCATACCTTGCAAAATGTGCTTTTAGCTTACGTATAACAGTAGAAGCTTTTATATCTTCTAACCTATCAATTTCCCAGAAATTACTGAAATAGTCTACTGTTACAAGAAAAAACTGGTTACTCAATTCAAAAATATCTGTGCCAACTTTCTCCCATGGCCTATCAGACACTTCATGTGGCATAAGAGTTTCTTCTCCTGAGATTTTTGAAATTTGCAACAGATTTCACATTGAGAAATATGTTCTTTAATATCACTATTCATACCTGGCCAATATGCACACTCACGAGCCCTTCGTAGACAACTTTCTACACCAATGTGACAAGAGTGAATAGCCTGTTTAATTTCTTTCCTCAAATTGGCAGGAATTACAACTCTATCACCTTTAAATACAAGTCCATTCTGTATAGATAGTTCAACTCTGATATGATAATAAGGCAAAACAGTTATAGGTACATTACATTTATACTCTGGCCACCCATTTGTTATCATATTTGTCACTTCAAGCAAAATTTCATCACTGGCCACAGCATCACGAATTTTTTTTAACCTGTCTTCCCTAATAGGCAAATAAGATACAACATTAACATATTCAAAATCATTACCATTTTCAGTTTCACTAAGAAATGATCGAGACAGCAAATCTCCTATATGCATGTTCTTACCAGCAGTATGCTTAAGTTCAATATCGTATTGTTGTGCAGTCAATAACATGCCTTGTAGCCTCTTTGGTGCTCTATCTAATGGTTTCAAGATTATACTCTGAAGTGGTTTGTGATCAGTTATAACCAAAGTATGTTGTCCAAAAGTGTACTGATGGAATTTCTTTAAAGCAAACACAATAGCCAGCATTTCTTTCTCTATCTGAGCATACCTTGTTTCCGTGTCATTTAGAGCTCTGCTTGCATAAGACAACGGTCTACCACCTTGCATTAGAACTGCACCAAGTTCACATTTGCTAGCATCACACTGTATAGCTAACTGTTTATTTTTATCATAATAAGCAAGAATTGGAGTCTTAGTGATGCAACACTTAATTTTCTCAAAAGCTCTAGCCTGTTCATCACCTCAACACCATTCTTTGTCTTTACGTAAAAGTTGTCGTATGGGCACCATCAGGTCAGAGAGTCTAGGCATGAATTTTGACAAATAGTTTATCATTCCACTAAAGCGTTGAATCTCAGTGACATTAGTTGGAGCTTTCATTGATACAATTGCTTCAATTTTACTGGGATCTGGCTTAAGGCCTTCATTAGTTATTACATGTCCAAGAAATGTTATCTCACTCTTTCTTATTTCAGAGTTTTCTCTGTTAAGACGGATACCATGCTTACGACATGTTTCCATTAAATTTCTTAAATTTTCATCATGATCTAACTGTGCTGCTTCTAGAGAATTACCTATTCCATATACCAAAATGTCATCAGCAATGCAAATTATTCCTAGCAAACCATCTAAAGAGCTCTGCAGTCGTTTCTGAAAAACTTCACTACTGATTGCTAGGCCAAAAGGCAGTCTAAGGCACCGATATCTTCCAAAAGGGGTTTGAAAGGTAGTTAAATGACTTGACTCTTCATTCAAAACACAGTGCCAATATCCATTTCTTAAATCTAGTTTAGAGAACACTTTAGCTTGTGCTAATTCAGGTAAAACATCATCGATAATTGGCAAAGGATGCATTTCTCTAATTATGGTTTTATTTAATTGCTGAGGATCTATGCAAATTCTTATGTCTTCACTATTTTTCTTAGAAGCTACTACCATGCAACTCACCCATTCAGTTGGTTCGTCTACTTTACAAATGACATTTTGTTTCTCTAACACAGATAATTTGGATTTTACCTTCCTTTTAAGTTGAATTGGCACTCTACATGAAGATATAGCAAATGGCTTGACTTCTTTGTCTAAAGTCATCCGTACCACCTAAGGTAACTTACCAATTTCATTACCAAACACATCTGAATATTCCTGAAAATATCAGTATTACATATGATAACATATGTTATCATAATTGATGGTAAGGAAACCCATCTGTTCTGATGGACGTTTTCCTAACAAAGGCATATAATTCTCAGCCACTATAACAAACTCAACATTATATCTCTTTGAATTTCTCTCATTTTTCACTTTAATTCTACATTTTCCAACTGGTTTGGCTGCAGAAATATTCCACATTTCTAGTTGTAGCTCTTCACTAGATTAAATTTTTACATTATTGGGAACCATATTTCGAGGTAACACATTTACACCTGCTCCGCTATCGATTTGAAATTTGACACTATTTTCACCAACTTTCAGATCGGTATATAGATATTTGGATTTCTCTGACACTTTATTCACTTTCATCACTTGCTGTGTACAGGGATTATCACTTTTGTTCACCGTCGTTTCTTCTCTCCAGGTCTCGTCTGCAACTTGACACCTAGGATATACTCGGCTGAAGTATCTGACTTGGAATCGTCACCATCCACTGCATTCACACCCATCTTCTTAGACACTTGTGCATGTCCATTTTTCTCCAAACATTGAGATTCAAAGTGATTCAGCCTGTTGCAGTAGTTACATTTCTCTCCTTAGGCTGGACATTTCTTCTTACTCCACATGTGTCTTGTTCCGCAGAAGTTACATTTTCGTAGAGCCGGATCCTTCGTCGACAAACTTTGGGTTGACTTAGGCCTATACTGGCTTTTATTCACAAAACTTGGGTCCTCATTCTTTCGGTCTGCTGAATTTCTACTAGGCCTACTCTGCTTAAAGTTCTTTGTCCAATTAACTTTATTTATGACCGTCTTTGCTGTATTTTAACTTTTTATCATTTGCATTTGTCTCTGCGATGCTTGATGTGCCTCACAAATTTTGAGCGTATCTATCAATGAAATACATTCTTCTCTCAGAAATTTCTCTCTGAGTTTATCTTCTTTACAGCCAAAAACTATCTGATCACAAATTGCCTCATCTTTTTCTGCTGCAAAATCACAATCCTTAACCAGAGTTTTTATTCTAGTAATAAATTCATCCAGGTTCTCATCAGCTTTCTGAGTACAGCATCTAAACCTATATCTTGATGCTATTATCGGCTTCCTAGGGGCAAAATGCTCATCTAGCTTCTGCAATACCACGTTTAAGTCCTTGCTAGGGTCATCATGAGATCCACTCTCCCCTACAATAACGGGACCAAACTCTATAGCATTATACACTCGAAGCAGTTCGTCACCCCCATGGGTCAAAAGTAATGCTACCTTCACTTCATTTGGCTTATCATTTAAACCTGCTGCCAGTAGATACAGCTCGAATTTTTGACGAAAAAATCGCCAATCTTGCTCACTTTCGCTCTTTAATGCGAATTTATCTGGAGGGGCTAGATTAGCTGTCGCCATGCCGGTCGGTAGTCTTATTTACTTAATCACACAGAAAGTTCCTGGATAATATGCAATGCCTTATATTCAAAATGAACAGCAAACCATACTTAGTCTATTGAGTGCTGCCACCATGTTTGATGCTCCTTAAATTTGGAGATATTTATAGATGAATGAGGCACAATAATAATAGGAGACTGAAAGGGCATTGTGAACAGTTCTTGTCTGGCCACCTAGTGGGCATCTTTATTACTTTCACTGTAAACAAAACATGGATGCGTTCATTAACAAAATAACAATTATATCAAATATTGTAGCAGTCACGGTCTGAGGTTATCAGGGGCATGCACTCAGGGTAACAATTACATTTGCCAAAACAAGTCCTTTGAAGAAGGCAACCATCCTAGCCCTTGGTAGAAAAGGGAATCCATGATGTAAAACCGGAACAACAACAACAGCTCAATTGTAACTATAAATTTCATGACAATGCTGGTAATTAACAATAATTAACTCTAGATAAGTTTCTCAAAATCTTTTTTTTTAATTACAATATATTAAAGGGATAAAGATATTAAAGATTTTTAACACAAAAAAAAATAAAAAAAAGTATCTGAAAAGAACATAAAAAAATTGACTCTGTGTATGCAGTAATAAGATAAAAATATTATTTCATTTGCAACTTTAAAGAATGAGTTTTGCTTAAGTTTCATAATCTCCTAAGGAGTCGTACATAAAAAAATAAATATATATATATTCTTCTACAATCTCAAATTTGAATTTTTCAAGTGACTATTCAACAGAATTACCTCAGGAGACAGGGGGGAGTTATATATTCTTTCTCCTTTTCATACTTACAATCGGGTAGGTACTTAACTAACTTCTTTTTTACTCTCCTTTTCCTACCCAAAAATACTGCTCAATATCTGTCCTCTGGACTTCAAATGGCTAGCTTTTGTGGGGAGTTTTGTGTGTAGGCACTGTTCCTCCCCAGTCTCTTCAGTTTCTGGATCAACTTCATCTCTTTCAAATACAGGAAACGGCTGTTTAACATTCTCGTGGTCATTTCTTATGAGTTTACACTCTCTTCTTCATGACCAAGCTGAAGTAATTGTGACACACACTATCATGGCTAAAACTTTCGAAGTTTTATTTTATCTATATAACATATTCTTTCTGACAAATAATATATCTATTGCAGCTGGAAAAAAAATAAAGAATCATTCAGAGCTTCATGTCCTTTGTCACATAATATCTATCTCAGAATTCTCGAAAATTGAATAATAATCTCGTTGGCGGAGTAGGGGACGAAAAAAAAAAATAAACTCTGCATCTCAGCCATATCTGGGCAGGTGGAAAATGACGTTGACTCAAAAATATCCCTAAAAGATATCACAACATCTACATCACCTCCCATTAAAATAAAAATATGGCCTGCATAAAGACACGGAGGCGCAGGGGAAGAATCCTTGCAGACTCCATCCCCATCATGCTTCCCCAACGGACTTTCAAGCGATTCCACCTGCGAAAACAACCCCCCCATTATACCCCCAGTCAGGTGTACCCATTCTCCCCCGCACTCACCACTTCCAAAACACTCACCCCCCCCTTTCTCTCTATATACTTCCTTTCTAGTCACTTTGCAATTTACTGCACATGCGTTTCCCTTCCCCCCTACTCTGAAGGAGTGCAGATGTGAAGTCTTGGTCGGCCCGGAGGTTGCATGACAGTGTCACTAGTCCTAAGACGCCCCAATACTCCCCCAACATTGGTACGTTATGGTGGCACAATAACTCTCCCCCTTCACAGCACAAATCACTCGACTTTACTTTTATTGCCTGCATACCAAAAAAATAAAAACCCGCTGTACTTAACAGTAAAGATCTAAATAATATCATGAAAGTTTGTTATTCTTCTAAAGGATTGGTTGTACATGTAATTTAATATAAATTTCTCTCTAATTATCACCCGCGAAAACAAGAATCTTGAAAACAGGTGTAAGGATTTTCTCACTCGATTTCTTACGCTTTAAGAAACTAATATAAAAAAAATGATTTTACATGTACATTAAACATTTTCAATTAAAATCAATACATTTGCATGTTTAATAATTAACTTAGGCAATAATAAAAATAAATTGAACACCCATCAAATGCAATTTCTCATTATATTATTGAAATTATAACAAAAATGGAGTTTATTACTGCTTATAGCTATTAGTACAAATTATCCATGTTAGTAATGGGTACAGAAATTCTACTTTTATTAGCTTACTAAAGCCTTACACCCTTTTATATTCGGGGTGGCAGAGTCAATGCATAACTACAAAGTAAAATGGCGGAGTCCGCCAACCTCAATTTCTTTTAATAATTGTCCCATTACTCACTGGATACAGATCACAAGTACTCAGCTATTTTGAGAAACTGATTGATGAACATCACGGCAACAGGCAATAGAGGAAGGGGTTCATCTTGACTTGATGATTTTCCCACCAACTTCGTCCATCTCTCTCATAAAATCGACGAATCGCCATCTTCTTGGTTGGATCCGGCAACATATAACTTCTGGTAAGGGGAGTTTTCACTCAAAGCCCTGGTCACACTGCGGCTCACTGTGACGGTGGCATACATGAAGGCACTGTTTGTCCTCTTATTGTTGGGGGCCTTGCCAATATGGAGGCTGGGGAGGGTGACTCATTCTGGTAGCATGATACTGTCGGAGGCTGAGGCTTTTCTCTTGGCGTCGCTGTCTCGATGCTTATAAGCGTCTAGAAGTTTCTTCAACACTCGAACATTTCTTCCATAGATGCATCTATCTATTTCCTCTGTTAAGATATAGGCATGGATTGATCCCTAGCTGATCACGAGTTATCATAGAGTACTTCTCTCTCTACGAATCTTATTTTCACCTGAATTTCTAATATATTATTATTGTCTTGGTAGCGGGGTCGGTGATAACAGATAAGCATCTTCTTCTTTAAAGTGGTTTATTATAGTATACACTTATTTAACACCTCAGAACTCCCAGTCCTATAGTTCCTGTCACTATCGATTCCCACCCCCAAGGGGGAGACTTCTAACTCCGGACATGACTTCTGCCCCTGGCAAAGGCTGAACTCTGACTAACTGAGCTCTGTTGCCAGTCGGTGGCGGTGGATATCGAGTGCGCTCTCTGCCATATGGCAACTATAGGCATCTAAGATATGTCGTGTGAGGCTATAGGCATCTATGATATGCTATATGACAAGGTTAGTACATTTACTTATAAGAATTTCATAGTTTACACTGTTGAAGGCTTTTGATAAGTCTAATAATACTAGCAACGAGAATTTTTTCAAATCTATATTACTATAGTTACTACTCGTAACTTTGAGCAGTGCAGTTTCTGTCAAGAGTTTCGGTTTGAAACCATGTTGGTTAATAGCTATTAGTCTATTTGATTCTAAATATGACATAAGTTGGCAAGTGTTACAACCCCAAACAAGCGGGTGAACCCCCTTTAACTACCAATACCGCTGCTCAAACCAATCAGCATTCACTTCACCTCGAACAACCAATCAGAATGAAGTTTCTGGCCTTACCCTCGACACTACATCAGCTGACCGCCTTAGGCCCACTGCAAAACCCCACTACCTCCCCCACTGTCCGAGGCTTTAAATACCCAGCTAGGAATACCGGCGACAGAGTACAGTTCCACACCAGCGATCATCACATCATACCAAGATTATATTCCCCGGCCAGGCCTCTACATTTCTTCCACCTGGAGCTCCTTATTTTTGTATTGTATATTCTTTATTGTGTATTGGTTCATTGCTCTCCTCCCAGATTCCATTTCACTTTTGAAGTCAGTTAAAGGTTATAGTAATTATCATTATTAATTCCTTGTTGTGTTGTAATAATTATTAATGTAATGTGCTTTTGTCTGCTTTGTTAATCTGTAGGTTTGTAAAAGCTCAGATTTTAATTCCTATTGTATTATGTGAAATTGATATTACAGTTGTTATAAATTGTTCACCTTCTTTCCATGCCCTTCATTATTTTGAGTCAGATAAGAGTATTTATTCATTGCCACGTGGTCATATATTAGTCCTGGGTCCCGGGCATGAAAAACTTGAATTTAGTATTTACCAGTCGGTCCTGGGTGTAATATATTGGCGACCTTACCAGGAACCTTGCTCAAAGCAAAGTAGTTTACATTAACTTCTCCCTTGTTCTCGTATTGTCATAACAATAATATTATGATATCAGGAAAGTGAACAGTGAATTCTTGAGTACTTTTTTGGGGGGGAAACAAATTTTTGTGTGTGTGCAATGGTGTCTGTGTCTTTGGTTATAAGAAGAAAAAATTGAAATAACCGTAACAAGTGTGAGATGATCGTTGGTCATTAGTGTATACTCGTTATCTTGCGTGGTAGCCGCAAAAGTAAACACTAATTTGAACATAGGATGACGGTAGTTCTCTATACGTTCTTCCAAGAATCGTTAACTTTGTTAACTTAATTAATCTCATGAGTGGGTTGTTGGTTTTTTTTCAAGAATCGTAAGTTATATTTTTTGGAGTGCTTTATCTTTTCAAGTCTCTTTATTCAAGTATCAATGTTCAATGTACTCTCACAAGTATCCAAGTTTCAAAGTACTCTGCTCAAGTACCGAGATACGTATGATCCCATCACTCATGCTAGTTTCTAGTACCTCTACCTAACAAGTCGTTGATACTCGAGTGTTGAAGTATTTGGGGGTAGTAAAGCACAGATTCTGGGGTCGTGCTTGACTATCGCTACTGAGTTTTCCCAGAGCTTCCTCGCTTCATTTTTCCTAAGTTTTGATTTTTAATCGTCATGGCTCGTAAAGAATTTGATATATCTTTTTTCTTGAAGCATCCCTCTCGGGATCAAGTAAGTGACATCAGAAAAGCCGATTGATTAGAGATTGCTGAACATTATAAAATTGCTCTTCCAACTTACCCCTTAAAGATGACTCAGAAAAAAGTTAAGGAACCTGTTTTGAAACGTTTAAGGAAACAAGGTGTTCTTGATGTAGTTTCTGAATGGTTTTCATTACCTAAGGATACCAAGGAAAATTCCGATCCAGACGAGATTCATGAGTCAAAGGAAATTGAAGTAGCTCTTAATGATAATGCTACTCCGAAAGCTGACACCTCTTCTTCACTGGAGTTAGAGAAGTATAGATTAGAACTTCAGTATAAAAGGGATGTTGAAATAGAAACAAGAAAAATGAAAATGGAAGCAGAAACGAGAAAAATGGAATTAGAAGTAGAAACGAGAAAAATCAAGTAGAAAGAGAATTAAAACTGAAAGAGTTGGAACAATTTGGTAAGCATAAGGACATAGAACTATCTATAAAGGAGAAAGAGGTATCTTTCAACTTTTCCACAGTTTCTTCTATGGTACCAACATTTGACGAGGGAGATATTGATGGGTCCTTTAAATTGTTTGAGAAAACCGCTACTAAAGAGAAGTGGCCAAGAGAAGAGTGGATGAACATTGTAGGTCCTAAATTGTCAGGAAAGTTTATGAGAGTCTACGGTAGTTTGGATGAAATGGAAGACTATGATTTTGCTAAAACGCAAATACTTCATGCACATGCAATCACACCCGAAGGATATAGGCAGAAATTTAGGAATATGACAAAAGCTAAGTATCAAACCTATGTGGAATATGCCACCGAGAAAATGTGGTTGGAATCCTGGAATGCGTGTGGGGTGGATCGTGGTGCTTTTGTAAAATCTACCTCTCGTGATCCCCAAAGTAGATTGAGTGATGGGCAGAGAGAAAATAAGTCAAATTCAAACCAGATAGTTTGTGCTTATTGCAAGAAAGTAGGACATACCATTGCACAGTGTAAACATCCTGGGTGCCAGTTTTCAAAGAAGAGTTTTACTGCTATAAATTCCAGTGCTAAAGCTGTTGCTTCTAATTCTTGCTCCTCTCAGACCAGTATGTTTAATTTACTTTCACGGGTCACATCACGCTTAGCCCGAAGGGTCAGGCATTCCCCATAACTATTCTTAGAGATACTGGGGCTGCTCAGTCCATTTTAGTCCATGACGCTATTCCTAATCTGAGTCATAAGTAAACAGGAGAGAAGATTCTACTGTCTGATTTAACGTCTCATATGTTATATCCTCTTGCACAAGTTTATCCTGAGTGCCCACTGTTCAAGTCAAATGTAAAAGTAGCTGTCAAATATGGTAAATTGCCTGTTCAAGGAGTTCAGCTATTATTGGGGAATGATCTCGCTGGAACTCTTACCGTACCTAATAGTACTACTGTTGATAATCCTCTTCCAAGAGTTCTTGATGAATCCCCTGATCTTTTGCCTTCTTGTGCAGTAACAAGGGCTCAAGCTAAACTCGCTGTGTGGAAATCATCTAATACATTGTCATCCTTGCCTTCCCCTAAAATTCAGGAGGATCTCCTGAACCAGCCATTGTCTAAGGATGATCTAATACAAGCACAGAATTCTGATCCTTCGTTGGCAGTGATGCGACATGTTGCTGTAGATCATGATATTCTTGATACATTGCCTGCTTTCTATTATCGTGATGGTGTTCTTATGAGAGCATATTGACCCCCTTCTCTGTCTAAAAAGGATTCATGGTCTGAGACTCACCAAGTAGTACTTCCAACTTCAGTACGACTTTCTGTTTTGAAAATGGCACATGATGATTATGCTGGACATTTGGGTGTTCAGAAGACATATTAAAAGTTACTGTCACATTTCTATTGGCCTAGAATTAAGAAGGATGTCACTCAATTCATTAAGACTTGCCACATTTGTCAACTTACTGGAAACGTTAATCAGCCTATTCCCCCTGCCCCTCTTTTTTCCATTCCGGTTGTTCATGAACCTTTCGAGAAAATTGTTATAGACTGTGTCTGGCCTCTCCCTAAGACTAAAAAAGGTAATGAGTACTTACTTACTATTATGGACTCTGCCACTAGATATCTTGATGCTTTCCCTCTAAAAAAACATCACTGCTAAGTCAGTTCTGAAACCACTTTTGAGTATGTTTACCTCCAAAGGCGTCCCAAAAGAAATTCAGTCTGATCAGAGTACTAATTTTGCAAGTCAAACTTTTCAGCATGTCTTAACTGAGTTGGGAGTCAAATATGTAACTTCATCTGCCTATCACCCACAGTCTCAAAGGTGTCTGGAAAGATTTCACCAAACTTTAAAGCAGGTGTTGCAAAAATATTGTTTGGAGAATAGTAAATGTTGGGATGAAGGAATAGATTGGCTACTTTTGCATATCGAGAATCAATCCAAGAGTCTTTGGGAGTATCCCCTTTTGAACTAGTTTATGGTCGACCTCTTAGGGGACCCTTAATGGTCCTCAAAGAGAAGTGGTTCTCCAAACCATCTGAACCTATTACAGTCTATAAATACTTGGAAAAACTTTAGAAGAAACTCCATAAAGTAGGAACTTTTGCTCTTGACAATTTAAATCACAGTCAAGAGAAATCCAAGGACCATTATGATAGGAAAGCCATTCCTAGAAAGTTTGCCTCTGGGGACCAAGTTCTAGTCTTTTTGCCCTCTCCTGGATCTCCCTTAAAAAAACAAATATTCAGGACCATACGCAATTCAGAAAAAGTTGAGTCCTCTAAACTATGTCATAGCAATATCTGATCGTAGAAAGAAAACACAGTTGGTTCATGTGAATTTACTCAAACCTTACTATTCCAGATCACCAGAGGTAGATGTCGGAACTGTTTTTCCAGTTACAGTATGTGTGGCAGACAACAACCCATTGTCTGAGATGGGATTAGATGGTGATGGTGAGAGTAGCCTACCTGTTGACTTACCCTGTAACCAAGGTTCTCTCTCCAACAGCAGTATAATACAGAATCTTAATGATTATTTTGGTGATCTTCATCCAAACCAGAGGGCAGACTTAGTGCAGCTGTTGTATCATTTTCCCTCTGTTATTTCTGATTCTCCAAGATTGTGTAATAATATCCAACATGACATAAAGTTGATTAGTTCACGTCAAGCCCCTGTTAGGCAAGCTCCATAGATTGCACCCCCATAAGAATGACATTATGAAGAAAGAAGTAGATTATCTATTAACTCAATTTTAGTGCCAAAACCTGATGGATCTTCCTGACTTTGTACTGACTATAGAAAAGTAAATAACATAACTATCAAAGACTCTTATCCTCTCCCCTTAATAGAAGACCTTTTAAATACTATTGGAAAATCCCAATTTATTACAACCATTGATCTCACTAAGGGGTATTATCAGCTACTACCTCTTACAGAGAATATTAAAGAGATTTCCGCATTTATCACCCAATTTGGTTTGTACTAATATAAAGTGTTAGCATTTGGCATAACTAATGCTCCTTCTACTTTTCAAAGGGTCATCAACCAAGTCATCCAAGGACTGAAAGGAACTGCTACTTATTTGGATGACATTGTCATCACAGCAGACTCCTGGGAAGAACATTGCAATCGTCTACAAGCTCTCATGATGTGGCTACAATCAGCTGGACTTGCCATCAATCTAAAGAAATCTGTCTTTGGACATGGGACCATTACTTATCTTGGTCATACTATTGGATATGGTATTCTCCGTCCTAAGGCAGCCAGTGTGTCTGCCATCCTTGCATTTCCAACCCCTAACACCAGGAAAGAAGTTGTGTGTTTTATAGGTGTGGTGGGGGTATTATCGAAGGTTCTGTGCCAATTTTTCTACAGTAGCTGCACTCTTGATGAACCTCACCAGTTCCAAAGTGCCTTTTAATGGACTCCTGAATGTGAAAAGACTTTTCAACATCTGGAACTGTTTGTAACTTCTCAACCTGTTTTAAGGGCTCCAGACTTCAACCTTCCATTCCACCTCCAAATTGACGCTAGTGGTCTTGGAGTGGGAGCAGTACTTTTGCAAACCGACCAACAAACCAATGTACTGCACCCCGTGGCATATTACTCCTGCAAGTTGAAGAAGCATCAACAACCCTATTCCATCATAGAAAAAGAGGCACTGGCTCTCATCCTTGTGATCAAAAAGTTTGAGTGCTATCTTCAGGCTTCGCCTCACTGTGTACAGGTCTTCACCGACCACAACCCACTGGCCTTTATCAACTCGACCAAACTAACCAATCAAAGGATTCTTAGGTGGTCCCTCCTACTTCAGACCTACAATCTTGAAGTTCACCATATCAGAGGCATAGAAAATATATTCGCTGATGCCTTATCACGTGGATTTGAAGCGTATAATCCCACCTAATACTGTGAGCTGCTTGTTTGTGGTCGCCTATCTTCATTACCTCTTCTGGGTTCCCCTACAGAGGTTTTGGTGTGGGGATATGTTACAACCCCAAACAAGCAGGTTAACCCCTTTTAACTACCAATACCACTGCTCAACCAATCAGCGTTCACTTCACCTCGAACAACCAATCAGAATGAAGTTTCTAGCATTACCCTCGACACTACTTCAGCTGACTGTCTTAGGCCCACTGCGACACCCCACTACCTCCCTCTCTGTCCGAGGCTTTAAATACCTGGTTAGGAATACCGGCGACAGAGTACAGTTCCACACCAGCGATCATCACATCATACCAAGATTGTATTTCCCGGCCAGGCTTCTACATTTCTTCCACCTGGAGCTCCTTGTTTTTGTATTGTATATTCTTTGTTGTGTATTGGTTTATTGCTCTCCTCCCAGATTCCATTTAACTTTTGAAGTCAGTTAAAAGTTATAGTAATTATCATTATTAATTCCTTGTTGTGTTGTAATAATTATTAATGTAATGTGTTTTTGTCTGCTTTGTTAATCTGTAGGTTTGTAAAAGCTCAGATTATAATTCCTATTGTATTATGTGAAATTGATATTACAATTGTTATAGATTGTTCACCTACTTTCCATTCCCTTCATTATTTTGAGTTAGATAAGGGTAGTTATTCATTGCCACATGGTCATATATTAGTCCTGGGTCCCGGGCATGGAAAACTTGAATTTGGTATTTACCAGTCAGACCTGGGCATAATACATGCAACAATTTTTTCTAATATTTTAGAGAAAATGGGTAGCAGGGAAATGGGACAATAGTTTGTCACATCTTCTCTGTCCCCCTTTTTATGCAGAGGTATTACATGTGATTTTTTCCAAGAGTCAGGAAAACTTTTAGTAACAATGGAAGTGTTCATAATAGCTAGAATATAAGATACAATCATAGGTAGAACATCAATGATGAATTGATATGGTATACCATCTGGACCATGAGAGCTAGAGTTTCATAGGCTCTTCATGGTAAGAATTAGGGTAGCACAATTGATAGGATTTATCTTGAAGTACTCTCTTGTGTTTACATTGGAAGAATTGTCCTTTAAGCAATTACTCATATTCACTGAGTTGATGTTTTCTTGTGTTTTCTCATATGTATTTTCCCCAACATTAGCAAAATAGTTATTAAAGTTTTCCACTTTGTCTTTCCACTCCGTAACATTTTCATAACTTTCTGAGGTAGTCTTTCCATATGGTATCATGCTTCTTATCATTTTCCATGTTGCTGCTGTATCATGTCTAGAGTCATTAAATTGTTTTTTGTAAAAGTCCTTTTTACTTATATCGATGAGAAATCTGACACGTTTCTTTTCTGCTTTATAACATTCATGGAGAGTCATATTATATCTATTCATTTTTATCACTTTTCGTATTTGATTTCTGATTTTCATTGCCTCTTTGATGTCATTAGTTAGCCAGGGAGCTGAGAGGTGGGTTATTTTTCTTGTTACAATGGGTGCACAACTATATAAGCATTCATGGAAGACTTTTGTTAGAATATCAACCTGCAAATCGATGTTATCTGTGTTTATTATACTATTAAGTGCATTTGTGTTGTTGATTAATGCTTCACAAAAGATATCAAGGGAATAATATTTTAGACACCGGAATGTCTTGAAGAGAGGCTTCCTTTTGGGCTTGTTTATGTTTAGCATAATGTTGAGTTCATGATCTGCAATTGGGCAGGGAACCATGTCCCAATACGGTATACTTTCCACTTTATTTGTTATTATCAGATCTATTAGAGTCCTAGAATTAGGGTTTTGCTGGTCGGTTTTGCCACTATTTGTGTTTAGCACAACTAATATAATTAAAATGTCCAGATAAGGAAGTAATTGGGACAATATGTTCTTTTAGTTATGTGTTCAGTCTCAGATTACAGAAAATGACATACTACTTCATAGCATTTTTTTTTCTCTGAGGATGTGAATGCTTTGTGCTTGTAAAAAAAATCCTTACCTCTCTCAGGAAGCATAACTAATATTCTTGTGACAAAAATGCACAGAGTTTGAAGCTATAAAGAAAAAAAGTTAATTTTATGTTGAGGAATATCAAGGTATGGATTACCATTTGCTTTAATAAAGAACCTGATGCATCTGCCATAAATTATTAAGAAATCCCTGTTTCGACGTACGTGGTTTGTGTCATAAATACGAACTTTGCACTGGAATAGTTGGTTGAGCGTGGCAATAGAAAACGTCGTCATGTGGCATTAGACTGAGGCAGATGCGTTCGTTAGTTCCCGCATGTACCCCATTTTGTTATTGTGCTTATTCGCTCTTTGTTTTTTGTGTGTTTTTGATAATATTTTGCTTGTATTATGTCTCTCAAGCGTACAGCAGATTCTTCTGATGGCAGTGCCTCAAAGAAAAGGAAAGCCATCACCATGGAAGTGAAATTAGAGGTAGTGAAACTGCTACCAACATTGGCTGGTTGCTAGGGTTAAGCTGTTAGACTGTGGAGACGATTGCAAAGATAAAGATTGTTAGTTTGTGTAAGCTAATCCTAGTTATTTTTAGACATAATAACCTGCCGGTGTTTTGGAGTCGAACTGGACTACCTGGGGTGGTTATGGTGGGTCAAGACAACTTGTGCTGGTGAGTAAGTTTCTCAATAAAGATCACATCTTTGAACATGTGGCATGTTGTGCTCACTAGGCGTAGTGCCTAGTGATTGAAATGGAATGGTTATTAGTGCTTTGGGTGGATGACCAGCATCATCGGCATGTCCCTCCCTTGCAAGGCCTCTTCCAGTGTGCAAGCCAACCACAGGAGTAGAGGCAAGGATTTTTTTTTTTTACACGGTTTCATTTTATTATGTTATATTTATGTCCTCCCATGTATTTTCTAAGTCCTAGTTTTGTTTTCATATATCATGGAAATGTTGTTTTTTATGTCTTAGATTATGGACTGTACTACTGTATTAGCAAAGGTGGGTGACGTGAGTGCTAATTTAGGTGTGTTCAGACTTACATGGAAAATCGGGATACAACGCATTGTTAGGAAAGGAAGTGTTTCGTAGGTCTAGGACACCCTGTATATACATGAGTAAATGATCTGTATGAAACTTGTGCAGTATAATTTTGGCTTGCTCATGTTGATAATTTCTTGCTAATGGATACACCGAAAATGAAATATTTGTTTAATATATATGAAAACATCCAGGACTAATACATTTGGAAACAAGCTGACTTTACAATAACAGCTAAGATATTTGGTGAAAAATCTTCACAGTGTCTGCCACTTCTATATTGATTGTGTTGTAATTTTTACATATTGCCTTTTAGTGTTTGATGAAGTTCTACTGCTGTTGCGCTCATATAAATCCCCATTAAGTTGGGTTCTTTTGAGATACTATTTAGAACTGTAATAGTTCAGTATTAGATCGCCATCTATCTCTGTCATTTCTCGTTTTTCTTTTTATCATGTATCCATAATTAAAATTTTCTTGAGGCTGGAGGACTACTTTGATGAAATTCACTTACTATTTTGGTTATGTGGAATTGTATTTATAATTGGATTTTTTTTTTTTTAAACTGCCACCCTAAACTTCTATATATGACATTTAGGATGTAGAGGGATATGGTCTCTTGTTCTAATTTGTTATAGGAATTCAAATGCCAGTTACCTAATGAAATACATTGAAATACACTGTATTTATGCTCTGAAAAACATTTGCCAGTAAAGTTTGTTTTCCAAACAAGGGACTCGTCCGAACTCATCTGGCTGCCAAAATGATCTTTTAGGCTCATGTCAGAGAAACTGTATTTACATTTGCTATTAATTATTTATGTTCATCCTATGAAGCTATAATGGATAAAATGTTTCTTTGTAATGTTCAGTGGACCTACAAGTTGGCAGGTTACTTATAATTTCAAATGGTTTATTATTGAAATACATAGTACCAAGGTGTTGAAAAGAGTTGAAAAGTTCAAGTATTTGGGATCAACAGTAGCAGAGGATGGTGACCTAGAGTCAGAAATAACCCACAGAATACAAGCAGGATGGAAGAACTGGAAGAAAGTGTCTGGGGTGCTGTGCATCAGGAGAATAGGGATTAAGTTGAGGGGTAAAGTGCATAAGACAGTTGTGAGACCTGCGATGATGTATGGAGCTGAGGCATGGGCAATAAAGAAGACACAAGAGAAAAAACTGGATGTGGCAGAGATGAGGATGTTGAGATGGATGCGTAGGGTGACAAGAAGCGATAAGATCAGAAACGAGGTAATTAGAGGTACCTCAAAAGTTACAAAAATATCAGATAAGATACAAGAAAGTAGACTAAGATGGTATGGTCATGTTGGGAGGAGGGTGATGGAAACGGATATACAGGGTAGGGGAGGGAGGGGGAGACCAAAGCGTAGGTGGATGGATTGCATCATTGACGACCTGAAGTCTAAAGGTTTATTGGGTGATGAGGTATGGGTCAGGAACATATGGAGAACACTGGCCAGAAACATCGACCCCACATGAAAGTGGGAAAATATGTAGACGAAGAAGAAGAAGAAGTACCAAGCTATCTTTATATTCTAAGGATATCGCCATCGACTTCATAGGTAGCTCTTATACAAGATACTAGTATTTCTTAATGTTGAGAACACTAATGACTATTGGACATTACAGCCACTGCACATGTAACACAGTGATTCTGCTGAAATACCTGTCTTGGAACACACATTTATATCTCGACCGTTGGCCTTGCCTCCATGGTTGAGGCACGATTCATTTCTTTGTAGATGGGATTTTTGTTTTTAAATACACGATTAATAGCTAGTAATAGCTCTTTCTTAATACATGGCAGCTAATGCAAGGAGTGAGGATGAGGTGGACATGAAGCATTGCTCTCTCATTTTTAGTTTTGTTTATGTTGCTGGCTAAACCGAGATATTACCTCCAAAATCCATAGTGGTGTATAAGGGATATTTCGCCAGGATTGTCTATGGATGTATTTATCAATGTTAGGACTTCTGTCGTTTGATAATGCCTGCGATTTAATCACCGTTAAATATACAAATGTAAAAATCATGAAACTCTACTTTCGGCATGAAACTAGTTTATTAATAAACTTCCTTCAGCTGTCCTGTTAAAAATGACCTGCATTTAAGTTTTTGCGAGGGTTCTTAATATATTTTTTTTTCTTCATAATCTGCTATTGTAGAGCAATAACGAAAGGATACCTGCAGGGGAAAATGTGACAGTATTCTGCTGTCCTGTATATGATTGGGATTTCCGGAATAAAAAAAAAAAAACTTGACTTAAATGAAGGCCAATATAGGCGGACAAGGACCTAAAGTACTAGATGTCATGCATTAAATACACGAAACGTTTAAATCTGAGTCAATTTGGATGAAATGAAAAGTCGATATTTGTTTGGCAGAGGAGTTGGGTATATTGTGTGGACAAAACTGTGTTGGGTATTGGGATGGGCTGGCCGGGGGTACTTCCTCCGCTCAGGGCTAAATATATATCTTCGTTGACTCCCTCGCCACCTCCACAGCATCGTGTTCATGCCCTTTAGTCTCTTCCTGTGCTTTGCAACAAAGAACCGAGACCCTGGTCATACAATTAGAATTTTTCAATGGTAAATCTCATAGCCACGTCAAAACTTCTTCATTTAGTCGAGCCTCAAACCCGACTGCCGCAACGGGGTGAATGACTGCGATGAGAAAACACTCGCAGCGAAGCTCCGCCTACTTTACCAACTATGGTGAAGATGATATAGATGCCAACAAGCTACAGCGAAGTCATTCTGCATTCACTATGTACTTTCTGGAAGAATTTTTTGAATATTTAAAACTACTTCGCAAGGACAACGAGTATAATCTACATAGTGTTTTAAGTATATATTAAGGTCGTTCTTGCCTAGAAAAGGAGACAGAATTTTAAAGTTCGAGACTTTTAGGCCCGTCTGGTGTGATGTCATCGTTTGACGACGTCATGGAGCCTCATGGAGGAGGAATTCCCAGAGAGAAGACTTAAACTTAAGTGAAATGTCGAGTGGGAGCGAGACCAGACGTTGAGCCTTCAAGTTCTTGAGGCGCGTACGCTCTTATTTTATGTATTCGGTGATAAATAAGAATAATATTTAGTGTGTGTGCCCTTGTGAGTGACATAATTATAAGGATTCATTGTTGGGATATTGGAGGTGGTTTGGATAAAGCCTCTTCATCAGATCAAGAGTTCGAGAACTTTAATTAAAGGTAAGTTTAAAAAGATCTATCGCTGGTGCCCTGTATGTCATTGACCCTTCCGAAATGGTTATTAGTGTAAATGTGCAAAAGACTTTACTCAGGCATGCATATGTTAATGGTAAAGAATCTTTACAATGGAATTATACCTGAAACTATATTTACCTGAGAATGGTAGTATTTACCCGGAAAAAGTTTCGTGCGAGCATGTTAAAGACCTGAATGATAATTCACATAAAAAGCATTTGTCACATCGTAACATTTTGTCATGCCAAACGTGTAGAAAACTGCGACAATGGAATAACTCGGATATGAATGATGTTTGTGGACGTCTTTGCCTACGAGCAGTTATATGTCCTTTTATTTTAGCTTTGATAATTATTTCATTGTTTTCAACCAATGAATTGTATGAACTAGCAGATTATTCACTCTGATATATTCTGTATCTGTTATATATGTTTCTTTCTATAGTTTCTTTTAAAACCCTGTAGATTATATTAGTTACTGCATTTGTTATTTAACGTTTTTTGAATGGATTATGTGGATTGGTACAGGCTAGTTTAGAATAAATAGGCTATTGTTACTTAGTTTTAAAGTAATTACGACACAAGATTTTTTATTCTTTTACAAATCAACTCTTAAATGCAAGAGATTGAGTACAATCAAAATACCTATATTATCTTATGAGCCGATAAAATCCAAATATCTAGTGATGTAGAGAATATTTTGTTTTTGTTTTTGAAAATTAGGCCTAGAGAAATGTATGATTAGGTTAGATTTCAGTAGGAATGGCTTTAATTAAGCGTGATAGGATGTTGCCGTTTGTTTGAATCGATATCACCCTCTTAGAAATGTAAAATTTGTCACATTTACATTTACCAGCTTAGCACATATTTAAAGCTTGAAAGGTTATCAAATAACATATAAGCTTCTAAGTCTGATACTTTTTCATATTAACTTCCTTGCAAGATATAAACGATATGCAAATATTAGTTATTGTTTATAGTTGAGAAATCCCCCAAACCATTTCCTTAGTCTTATGTATATTATTAACCTATGAGCTTAATAAATGGATATAATAGTTTTTATACCTTTTCTTGTTAGTTAATCGTTGCATTGCGATAAATAGACGACGTGCAACGTTATGGTGTGGTAGAGATACAGCCCCCCCTTTACCACAACCTTTTAGAATCTTTTACCTGCTTGAAAATTCGTGGCTTTTTTTTTTTTTTTTTTTTTGCTTTTTTATATTTTTTGTGTGACACCGGTACAGGCAAAAACTGCTCTCTTCAGTAAAGGCCCGGGTACGAGAAAATAAATATCAAGACGAAGGAAAAGAAAAAGGTTAAGGACAAGGCAAAGATGAGGTAATGTCACATAAAGGAAAACGACATACAGAAAAAAACAGTCAAAGTACAGAGGACCCAGAGATATAGAGGACTAGGCTCTGAGATGACGATAGATCTGCTTCTTGAAGGAAGAAAGGTCATAAGAATTAGGAAAGACAGAAGGAGCAAGAGAATTACAGAGTCTGGAGGTAGATGGGAAGAAGCAGACACTGCACCGACCAATCCACGAGCTACAAATCTCCACCCAATACCTGTGAGATGAGGCCGCTTGGCAAGTGTTACGTGGCCTCGACAGTGGGGGAGAGATGCAACTCGCCAACTCATCAGAGCAGCGATGGAAGTAGTAGCAACAGAAAAGAGAAAGGGATGATATCTTATGGCAAAGAGAGAGAGAATCCAGATTAGAAGTAAGAGAAGGATAATTAATGAGTCTGACTGCCTTAGATTCAACCCTATCAAGGAGATAAGTATAAGAAGAAGCACCCCAGTGTGTGAGCAGTATTCTAAGCATGGACGGATAAGACCTTTATAGATTTTAAGTAACTGTAAAGAGGTAAGGTAATGACGAAAACGAAACGGAACCCCCAATTTTTTGAATGCAAATTTAGAAATTTGGATTATGTGCTTCCCCTAAAACAAGTTAGAGGTTATATGGATAACTAATATGTTAATAGAATTAAGAGGGTAAATTTCGTTAGTTTCGAAGACAATAGGGCTATCAGGAGGAGCAGAAGATTTAAGAGATTGCCAGAAACTGTGTCTTGGAGGCGTTAAATTTAACTAAATTTTGGGTGCCCCAGTCAGATGCCCTCTGCAAATCAGAGTTGAGAGTAGAAGAAAAAGGCAGAGGAAAAGTGAAGGGTAGAATCGTCAGCAAAGGCATTAAGAAGAGAGGAAGATGGGGATTGTTGAAGATCATTGATGAATAGAAGGAACAGAGTAGGTGAAAGAACAGAGCCCTGTGGAACATCACTGATAACAGGGAATGGGTTAGATGTCACACCATCAACAACTACAGATATAAAATGGTCAGAAAGAAAACTGGATATCAGAGAATAGAGAGATGGGGTAAAGCCATAGGCAGGAAGTTTGGTCAACAGAGACTTGTGCCAGACTGTCAAAAACCTTAGAGCTATCAAGGGTAACAACAAAGGATTCCCCATAGTTCTTCAGAGAAGATGACCATACATGAGTAAGATAGGGCAGGAGGTCACCAGTGGATCTTGCCTTGCGGAAGCCGTACTGGTGATTGGAGATAAATGAGTTAGATTCAAGGCATTTCAAGAAGTGAGCATTGAGCAAAGTTTTGAAAACTTTAGGAATAGAAGAGGTTTGGGCAATAGGTCAGTAGTTTGAAGGAATAGAGCAGTCAACCTTCTTAAGAACAGGTTGAACTAGAGCATGCTTCCAAGATGAAGGATAGAGACTGGTTGTCAAAATGAGGCGAAAAAGATGGCAAAGCACGGGAGCTAGTTCATCTGAAAACTCCTTAAGGAACTTGCAGGAATACCATCGGGACCAGATGCCTTGTTTGTCTTTAGCGGGCAAAGAAGCTTATAAACTTTGTGTGAAGAGAGGATAAGGGAGGACATAGGGTTACAGAGGGGTAAAGATTGAGGGACAGGTGCACTGGAATCATATACAGAAGAGTTGGCAGAAAAATAAGAGCCAAAGAGATTGGCTTTGTCAGTGGGAGAGGAAGCTATAGAACCATCAGAATAAATGAGAGGAAAAAAGCTTGAGTTAAAGAAGCTTTTGGAGAGGTATTTGGCTAAAGACCAGAGATATTTGTCAATGGGAGAGGAGTTAAGGTCATCAACTTTCCTTCTTATAAAGGAAGCCTTAGACCTTCGAATCTGAGCAGTACAGCGATTCCTAGCTGCGATAAAAGCAGAGCGAGTTAAATCAGAAGGTGAGGCTTGATAAGACCGGTGTGCCCGATTCCTAGCCTGAATAGCCATGGAGCAGGCATGCTCAAACCAAGGTTTAGCGGGAGTTTTCGTAAAGCAGGGGATGTACAACTCCATTCCCGAGGTTATGATCTCTGCAGCTTTTAGGGCTACCTGATCAGGATTGCCGGACCAAAAGCAGTAGTCATCTCATGGGAAGTCAAAGAGGAAGTTACACAAATATTCATGGGTATGCTCAAAGTGCCAAAGGCTGTGCTGAGTAGGAGGGATTGGTGGAGGGGGAGCAAAACTGGAAGAGATTGAGATCACAGAATGGTCAGATTTACTAAAAGGGGAAAGCACAGAATAAGAGTAGTTTGAAGGGTTAGAAATAAGGAACAGTCCAAGAGTGGTGGCTGCACATTCGTGTCGATGGGGAACACGAGTAAGATGTTTGATAATTTGCTCCAGATAATGAGTAATAGAGAAAACAAGGACCTCACATCCTCTCACATCAGTGTGAGAAGAATTAAGCCACTTACTGTGGTGTACATTGAAGTTTCCATTATAGAGAAGTTTTGCATGTGGGTGAAAAGATAGCAAGGACTCATGGCAAGAGGACAGTTATTCAAAGAAAGACACAAACTCAGTGAATTTTGGAGGACAGTAGCAGAAGCAAAGGAATATAGTGGTAGTGGAGAGATAGATTTTTAGCCAGAGAACATCAAAGTCAGTAGATTCAAGGTCCATGAGCCTTGCAATAAGAGTGTTAATGCTGCAATAGGCACAGACACCACCCTTGGAAAGAAAACGAGAATACAGGTTATAGTGAGAGATTTGAAATGGGTCAGTGGAAGCATGGCTAGACAGCTGGGTTTCAAATAGGTGGAGGAGGTTAGCGAGGGAAATACCCAAGTGCTGTTCCACAGACGAAAGATTAGATTTCAGGCCACGAATGTTAGAATAGTGAAAAGTGAAAGAAGCAGATCTATAGGAGATGCAAGATTAAGGGCAGAACCATTACTACCACCAGTCGTGTCTGCCTTCAAGCCAGGTGTGGAGTCAACAAGATCCCAGGAGATTTTTCAGACTCCTCTATGTCGGGTACTGGGGGCCATAATCTGTGGACCTTCCATAAATATATCAAATATGAGGAAAAAAAAGAGGGCAAAAAGAAACATATGGGGAGTGTTGTGACTTGTCAAATGTAATGGAATAGCAAGAGATGTGTAACGAATACGCTAGAATATTTGATGTAGATGTAGGGGTAAGGAAAAACCGTCCTGAAGGAAGACTCAACCCGGAGCTGTCTGGACCAGTCCTAGTTGAATTCGTAATACCTTCAGTCGTAGTCTTTTAGCGGGCGGCTGATGCCATGACCAACCTACTAAACATAATGATAGAATATCAATGCCTCTTCTATGATTAAATAAACATGTTACCTATTCAATTGGCCAGATATTTTTTTCAGCTTTGATTCTTTTTGTACCTTAGACTTGATGCAACTTCCATTTTTATTAGTGTCTGGCTGTCTGTATTTACTTATTTATTTATTTATTTATTTATTTATTTATTTATATTACTTTATATCTTGTCAAGCATTAGAATTAATGATAATAAATGGCCCTTTACTAAGTATCAGATATTTTGCTTTCGTCTCCATTAGACACTGTGTATGTAAGCGTTAATATGCATGCTCTCTCTCTCTCTCTCTCTCTCTCTCTCTCTCTCTCTCTCTCTCTCTCTCTCTCTCTCTCTCTCTCTCTCTCTCTCTCTCTCTCTCTCTCTCTCTCTCTCTCTCTCTCTCTCTCGTATTTCATGGATATTGAGTCTCATATATGCATAAATGCAAAACATACGTAAGTACACATATTCGTAAACGACCATAAATGCGTTTGTTCATTCGTGTTTGTAATACTGTAGTGCATGACTACCTGCTACTGCCTATTTCCCCATCTACTCGTACAAAAATACACACACACACACACACACTCACGCACGCACGCACGCACGCACGCACACAAACACACATACATACATACATACATACATACATACATACATACATACATACATACATACATACATATATATATATATATATATATATATATATATATATATATATATATATATATATATATATATATATGTGTGTGTGTGTGTGTGTGTGTGTGTGTGTGTGTGTGTGTGTGTGTGTGTGTGTGTGTGTGTGTGTGTGTGTGTGTGTGTGTGTGTGTGTGTGTGTGTGTGTGTGTGTGTGTGTGTGTGTGTGTTATTCAATAGATAGGGCAAGGTTCTTCTGCCGTGAGGCCTGAGATTCACAGTTTACCCCTAGCACTTCATCACCTGGCAATCCCCTTCACCCTCCCGCTAGAATACATACATACATACATACATACATACATGACTATGATCATGCTTACTTGCATGCACCTTACCTACCTACCTACCTACCTACCCTACATACATACATACATACATACATACATACATACATACATACATACATACATACATACATACATGACTAGTATCATGTTTACTTTCATTCGCCGTGCATACATACATGCTTACATACATACATGACCAGTGTCATGTGTACTTTCATCCGTCGTGCATACATACATACATACATACATACATACATACATACATTGTGTGAAAGTAGTCATTCAATAAGCGCATTCCTCTTGTGATCTTCATTCTGCTGAACTGATTTTATTTTTATCATTTTAATTAATATATTAGTTTATTAATGTTATGTATGTATGTATGTATGTATGTATGTATGTATGTATGTATGTATGTATGTATGTATGTATGTATGTATGTATGTATACATAGAGGTCTTTTCTCTGCAGCATTTTAACAAGTTATATTTGCTGATTTACTATCATAGCGCATAGCTTATCGACATATACTAAAGTGTAATTTGTCAGCAAATACCTGGCTCTCACAAATAACGAACCAAATTCGACTCCCTAATGTGAATCGCACAGTATTTCTTTGTCCGAAACACTCGGTGATTAGGAGAGATTAGAGGCGTCTCCATTGTAATGGCTCGAACCCAGCAGTCTTAATAAATACACCATTATATCTGTGGCATCATGAGTGGAGAAGTATTTAAAATATTTTTACGGGGACGGGTTTCAGTGATGGTAAGAAGGCAGTCATGTCTTTCTCATTTAGAAACAAAAAGACCTTGCTTTTATCTCGTATTAATATCACCGTATTCTTTTATTTTCCATTGCAACGTGTCTCCTTTTGTTGAGTTTTACAACTGATTCTCAAGGGGAGTCACTCGGCACATTTGAGAGAAATTTCAGTCAGTCTAAGTAATAAATGTATGCAAATGAAGTGAGAGCTCTCTGTGCACTATATATATCACGTGAAACCTCCAAATGCAGAACTATAAGGGCGACCACGAATTAAAGGTTCACTAAAAAAAAAAAAAAAAAAAAAAAAAAAAAAAAATATATATATATATATATATATATATATATATATATATATATATATATATATATATATATATATATATATATATATATATATATATATATATATATATATCCTTGTTGAACAATTCAGTTATTGGGATCGCAAAAGGGAACTTTGAGAACCGTTACTTGTAAACTCTTCCAACTTATTTGTCTCGCTGCATAGAGCAAAGGACGAAGCGAACCTCTCTGTTTCCTTCTTGACATTCACTTGATTATTCAGATTTGAGTAATTTCGTTTTTGGTTACACTTCCTCCTTCTCTTTACATTTCTTTTTCTTTGGAACTTTGAACTAATCTTAGGAGAAATTTTATCGGATTTAGCATTTTGTTATTTTTTTTTTATTGTTATTTATATTGTCTTTCAAGATCATGATTATCATTAGAACGGACTAATTCGAGTAGATCCCCGTCGCTAAATCGTTTATGACTGTATATAGGATTTTTCTAAGGTATTGTGAGTCGGCCTGCTGAGAAGATGTTAAAAATAACCAAATGACTAGTGGTGTACTTTTGAGTTTGTCTGAGAGAGAGAGAGAGAGAGAGAGAGAGAGAGAGAGAGAGAGAGAGAGAGAGAGAGAGAGAGAGAGAGAGAGAGAGAGAGAGAGAGTAATAATAATACTTTATTTCCATTTCAATACAATGGGTATTCGTCAGCCAGGGTAAGCCCCAACCCCCCACAATTCCAAGACATTTACACCTATTCTCGCCAATATTGCACCTTCTTAATAAGTCTATCGTGTGGTACCGTATCAAATGCCTTCTGGAAATCTAGGAATATGCAATCTGCCCAGCCCTCTCTTTCCTGTAAGACCCGGCTTACCTCTTCATAAAATTCTAATAAGTTTGTTACTGTTGATCTGCATTCTGTGAAGCCATGTTGTCTCACTGACAAAAAGTTAAAGGATTCCAAGTGAAGAGAGATGTGTTTTCGTAGTAGTTTCTCGATAACTTTGCAAACTTTGCTCGTTAAGGAAACAGGTCTATAGTTTAGAGCTGTATCTCTTCTTCCCTTTTTGATAATAAGTACCACGTTCACCTGTTTCCAGCATCTTGGAATCTCCCCAGATTCCAGTAACTTTTCAAGTATGATACATAGAGCCCCTGATATTGATTTAATGCTTTTCTTAAGTACATAAGGGGATATATTATCAGGACCTTGAGCTTTATAGGCATCTAACTCCATCAGCGCTTTGCATACCTTTGTGGCTGAAAAGATGATATTCTCTAATACCGGCCCATGAGCTTCTATCTCTGAAATCTGAGGGGGTGGGGTATTTTCTGCTGTAAATATTGACTGAAACTCCTTGTTCAATTCTTCGCAGATCTCGTCATCCATATCAGTGATGCTGCCATCCTTTCTCTATAGCTTTAAAGCCTGTTCATTTTCCTCTGATAAATATCTTTAGCCTTCTTGGTGATATTCTTTTCAGAGTCTCTCTCTGCCTCTCTTCTTTTACTCAGGTAAAAATTTCTTGCTCTTTTGTAAGTCTTCCAGGCATTTATGCTTTTTCTCCTTCTATACCATTTTACAGCATTTGTCTCCCCATTCCTTAGCTCTCTTACACTCATTATTGAACCATTTCTTTCTGGCATGAATAACTCCTATTTTGGTGGAAGGTACGCAACAAAGTACTATCTTTCCATATTCCTCACAAAAGATGTACATTTCTTATACAGATTTGTTGTTAATTAAGGTCCTCCAGTCAATAACTGCAGAAAGTTAATTAATTCTTATATAATCTCCTTTTGGATAGTTCTTCCTCGTGTCCTCAGTGCCTCTACTTTCAGGCAGAATATTTCGATCATATACTCCATCAACGAAAGACAGTGGTCACTCTTTCCAATTGGTGGTTCATACTCAATTTTTTCAATATCCAACGCATTATCTGTGAATTCTAGATCAAGTAACAATGGCTCATCCCCACCCCTCGCCCTCGTTGGTTCCAGTACATGTTGGTGTAGGAAATTCCCTTTTACGCAATCTAGGAATCTTACCCTGAATGAGTCCTCCCCACTGTGTGGGTCAAAATTTATCCAATCTATCTCTCTTTGATTAGAATCTCCCATAGTCAAAATCCTACATTTTCTCTCCCTTGCAATGTTAACAACTGAGTTTATGACTTCAGCAGTTCCAGTATGACTTTCCTCATAAACTTCTAGCCTATGTTGGTTCCTTGGTGCGTTATATACAACAGTTACTTTAAAGCTCTCTGACTCAGTATTTATACGAGCAACAAGAAATTCCTTGAACTCACTTTCTATAGCAACCTGAAATCTTTCACTGATGAGCAATGCTATCCCTCCTCCAGTCTTCTCAGATCTTTCAAACCTTAATATTCTGAAATCCTTAGGAAAACTGTGACACTGTTTATGTCCTCACTTAACTTAATTTCTGTAACTGCTACTATATCAGCCTTACTATTGCAAATCCTATCCTTTAATTCTACTGCCTTACCAGCTAATCCATCAGCATTTGTGTACAGCAGTCTTAGTGAGGCCGGATCCCCTGATTATCTGTCACTATCTTCTTTATCTCCCCTTTGTGTGGAAGAACTCTGAAACAAAAATTTTTCTTCTCCTCTCATTTAACCTTTTAGATTCCTGCAAAATTTTTTATCCTTTCCATCTCTTCTTTTGTTCTGTATGGTCTAATGAACACTTGAATTCTTGAGGGTCTTATAGTTTTTTCTCATCATTATTTCTCTACATGTGTCCCCTCTATCAAAGGTTGCTTTCATTGGTATTGCCTTGCCCTCCCTCGAATATTTACCAAGTTGGTGAAAGGTTACAATATTCTCTGGACCACATACTACTCCAAGTTCCCTTATCAGGTCTAAAATCCTAGCTTTATTTTGTTCAAACCACCCCTGCCATGTTGACTCCTGGGAGTCACGTATGCCTGAGATTACCACTGTCTTCTTTAATTTTTTTGATTACTGTTTCTTTATAGTCAACCGTTTGTAGGTTTTCCAGTGCCACTACTTCTCAGCCTCTTTTACTGCCACATTCCTCTTTACTGTATCTGCAAAGGAAGTTTTCATGACGTCATGTTTTGTATTCAGCTCCTGAAACTCTTTTCTAAACTGTTCAGTGTTTTTCTTTATCTGGACATTTCAAGCTGCAATCTCATTTCTCTCAGAAGAGAGCAGTGAACTAACTTTTGATTCATTCAGGTTGTCATTCAACTTTGTTGTTATCATCTTGTTTAGAAATTATGGTTTCAAGTTCACTCTTTTCCCCTTCCAGCTTCTTTATTCGTGTTTCTAGTTCTTTTCTCTCCTGCCCTTGTTCCTTATTTTCTTCCTCCAAAGATCTTATTTCTTCTCTGAGTGCTTCATTCTCTTTCATTTCTCTATCCATATTCCGAATATTATCATCCAGGTTTAATACAAGGGTCTCAAAGTCCTTGACGTTTTGTTTCAGATTTGTAAGAGCTACCCTCCCTCCTACAGCCCTCGGATGGGGGGGATAGGGACATAGATGGTTTAATTTTGATCCCCCCCCCCTTGTATAATTCTCCTGTGAGGCTCATAGAAGAGGGAGAGTAGAGGGAGTATAACTGCTCCCCATACTGTGTCTTCTTTGATGTCGGCTACCCCATTACCAACTTTTAAGGGAAACAGCCTCGGTATGTGTGTGTGTGTGTGTGTGTGCCTTTCACAGAATATAGAGAGAGAAAAAAATTAAAGTTTCTATTTAGCTTCACACATAATTGCCATATCTTCATATGAGTACTAATTTAGTTACTTAGTTCATCTCTTTTCTGGTAACATACGTCCTAACTTAGAATTCAACTTTTGGTAATTAGTGAAGAAAAAAAGATACAAAACAAAAGCCCACATGAGGGAAAACTCGGATATGCAACCGAGGAGACAACCACTTGCGTGTGTGTGTGTGTGTGTGTGTGTGTGTGTGTGTGTGTGTGTGTGTGTGTGTGTGTGTTTGCGTGCGTGTGCGTGTATATGTGGTTTACCATTAATAGAAGTATTTACTTTAGCTTTATTCTGTAATAATTTTCATGTGAAATTCTCTTCAGGACCTATATATATGCAATTTTTCGAAGTATCATTTCGTTTCCGAGTTAGAAAAGGTCTTGTACTTCGTATAACTAACAATGAGAGGTTTATGCAATGTTTTTGAATAAATATATATTTGTATATTATTCAAGAAACATCTGTTTTATAGTTGATTTGAATTTTATTTTTATCCAGAAATTAAAGGATAGGAAGGCAGCCTGTGTGAATAATAATAATAATAATAATAATAATAATAATAATAATAATAATAATAATAATAATAATAATAATAACAATAATAATAATAATGATAGTGAATACCGTTATGAATTTTGATATGTACAACAGGTTCTAAAAATACTCAGAAAGAGGTTCCTCCTTACGTAACCTCATAAACTTAAAATAAATAATTGAAATGAAGAACAAGTTTCATTTATAATACGAATGAAGTAGTAATTGTATATATATATATATATATATATATATATATATATATATATATATATATATATATATATATATATATATATATATATATATATATATATGTATGTATGTATGTATGTATGTATGTATGTATGTATGTATGTATGTAAATATGATTATAGATTTGCTTATGCCAAGATGACCCAGACTATTACTGAAGATGTACGTAAGCTATGAATTTTGTTTCCATATGAAGTATTGTACACTGCTCTTCGAGGAACTCGTTGATATAGCATATTTTGCAAGTGTAATTAATATAGCATTACTACTACTACTACTACTACTACTACTACTACTACTACTACTACTACTACTACTACTGATGGACTGATTAGATGGATTATGAAAGAAAAACACTGATATCATAAGGAGACCCGGATCTTGGCGAAATTCGAAGAGAAGGTTATTGCCCCGAGGAAACATGTCTGCGACATGTTGTAAAACGGGCAGTATATCCAAGACAGGAGCTGTTATCTCTGAAGTTTATTGGCGTAACTGGGCAGGAAATATTAGTAACGTACACCTCCTCAAGTTATCGTTTCCTTGTTCGATAAAACTGTGCATTGGGAGATCCTTAATTCTGGGTCGGTTTATCTTAGACCTTGTAAGTACGTGTAATATTTTCACCATTGTTTTTCAAACGGCATTACTTAATTTAAATAATCGGTCATATAAATGCTCAGCATTTTGGTAAAATCTTGAACATGACTGACTTAAAATTTTAGGGTTTCGATTGCTTAATTCTCTATGTATTTATTTATCTCTACATATTTATTCATATATTGAGCTATTAATGATGTATTTATTTAATTAATTTATATAATGATTTATGTAGTTATTTTTATATTTATTTTATATTGTCTGTTTATAATTTTATTGAAATAGTTTCGTAGTTATTAAAATTCGTATCCTCTATACGTAATCATGTCACAACCCTAGAAATAATGGGTGTGATTTCATGAAAAAATAAGTATTTAAGTATTAGCTGGTCTTAAATCTGATTATATAGCTTGCTATAAAATAAGTGCCATTTTTATAGTTCTCTTAGCTGATATTGATACAATCGGGGGGAGGGGGAATTTCCGGTGGGGTAGAAGTAATCCTTGCCTAGGTTTTCGTCTTGAGATATCCCACTCGGAGAGCGGTACGGACATGCTTTTTTTTTCTTTCTTTTTTTGTGTGTGTGGCACCGGGACAGGCAAGGAAATTGCCTTCATCAATAGAGGCCTGGGCACGAAGAAAGAAAACATTAAGGCGAACAAAATGTAAAAGGTTAAGGACAAGGCAGATATGACACACAATAGAAAAAGGCTACTGTTATCATAAGTAGTAGAATGGACTTCAAAGGAGAGGATTCCTATTTGTGTGAATGTACATATTATCATTAGTATAAGTCTTTTGGATGTCTAACAATTCGCATATTCTATTATTATTATTATTATTATTAGGGAGCAAGGATAATTTCTCCGTGTTCCCCTACGTGTCGTAAAAGTTGACTAAATGGGCGGAGCGAGGGGGACTGGGAATTCCCCTATCTGTATTTCTTCCCGCAAAGAATCAGAATATTTTGTTTTGACTCAGTCGCCCCACTTATAAGTGAGAATATGATGATGATGATAATGATTTTTATTATTATTATTAGTTCCATTAACAATACTTTATGACCTCTGTGTTCATGCGCAGTAAGCTCTATATGTCCCAGGTTTGAATCCTAAGAGTTTGTTGTAGAAAATTTATTATTATTATTATTATTATTATTATTATTATTATTATTATTATTATTATTATTATTATTATTATTATTATTATTATTTTTATTATTATTAGTTCCGGATCAGATTGTTTTTTTGACCTCTGTGACCAAGCGCACAGGGCTGTGATCTGTTCTACAGGTCTCAGGCTCCAATCATCATAGTTGATAGAAAATTTGGAATTATTGTTATTATTTTTGTAAACTTTTTAAATATTTATTAAAGATCTGAATCTGGCTCCGACCTTCAAATTTCTTGATTCTACTATCTAAAGTGTGTCATTAAAAAGCTGTTCTTTCCCTGAACCTCGTAGGTACAAGAAAGGGAGGGAAATAGAGTTCATGTGGTAGCTCATATACTTCGGTAGTTTTATTGAGTACATCATTAGATCATCACTGGCTCGGGCATGAAAATCTACAGTTTCCATATTTAAAAGGAAGTGACATAATAAATATTGTTGATCGAAGTTTGTGGAACGAGGCAGTAAGAATTAAGCCCGATTTCTTAAACAGTGTAAACCTAGGATACCATATTATTAGTTAGCTAGACGGGATCCTAGCCATACACAGAACCGCGTCAGATGCGTTTATGAAATCCATTTGTGCGTCTAGCTAACTAACATTATGGTATCCTAGGTTTACACTATTTAAGAAATCGGGCCTTAGTTTTACGTGGCATATGTAAAAGTTTAAAATAGTTCGCTTGGAACTGGTGATTTATTTTATTAGAAATATTCTAATGGACTGTCATCATCATCATGATCGGGTACCATGCCCATCCTAACCCTTGAGTGCCATATCTCACACATATCCTTCATTGCGTCGGATCATTTCCTTCTGTGTTCTTTTCCAGATGTCTCTCCATCATTATTTTTGTCTTTGCTCCACGTGCTCTCTTTCGCCCACTCTTCCCCATAAGTATAGGACAATTACAGATTTTTTTGAACCTTTTATGACTGTTCTGAGACTTTAGTGTACATATATTGATATAAGTATACATATTCATTATAAAATGAGAAACTTCATTGTTGATTACTGATTGATGGGTAGGCACTCATGTTTCTATATAGATTCAGTATAGCCTACCCTGGGTACTTACTAGCTGCGCGTAAGTTACTAATTACCTCTTGGAGTGTGATAATAGATTGTCTCTGGCCATGGAGACTGTCAAGGGGACATGAGTTTTTTTTTATATACCTTATTACCCACCGCAGTGCCTTCTAGACTTTGACATTAGGGTGCACTGATGTTGTGTCTGGTCATGGAAATTGTTAAGAGGCCATGCGTTTTTGTGCTAAACCAAGCGCAGTGCCTGCTGGACTTTGATAAAAGGTTGTATTGATGCTGTGTCTAGTCCGTGGCCTTATAATAAAGTCACAGGTAAAAATTCACAGCTTACGTTAGACTAGGATAAGTTAGGTAGTTAAGGTTAGATTAGATTTTTATTTGTGACTTATGTGAATTTTTTACCTGTGAATTTTTTCTACCTGTATTCGTCTGGTCTTAGAAAACGTTGAGGGGTCATGAGCTTTTGTTATTTAATATGGTGGGGAGGTTGTTGTTAAGTTTCTGTTTTACTAAGGGGACTCAAAGTACTGAACCCGGTTCAGAGCTCACAAACAGACAGGACAGACCTTCATACCACTACTCGGTTAAATGAAACTCAAATTCAACTTTCTTTTTTAATTTTGGAAATGAGATGACACTTTAAAAAGAAATAAATTAAATTTTGGAAAGCTGGAACAAATTTAAAATTTAAGTTTATGGAATGCTGCCTCGAATCCCGGAGGTGGTGAGCACGATTTCGATTCCTGGCACCACAGACGGATGCCAAGACTTTGGCTTCAACTCGACGATCACCTCTGTCACATAGGCAGAGTAGAATAGAGGACACTGCAATTGCAGAAACAGAAACGACACACCGTTAATAATGGGAAACTGAAGGCACGTGCACAGAGATAATGAGTTTCCAATATTATTCTACTGGATTAAAATATATTGGTTAGCTGCACAGCTAACCAGAAATATTTACGCTACCTTAAGAGCATACAAAATCATTAATTATTTGCCGGCATTAGTGTAAAACAATTTATTCACATTAAATGATGTAAATGATGAATATCCGAGACAACTACAGTATGTATTCCTTAAATTGTGGGTAACCATAAAAGTTTGCAATGCCAATAGTGCAAAATTACATAATTATTTGCAATTTATATGGTAAAACACTTTATTCACGATAAAGGGAGAATCTACGAGATAAATATGTATTCATTCGATTTTGGTAAGGAAGAAATCTTTGCAGTGCCCAAAGGGCAAAACCACCTTTTGAAGTATGTGCAACTTATAACTCAAAACATTCTATTCCCAATATATGAAGAATCAGCAAGATAAATACAGTATGTATTCATTAAATTGCGGTTTACAAGAAACATTTGCAATGCCGACAGGGCAAAATTACTTACTAATAATATGCAGTTTATAGCGTAAAACACTTTAGTTAAATTATTAATCATTTGCAGTTTATAGCCAAAAACAACAACAACAACAACAACGAGTGTTGACGTTAAACACTTTATTTACGATGATAGAAGGGGTGGATTGAAATTAGAATTCGTTAGAAGAGATAGATTATTACGTGGTAATGAGCAATCTTCTGAGGACGAGATTTTACTTTGGCATCCTCAGTGAAAGAAATTTCTTATCCGTGTATATCTGCTGTAATTTCGAGGTCAAGGAATTAATTTCGCAAATGAGATTCCGGTTAGGTAAGCTACGACAGTTCGTTTTGTGTATGGGGAATGGAATCTGAGAAAAATTTCTCAGGATTTGACCATTGACGAATTTAACCACTCTCGAATACCCAATTTGCTTGACCATACAGTATCTCTCAGCTTGTTTGTGCCAGATGAATTTCTGTGAAGACGCCACGTAAAAAAGGTTTGAAGTAAACGGGCTTACTGAGGCGAGATCTTACCTCTGGAATGTTTGACTGTCAATTAAGAGTGATTAAGCGTCCCTCTAGGTGACTTCATCAATAAGCCCCCTGTAGGATATATATCCAGAGCAGTAATTCTTTCATAAGAAATTCGAGGGTTACTGTAGTGGTGGTCCCTGGTAGGTAATTATGGCAAAGATGCAAGGGAGAGACAGTATTGTAGGTGCAACAAGCGGAAGCAAATAAAAAAAAAACGAGAAATATTATGGGCAAAATAGGTTACTGGCGAACAATCTCCAGAACGTTCTTTACGTTGGAGGAGACAGAATTTTAACTATTTAAATAATAAAGAAGCTACTGAAATGCATCTAGACAGGCTAATGACATATGAGCAGGGTCAAATTTAAAACAAAATTATCAGCAAGAGCAGATTTTATAATATAACAAAATTTATCAGCAAAAGCAATTTTATAATAACAAAATTGCGTAAACAACGAAGTGATGACATCGTTCATGAGAAATAAGAAGAAAGAGCAGAAAACAGAAAAATAGGGAGTACATTTTTTATATTGGGCTCATGCTTTCTACACGTACAAGAATATTAAACAAGATATTTTTAAAATTAGTTATAAGCTGAAATATAAATTGCAAATAATCACAATCTGTAAAATGCAAGGAGTGAGAATTATTTTAGTAAGAGAAGAAAAGACAGTTAAAAGTTACTAAATTAACTAATAACTTATAAAGGCATCTACTACAGCCTTTGGTGACTTTGAGCCTAGGTGCCTCTTGGACTTTTTAGTAGATTGCCAGAGAAGTAATATAATTTGTGTAGAGGTATCTCAGTGGTTCTTTGCCCAGCTTTATAACCGAAACACCAGTGATCGAATGTCCTAAGTGGCTCTTACAACTTCTCTTCGACAGAATCTTATGATGCTACTTGGCGAGGGCCTTCTGTCCTTCCAGAGGTAACTACTCTTAGATGTTCGATTTGTTTAGCATTAATACTATGGTCACTAATTACACAGTATCTCCTCGACTTAAAGGTATTATAAGGGTGAATATACCTGGCTTACATATCTCTCAGAAACAAAATACATACGCACAACTTATGCGCTAACAAACAGGTTGTAACTGGAGCAGTTGCCAGGGCCCTCCCAGGAAGTTGCACCGGAAGCAATGACGACCTTGAAGGGGGGAGGGGGTTGAGGCGAACCCATGCAGAGTGTTGTAGGTCAATATTGCATGTTTGGTTCCGGATGAGATGCTCATTGATTTTATTCACTTTCATTTTATACACGATTATTTTCATATTTAGCATGGTGTCTCTGTCAAGTATTGATCACTTGCGACCATTTACTCTCTCTCTCTCTCTCTCTCTCTCTCTCTCTCTCTCTCTCTCTCTCTCTCGCAGCCTGTTACATCCGTGCTCCGATTAAGTATACCGTTTCACGTCGGTTTACAGTCTTCTTTTAGGCTTCTGTTCTCTTCTTCTTAAACTCATCCTCCTGTATATATATATATATATATATATATATATATATATATATATATATATATATATATATATATATATATATATATATATATATATATATATATATATATATATATATTGATAAAGAGTGTAGATGGATAGATGAAATGGAAGATTGGGTGGATAGGCTACAAGAGAGGAGGGATCGAATGATTGTTGTTATAGAATTAAAATTTTTATCACAGCTTGGTGAACACTGGAGTCTTTTGTCCTCTGGTATAGTGATATGTATGCGTGGTGACATTTTCAGAAGCCGCATGTTAAAACAAAAAGAATGAAATTGTTTAGGTGTTTTCGAATGTCAGCAAAGTTCTCGTGATAAAGAGCAGGATAGGAAATGTTAATTGAATTTTTGCGATGATTTTCTCTCGTGAGTCGAAGTGATTGATAATTTATGTCACTGGTATTAAACAAGAGTATTTGGTCTACTTTTTCTCATCTCTAGGGATTGTGTGTGCCTATCTGCAGGAAACTTGAGCATTATCTCCTTCTTCTTCTTCTTCTTCTTCTTCTTCTTCTTCTTCTTCTTCTTCTTTTTCTTCTTCTTCTTCTTCTTCTTCTTCTTCTTCTTCTTCTTCTTCTTCTTCTTCTTCTTCTTATTATTATTATTATTATTATTATTATTATTATTATTATTATTATTATTATTATTATTATTAAACCTATGTTATATGAACCATAATTTGTAATGCTCTTCGCGTTTGTCGCCTTCGCGAGTCGAGGATTTTAGGCCGTATTTCGTATGATTTCATCTCACCAACCCACTTGTATGGATTGAAAGATAAAACTCAAGAACACTCGTAGTGATTACTTGTCCATTGCTCGGAAAATTGAATCTGATACATAAGAATACACACTGGCTTACATTTTCTGAAGAAAACCTATTTTTGTGCGTACGACAGGGTAAATCAAAAGGACATGATTGGCTCTATCACTCTTGAATTTTGGAGGCATTAAGTTTGCCATCATCATAATGTGTTTGTGGCTACTGTACTTACCTTTAGCCTATATATTGCATTATATGCAAAAACAAGCTGCAAACGAGATTGGGAAGTATGAGTAAAATCCTAACACTGAAGCGTAAGAGAATTCTGGTACTACTTTCCATTCAGTAATTAAAAGACCCATTATTCTTTTGTAGCTTTTAGAATGATCCATGCTGAAAGGTATTCTTAATACTCTGAAATAATTGGATTGATTTTCACTGAATGATAGCTTCTATAGTGTTGGTCATCATATCTTTGCAGATGTTATCATTAGATCAAATGATTTTTTTTTTTTACAAAATCTTCTCACTTACCTTTTCCCTTCGAGGTTAAACATTCTTCCCTCAATCCCTCACTAAGAATAGATTTTCCTTGTTGGGGTGGAGCGGAGCCGGGATGGATTGTGGGAGGGGATAGGGGCAACAGGTGGCTCCTAAAAGTGCAAGTGAACGATGTATAGGGAGAAAACTCAGAACATCATCACTGGTGAGCGAGTAAAAGAACTTAAATTGGCAATGGAGGAACTTATTGTTCGGAGTTCTCGCAGGTTGCTCGTTCGCCGTGACTTGAGACACTGGTACCTCAGTGTTGCCAGGCGGCTCGATCTTCGTTAACCCAAAATTCTAAAAAAAGCTCAGTGTTGCCAGGTGGGTCGGTCTAAAATTATCCAAAATCTATAGGAAATTTTGTTACACTAGGTGGCCCAGTCTAAAGTTCCCCCCAAATCGTGGAAAAATTCATGTTGCATGGTGGATTGGTCTTAAATCCCTCGAAATCTCAGGAAACTTCGATGTTGCCAGTGGGTTGGTTTAATGTATCCTCCATATTCAGGAGAAATTCAGTGTTGCGAAGTGGTCGGTCTTAAGTCACCCTAATATATATATATATATATATATATATA